>CM046667.1:117167016-117622016 GCA_025594165.1 Tamias sibiricus
TAGCTCTATTTATACTTTAATTATATTATATTTAAAATTTCCAATGACTTCCCATAATCTTTATAATAAAGCCCAAATGTCTTGCACTGTTTTGTAAAGCCTTATAAAATATGGCTCTGACTGACCTTTCAGAATATATCATAGTATATTAATTCTTGCCATTTTTCCTTATCATGCATCTACCAAGGTCTTTCATGCATAAGAGCCCAATTGCTCTAGCTTATCCATATGCCTGAAATGGTGTTCTCTCTAGTGTATATATATGATTTGCTCCTTCTCGTCATTGACATTTCTGGTTAAATTTCATTTTCTGTAAGAGTCCTCTCTTAATAAATCCAGATTAGTTACTTAATAATTAATAGCACTTTTGTTTTCTTCATAACGCTAATCACAAGTTCTAACTACCTGACTACTCTCTGTCTCCCTAAATTAGAATATAACTCCCAAATGATAGGGAAATTTTATCTTCTCTACAATGGTTTCCTCTCAATCTGGACAATTTACTGACACATAGTTATCAATCAATAAATACAGAGTTAATGAATAAATTAATAATTTTTACTGTCTTATTCTCTTATTAAACTACACATGTCTCAAAACTAAAGCATGTGCCTTAGTTTAAGATCCTTCTCTTTATCCCCAGCTCTGAATAGAAGTGCCTAGAGTCGAGCATAAGTTCAACAATATTGTAAATCTAACTGCTTTACTTTTATAATTTTAGGTAATAGATTGTAGGGGTCCTAGGATCATGTCTTTTTGACCTATTTTATGATTGCTTGTTTTCTATTTTTCAAATTTTAGAGAAACATTTGAGGTTTATGTGCTGGGAAAACTAGATATCCACATATGAAGATGGAAACTTAACTGCTGTTTCTCACCCTGTACAAAAATCAACTTAAAACATATTAAAAAGCTTTTCTCAAAAACAATTTTGAGAGCACTGGGGAGTGCAGCTTAGTGGAAAAACACTTGTCTCACATCCACAAGGTTCTGGGTTCAATCCCCAGTACCAAACAAATGCTTACACACAGTACGAATAGGAAAGAACTTCCTTAACATAACATGATGAAGAACATTAATGAAATACCCATAGTTAATACCCTGCTCACTGGTCAAAGAACAAAAGTTTTTCCACCTCAAGTCAGGAACAAGCAAGAATGTTTCACCATTGCTATTCAACATTATACTACAAGTTCTAGCAGTGATGATAAAAAGAAATAAAAGGCATTCAAATTGGAAGGAAAGATTTTTGCTATAAATAGACACAAGAAAGATAGTAAGGCTAATAATGAATTCAGCAATATTATAGGAAACAAGATGAACACACAAAAAAAAACTGGCTAACACAAAAAGACTAGCTGTCTTTTTATATAGCAGCAATGAACAATCCAAAAAAAGGAAATTAAGAAAACAATATGATTTTCAATAGCATCTAAAAGAGTAAAATATTGCTGGGGTGTGGTTGTGCACACCTGTAATCTTAGCTGCTTGGGAGACTGAGGCAGGATGATCTCATGTTTGAAGTCAGCCTCAGCAACTTAGTGAGGCTGTAAGCAACCTAAAAAAGATCAATCTCAAAATAAAAAAAAATAAATAAAAAGTGCTGGAGAATGTGGTTTAGTGGTACAGGGCCCTTTTGCTAAATCCCTGGTACTAGTAAGAAACAATAAAGCAAAATATCAAGGAAAAATGCAACTGTGAAATATAACCATAGTAATGAACAAGTTGTATTTTGGAAACTACAAAACGTTGCTGAAAGAAATTGAAGGAACTTAAAAGGGAAATATCCAATGTCCATGCATGGAAGACTTGATATTACTATTTTCAATATTACACAAATTGTTATACAGATTCATTGCAATGTCCATAAAATTTCCTGCAGTCTTGGTTCATCAGAAATGGAAAAGCTGATTTTCAAATTTGTTTGGAATTGCTAGGATATTTGAATAACAAAACCAAACTTTAAAACAAGAGTAAAATTTGATTAACAGTTTATAATTTCAAACATAGTACATAACTATGATAGCTAAGATGGTGTGGCACTTGCACAAATATGTACAATATAGCTCCCTGAAATAGAATAAGAGTGAAGAAATGATCAACTGATTTTTGATTAGTGTGTCAATTTAGGATAGCTTTTTCAGTAGATGGTGCTAAAACAATTGCATATTCACATGCAAAGAAATGAGGTTGTACTACTTCCTTACATTATAAAACAAACTTAAAACAAACTGCCTCACTGTTCTAAATATAAACAAATAATTTCAAAAATTAAATCATAAAAAATCTTACAATAAAGCATAAGGATAAATATTAATGACTGGATTTGGCAATGGATTCTTAGATGTGACACAAAAGCATGAGAAATTAAAAAAAAAATAGATAATTTAGACTTGAAGTAAAAATAAAAACTATTTTGCCTCAAAGAACATTGTCATAAAAGTGATAAGAGAAGTTAAAAATGGGTTAAGGTATTTGAAAATTATATATGATAAGGGTTTTATATCTACAATGTAGAACTAATTCCTTAAGAACAAAAACACAGGGCTGGAGTTGAAGGTCAGTGGGAGAGAGATTGCTTAGCACGTGTGAGGCACTGGGTTTGTTCTTCAGCACCACATAAAAATAAATAAATAAAATAAAGGTATTGTGTCCATCTATCACTAAATAAATATTAGAGAAAAAACAAACACACACATACAAATAAAAATGGGTAAAAGACTTGGATAAATCTTTTCCCAAATATTATACACAAATGGCCAATAAGTAAATGAAAATATAATCAACATTAGCCAGGCATAGTGGCACACACCTGTAATCCCAGTGACTTAGGAGGAGGCAGAAGAATCAAAACCTGCAGGTCAGCCTTGGCAACTTAGTGAGACCCTGTTTCCAAATGAAAAATAAAAAGGGCTGGGGTGTGGTTCAGTGGTATAGTACTCCTATCTTCTATTCCTAGTACTACAAAAAAAAAAAAAAAAAACATAATTAACATCATTAATCATTTGGGAAAGGTAAATCAAACACACAAGAAAATATCTGTTTATACCCACTGGCAGGTTACAATAAAAGAAAAAAATAAAAAGTATTGGTGTAGGTAGAGAAAAAATGGAGTCCTTATATATTGATGGTGGGAATGTAAAATGGCATTTTGTCATTTCCTCAAAAAGCTAAAGATACAATTACTATATGTTGCATAAATTCCATTTTTTGGTTATGTGCTTATTAGAATCTTAAAGATTCAAAGAGATATTTGTATACTAATGTTCATTTAAGGATCATTTATAATAGTCACACACTTGAAACAACCTAAGAGTCTATAAACAGGTGACTAAGAAACACAATCTGCTATTTAAATACAATGGAATATTATTCTGTCACCAAAATAATTACATTCTGTAACATTTAATATCATGTATTACCTTGGAAACACATTCTAAAGAAATAAGCTAGACACAAAGGATAAATAATTTATAAATGTACCCTGTAGAATAGGCATATTCTCATACAGGTAGGAATTAGATTAGTGGTTTTCCTGTGGCTAGAAGAAGGAAGGAATTAGAAGTTATTACATATTTATTACAGGTTTTCTGTTTGATGTGATGTACTTAGAATATTTTTAAAACATCATGGATCATCACAAAATATTGTGAAAGTAATGTTATTGGATTTTACACTAAGATAACTAAAATGACAAAATTTCTGTTAACATACATTTTCCATAATCTAAAAATTAGAGCTATGTAGAATAAGAATGCTAGGTAATAATCAAGAAAATATAACAAAAATGAAGACTTTACTTAATAGTAATATGAGTAATATGCCTAATTTGGTTCATTATTTGCAAAACATAAACCCATGAATGATAATTGATAATACTAGGGGGAATCAGATAGTAGTATACATGAGGACTATATACAACCTCTGAAAATTTTCTTTAAATATAAAATCACTACAAAATAAAGAATTTATTTAAAAAATGGTACAATTGGAGAGGGTCAAAAAATCTACATAAATTTATTTTAATAGCATAGGCCTAAATACTAGACATGTAAAACATAAATCCCAGAAAGAATTATTTTCAAAGATTAGAGATGCATTTCATAACAAAAACGACCATTTACTAAGTGTCTATCATATGAAAAACATTTTATTTGCATAATGTTCAGTTATCACTATGATCCTGCAAGTCAATTATTAAGTAGCCAGACAAGGAAGTTATGGTTCAGTGAGATTAAATAATCTGGCCAACATGGAGCATTTTATAGTAACAGAGCATGGATTTGAAACTAAATCTGTTCCATTGAAAAACCTATGGTACCAATTTTAAGTTAAATTGAGTATCTAGATAACCTAAATGTACCCTATAAGTGCAATAACATACATGAATTATAAATAATTTCTTAAATTAATGAATATCAAACTGGATTCTTATTAAGGAACTTGGGGCCTAATCCGACATGTTGGAAATTGGATCTTACTTTTTCTTCTATTAGGCTTATTGTCTCTGATCTAATTCCTAGGTCCTTGATCCACTTTGAATTGAGTTTTGTGCATGGTGAGAGATAAGGGTTTAATTCCATTTTGTTGCATATGGATTTCCAGTTTTCCCAGCACCATTTGTTGAAGAGGCTATCCTTTCTCCACTGTACATTTTTGGAACCTTTGTCTAATATAAGATAGCTGAAATTATATGTATTAGTCTCTGTGTCCTCAATTCTGTACCATTGGTCCACCAGTCTGTTTTGGTGTCAATACCACATTGTTTTTGTTACTATTGCTCTGTAGTATAATTTAAAGTCTGGTATGGTGATGCCACCTGCTTCACTTTTCTTGCTCAGAATTGCTTTGGCTATTCTGGGTCTCTTATTTTTCCAGATGAATTTCATGACTGCTTTTTCTATTTCTTTGAAGAAGAATGTCATTGGGATTTTGATTGGAAGTGCATTAAATCTGTATAATGCTTTTGGTAGTATGGACACTTTGACAATATTAAATCTACCTATCCAAGAACAAGGTAGGTCTTTCCATCTTCTGAGTTCTTATATAATTTCTTTCTTTAGTGTTCTATAGTTTTTGTTGTAGAGGTCTTTCACCTCTTTTGTTAAGTTGATTCCCATGTATTTTATTTTTTTGATGCTATTGTAAATGGGGTAGTTTTCATCATTTCCCTTTCAGAGGCTTTGTCGCTGATGTACAAAAATGCCTTTGACTTATGTGTATTGATTTTGTATCCTGCAACTTTGCCGAATTCATTTACTAGTCGTAAACATTTTCTGGTAGAGTTTTTTGGGTCTTCTAGGTATATTATCATGTCATCAGCAAATAGTGCTAATTTGAGCTCTTCTGGATCCCTAAAATTTCTTTTGTCTGTCTAATTGCTCTGGCCAGAGTTTCCAGTACTATGTTAAATAGCAGTGGTGACAGGGGGCATCCAGGCCCCAAGTTCCTTAATAAGAATCCTGTAGCGCAAGAATTAATACCAAGAATTAATGAATGGGATAGATTTAAACTAAAAAGCTCCTTCTCAGCAAAAGAAACAATCATTGAAGTGAATAGAGAGCCAACTAATTGGGAACAAATACTTAATACATGCACATCAGATAGAGCACTAATTTCTAGAATAGATAAAGAACTCAAAAAACTTAACACCAAAAAATAAAAACAAGTAACCCAATCAATAAATGGGCTAAGGAATTGAAAAGACACTTCTCAGAAGAAGATACACAATTAATCAACAAACACATGAAAAAAATGCTAACATCACTGGCAATTAGAGAAATGCAAATCAAAACTACTCTAAGATTTCATTTCACTCCAGTCAGAATGACAACTATCTGGTGGGACTACAAAATGGTGCAACCGTTATGGAAAGCAGTATAGAGATTCCTTGGAAAACTGGGAATGGAACCACCCTATGATCCAGCCATCCCACTCCTGGGTCTATTCCCAAAGGACTTAAAAACAGCATATTACAGTGACACAGCCACTTCAATGTTTATAGCAGCACAATTCACAATAGGTAGGTTGTGGAACCAACCTAGATGTCCCTCAGTAGATGAGTGGATAAAGAAAATGTGGTATATATACAAAATGGAATTTTACTCAGCAATAAAAGAGGATAAAATAATGGCATTTGCAGATAAATGGATGAAGTTGGAGAATATAATGCTAAGTGAAATTAGTCAATCTCAAAAATCCAAATACCGAATGTTTTCTTTGATATAAGGAGGCTAGTTCACAATGCTGTTGCATGGGGGTACATAGGAGGATTAAAGGATCACTAGAATGGTCAAAGGGAAGGGAGGGGAAGGGAAGGAGCAAGGGGGGAGGGAGGGGGGAAAGAAAAAAAAGAAAAGGTGGTTTAATGAGATGGATATTATTATCCTATATGCATGATTGAAGACCTGAATGGTACGAATATACTTTGTATACAAACAGTTGTATGTAAAAAGATGCTATATATGTGCATTATGAATTGTAATATATACTAATATTATAAATAAAAAATAAATAAAATAGAAAAAATATAAAACAGGAAAAAGATTAGAATACTTATCATCTTTGTGCAGAAATATTTACCTTTGAAGAGATTAAAATTAAAAAGCACAAAACTTACAAGCTTGAATAAAAAAAATTAAATCTATGTTGTCAAATAGTACAAAAATCAACTAGAAAGCATAAACAATATTTTCATTGCTAGCAACACTGTGTTTGTATCTGTGCAATACAAAGTGTGTAGCCAAATTTATACAAGTAATAGTAAAAACTCAATAGGCAAATGGCCAAATAATTTTATAAATATTTCCCATAATGAACAATTAGTGAATAAACATGTTGCAAAACATGAATCCAAAGTCTAGTCAAAGTAGAGTCACTTGATATTTTATGAAATCACAAATATTTATAAATTTCATGACCAATGTTTGTAAAGTAATAATGTATTGCCACTCAAATGGCATTACAAATTGGAATATTACTTACAGAATGCAAGATAGAAATGTGAACCATGTACCACAAAATATAAACATCTTTTGACCCAGTAACTCTAAAGGTAGATATTTCTCTTAAGGGAATAATCTAAAAGTAGGAAATACAGTTCAGTAACAGACCAACTGAAGTGTTATTTATAGAAGAAAACACTGAAAATAATTCAATCATATATATCCAGTGAAATGCTTTAATATATTTTGTTATATAAACATGTCATATGAGAAATTACATAAAAAACTAATCATGACTGAAAATACACAAATAATTATGAAATAAAATTAAGAGAAAATGATAGAAGAGAAATTAATATATAAACTGTGAGTTCACACAATGTATAAATGTGTCAATATAAAAAGCAATCTGCAAGAACAAAAATAGTTGTTATGTTGGAGTATTAGGTTTATGTATTCTTTGTTATTATTTTTTTATTAATCTTGAATGCTCACTTTTGTGAAACTTAATTGCGATTTTTTAACTATTCTTACATCAGATCAGAAATTAATCTTGTAGTTACAAGTTAAGGGTACTCAACTAAAGGGAAAGGAAGAACTTGATGTTAGAATTTTCTGGATTTAATTAGGGCAAGAGGTATGCTACAATTAGAAAAGTTGAGATTTGGGCAAGGAATTCCTGAAAGATCGTTAGAAGAGCTTAATTACCAAAATGATGTGGAAAATTTCAAGATAATTTTAGGGATTCTTCATTAAAGTATATTTTAGTGATTCTCCATAATTGGCTCTTCTATGAAATTTTCAAAGATTGTCCTTGGATTATTCTCAGAAAAAACCTTGAAAAATGGAGACATTGTTAAGACTATAACTTGTGTATATTGGACCTAGAAAATCAAGTTAGAAAAATCAAGTCACCAGGTTAGTAATATCTTCTTGTTCCACAACTAGATGCATATGGATTAATCCTTTAAAATGTCAGGTCTGAAACACTATGCAAATCCTAGAAGAAAACATAGAGTCAACACTCCAGCACATAGTCACAGACAACAAATTTCTCAATAGGACCCCTAAAGGTCAGGAAATAATGCCAAGAGTTAATTAATGGGATGACATCAAATTAAAAAGCATGGGCACAATGAAGGATACAATTAGGGATATGAAGAGAGAAATTATAGAATGCCAGAAAATCTTCACTAGCTACTCTTCTGACAGATTAATATCTAGAATATATAAAGAACTCTAAAACATTACATAAAATCAAATAACTCAATTAATAAATGGGCAAACGAACTAAACAGACCACTTTGCAAAAGAATAAATACAAATGGCCAACAAATATATGAAAGCATGTTGAAAATTTTTAGCAATTAGGGAAATGCAAATCAAACAACACTGAGATTTCATCTCAAACCAGTCAGAATGACATTCAAAAAGAAGACAAATAATTATAAATTCTAGAGAGGCTATGGAGAAAAAGGAACAACTTTACACTATTGGTCAGACTATAAATTAATACAACCACTATGGAAATCAGTATAGAGATTCCTCAAAAGACTAGGCATGGAATCACTCATATGACCCAGGTATACTACTCCTTGGTGTTTATCCTAAAGAATTGAAGTCATCATACTACAGTCATACATACATACCCAGCACTAGTCACAGCAGCCAAACTGTGGAAGCAGCCTAGGTGTCCATCAATAGATGAATGGATAAAGAAAATATGGTATACATACACACTGGGGTTTTATTCAGCCATACAGAAAAATGAAATAACGTCATTTACATGAAAATGGATGGAACAAGAGACCATTATGGTAAGTGAAATAAGTCAAACTCAGAAGGTTAAGGGTCATATGTTTTCATACATATGCAGAAGCTAGAGAAGCAAAAGGAAAAGAAAGGTGGGAAGAGATCTCAAAAATCAAAGGAAGAACAGTAGTGAAAGGGGACAAGGGTTGGGAGGCAGGAAGGAGGGGGGAAATGCTGGAGAGTGATATTGGCCAAATTGTGTTATTATATCATTATCATGTGGATGTACAAATGTGTTACAACAAATCACTTCATTATGTACAGCTATAATGGACCAATAAAAAAATGTGAAAAAAGTTGGGGTCTGAATGAAAATGACTTACAAACCTCTGATGACTAATACTTATAGTTTAGTATCACCTTTTATTTTCTTTTGTTTGATTTGGCTTGAGTTTTAATGTTCTTTGTCATAAATAGTCTATGTTCTGAATGAGGATCAAATGCATTGATGCACGAACATTTCTCTAGGGCTTAAATAAAACATGTTGCTACAGTATCTTGTAGTAGTATTAAAATTTATCTCAGTTAATAAGAAGCATAGGAATGAACCATTATTTTAGTCCTTGAAGCATAACAGGAAAACTTCATGTTGGAAAAATCCATCAGAAAGTGCATGCTATAGCTGGGCATAGTGGTGTACTCCTATAATCCCAGTGGCTCTGGAGGCTGAGCCAAAAGATTTGAAACTTCTATGTCAGCCTCAGTAATTTAGTGAGGCCCTAAGCAATTTAGGGAGATCCTGTCTCAAAATACAAAACGGGGCTGGGAATATGACTCAGTGGTTAAGTGCTCCCAGGTTCATTTCCCTGTACCAAGAAAGAATGAAGGAAGGAAGGAAGGAAGGAAGGGAAGGAAGGAAGGAAGGAAGGAAGGAAGGAAGGAAGGAAGTGAGTGGGGAAGGAGAGAGAGGTGGGGTGAAGGAAAGAGAGAAAGAAAACACATGCTATCACAACTTCAGCAATATTATTAAATTATTGAGTTGTATTATGAGGGTATGGGCTGATCAGAGGTAGCAGTAGAAAATTCAGAGTATTAGTTTTGACACTCACATACTAGTTTATATGCTAGTTATATACAAGTTTATATGTCCAAGTCAATCAGGCTTATTTTGAATAAATCCTAATTGCTTATTATAATTTTTAGCAAACAACAATTCAGCAGTCAGGAATCCCTAGCTCAATCAATTTTATCAGTTCCTTAACAGTCTTTCTTGAGATTTTTAGAGTAAACTATTATTCAACTCATTTAAATTAGAAGCTGTACTTTATAAAAATTAATGCATTGGTGTCAAAAACAAAACCTCTCAAATACTATTTGATAAATCAGCTATTACTTTAAATGCTAAGGTCCTTTGCATTAAGTTTTGAATAGTATTTATCACTGGTGAGGCAGAATTTAGTACAGAAGAGGAGAAAGATAAGGGCATAAACTTTTGAAATATAAAAGTTGAGAAAGTAGTTGTTTTTCTATCACAATAAATATTTCAAAAAAAGTGAATTTTCAAAAATGAATTTCTTCTCAACAATTTTGGGAAATATCTACTGAAAAATCAAATACCATTTAACTGTTCCATATTAGTGGCTTTCATACCTTCAGCAGTACACATATAAAATGCATTCTAATTAATCAAATATTACTTTGTAATATGTAGATGAGAAAAATCCAAGTAATATTATGTGCCTGTATGAATCTGTAAGAACAAATCACATTATTATGTGTAATTATAATGCACCAATAAAATTATTTTTAAAAAATGACCTTCAGAGCCGGGTGTGGTGGCGCACACCTGTAATCCCAGCACTTGGGAGGCTGAGGCAGGAGGATTGCGAGTTCAAAGCCAGCCTCAGCAATGGCGAGGCACTTAGCACCTCAGTGAGACCCTCTCTCTAAAAAAATACAAAAAGGGGCTGGGGATGTGGCTCAGTGGTTGAGTGCCCCTGAGTTCAATCCCCGGTACAAAAAAAAATGACCTTCAGTTATATACAAATTATCACAAATGGTAGGATTTTGTGTTTTCTAATGACCAAATAATATTATTGTGTACAGGTACCACATTTTCTTTATTCATTCATCAGTTGATGGATATCTGGGTTGGTTACACAACTTGGCTATTGTGATGATGCAGTGGACATGGACATGCAGGTATCACTTTGATATTCTGATTTCATATCCTTTGAGTATATACCAAGAAGTGAGATAGTTGAATCACATAGTAGAATTAGTTTTAGTTTTTTTGGTCTTTTTGTTTGTTTGTTTGTTTTTGAGGAATATTTATAACATTCTCCATAATGGCTATACTAATTTGTATTCCCACTAGCAGCATACAAGAGTTGCTTTTTCTCCACATCCTTGCCAGCACTTACATTTTAGCTGTTTGAGTAAAGCCATTAAATAATCTCATTAGGTAATTTACTTATGATTTATAAAAAGAAGTCTGTTTTGAGAATGAATATTTTACTTTTAGAAATCAGAGAAATTAATATTTATTTATATTTTCAACACATATTAAAAAGACACAAAGTAATAAAGTCCTTCATTTGGAAGTCAGCCATGAACAATGTTCTTGTATTATTCAGACATTGTCAAATTTCAAATAAAGAGAAGCATTTCAGTCTTATCTGTTCACAAAACAAAACTTCTCTAATCATGCTACCATGATCTTTCCTTTGAATCAGGGCAAATGTTTGAGTACAACTATTAACTATAGGGTTTGGATAATATAAGCTGTCCTTTGGGTTTTGTTTCGTAATCTTTGGACATTTTTTTATAATTATTTCTAATGATTCTGTGTTAGTTGTGCACACCAGCATCTGTGACTTTGGTGCTTTAATTTATACTCATCCCAACATGCAAAGTAAATATCAGAAGAAAAGAAAATATTAACAAAAATAGTGATGATTCAGATTCTAAAAGGTATGATGTTATTCATTCATCCAACCTCAAAAAAAGTGTGGCTTTCATTATTAGGTTACAATAGATCAAGATTTGTGTTCACACTAATGTTGCCCTCATTTCCATTTATATTAAACTGGTATTTGTTTTTTAAAGGAGGCACAGGAATGAACAGAGTCTTCCCCAATCTCTGTTTGTTCAGCTTGTAACATGCACAATAGCAAATTCAATCTTGTTAAGAGGCTTATTCCTCCATTGTAGAAGTTACTTGAATTGCAAGTAAGTTTGAATTTACATGGGTTGTGTTTTTGTATGGAAGAATGAATTGAAGTTTTAAGGACTATTTTTCCCTTTCTCAATAATAAATTGCTTATGATTATTTTATTTCAAACATCCTTTTCCTAGGGTGCCATTATTCAGATGAGAAAAAAAAAATGTTCATTTCAACAATAGGAAGTCTAGGTTTATCTAGAAAAAAAAATAGCACTTGAAATGCCAATTAAGTCATACTTCTTAAAAACTCACAAGGACAATTTCTCATTCAGGCAAGTTTAAAGCAAACATTGTTTTTCATTGATGAAGCATAATTTAGTTTAAGTCAAATAATAAGGCAATGGGTACATAGATATAAAGTCACCTTTGTTAGCAAATTGTGTTTTGAAACACTTATCAGTTTATTTTATCAAGGTTCTTTTCCCCTGTGAATTTATTATAATCAAAGAAGATGAAGTAAAATAGCACCATCCAACACATGGAAAGAATTCTAAGTAAATTTTAGCTCTGTGCCAAGTATATAAGTTACTTTGATAACCTATATCAAATGTGGACAATTCACTTACTACTATCTTCACTAGACTACATTAGTTGTTGTAGCAATTTACAGCAGTTGCCATTGATAAACATAAAACTATGGAACACACACACACACACACACACACACACACACACACACACACAGTAGGATGCCAAAAGGCATACACATGCCTAACAGTAGATTTAGGAATATATTTTCGTAGAAAAATAGCACTCTAAAAGACCCTAAAACTTATCAACTGTGAACTTGGGCAAGTCACTTTACCTCTCCTCTGAAGTCTATTGTCTCCCTTTACAAAAAATGAACAAAATCGTCAAAAATTACCTGTTTCACATTAAAAGAGACTAAAGAAACATACTCATAGTAATGCATAATCTTGGAGAGGGTCTTGAACATTACAAGGACAGTGACAACAACTGAATATAGTTTATATGATTACATGACTTTCAATAATGGCATTGTGATTATTGTAAGACAATGTCTTTTTTTGTTGGGCAAAGAATTACCCTTTAAAGGTGAAGGAATATCAAGTATTGAATTTACTCATAAAGAAGGGAGAGGGGAACGAGCCAATGGTTAAATAAATATGGTAAAATAGTCACATTTTGGAAATTAGAATAAAGAATATAGTGCAATATTTTGAAATATTTAGTTTGTTCTTTTCTTGTTTCTTAAAATGAAGTTCTGGTTATTGATTTGAAACCTTTCTTTTCAATATGGATATCTTCTCTTACAAGTTCTCTTTAAGTAATCCTTTTAGCTGCATGCTATGAAATTATTTATAAATATTTTCTTATTTCCCCTTTGACTCATGGTTCATTTAGAAGTCTCATAATTTCCAAATGACTAAGAAATTTTTGGAAAAATTATATCATTAGTAAATCTGCCAAACATTTAAGGAAGAAATAATATCAGTTTTACATGTGATGTGAAAAAGAAAACATTTCCCAACTCATTCTATGAAGTCAGAATTATATTAATACCCAAACCATAAACATTTCCTTAAAAACAAGTCACATAAAAATATTTTTCATGTAGCAAAAAAAAAATTATTAACAAAATTTTAGGAAGTTATATCATAAACATATAAAAAGCAGGATACATCATGACCATGCAAGACTTATCCCAGATGTTAAAAAATGAATTTAACATTTGCACATCATTGTAAATTTAAAAATTTAGAAAGATTTAAGGACAGAAAATAATACATGATCATTCTAATAGGTGAAGAAAAAATTTAAAAATCATCACACATTCATAATAAAAACTCTCAGTAAAATAAGAATAGAAGGGAACTCTCAACCTTATATAGTAATTTGATGGAGCACTTAGAGATAAATCATGCTTAATTGTAAAAGAGTGGATACTTTTTTACTAAAACCTACTAACAAAGTAAAATCATTCACTATACATACTTCAATATATATGTTGTACTGGAAAATTCTAGTCAGTGCAATAAAATAAGAAAAATAAATAAATGTATACAGACTGGAAAGAAGTAAAACTGTTTTTATTGCTACACAAATATGTTGGAAAATCCTATAGAAACTAAAAAAAGAGCAAAAAACAAACAACAACAAAAAAAAAAAACCCTAAGTTCTCAAAAGTGAGTTAAGCAATTTTCATGAGAGAACGTCGATAAAAGATTGCATTTCTCTATACCAACAGTGAACAATAAGAAACTGGAAAACAAATATGCTAATTAAAGTAAAATAAAGTAGAATAGAAATGTCACTTATTGATAAATTTGACAAAATATTTGCAAGAACTGTACACTGCAACATATTAAACCATGTGAAGATAAATACTTAAAGATCTAAATGGAAAATATCATCTTCATGGATAAGACTCAATTATTATTAAGATATTATTTCTGCCTAATTTGATCTACATATTCAATATTATCTCAAATTTCCGGCACACTTAAAAAATCAGAACTCAAGAATCCCAACTTATGTTTCATTATATAACTTCTATAAAACAAAAAACGTCACAGTGAAATAAACAGTAAAAGCATGTTAGTTCATTTGCAACACATTTTGCAAACATCCTTAATTGTAAATGAAAGCTTAAAAATTCTGTAATGTAAGAGATAAATTAATACAGCAAGGGCATAAAGAAAGAAAACAGAGGAAATAAAAATAAATTATAGTACAAAATTTAAGAGTTAAAACTATAAGTTTTCTAGAGATAAATATAGGTGAATAGTTTGGCAAACTGCATTTCTTAGTTACAACTATGAAGTATAATAAAATGTGAAGTAGAAAAAAAGTACAAAAATCAATAAATTTGACATTATTTTAAATATTTATCTTCAAAGGACATGAATACAAAGTAGAAAAATAAGTCATAGAAGTGGATACAATATTTGTAAGACATATATCCTTCAAAGGACCTGTATCTAATGTATATATTATGACTCACTAAAAGGAAACCAACCTCAATTAAAAAGGTCAGTTAAAAAGGGAAAATAATCTGAATAGACACTTCACTCAAACAGCTTTAAAATGGTAAATAAGCACATAAACTAGTCATCTTGGAAATGGCAAAACATACACACACACACACACACACACACACACACACACAATTAAATATGTCTACAGACCTGTTAAAATAGCTAAATTTAAAAATACTCACTATACCGCTGGGATCCAAGATGGTGGGCAAGAGGGAGGCAGCATTCTGTGTTACTCCATGACTCAGGTCTCAACTAGTGGGAATACTGCTTTGCTGAGAGTGATAGAGAACCCCTCCACAGCTGATCCTGTGAAGGAATCACGGCTGCCCATGCCAAGCAGGGCCCCGGGACTCGGTGATAAAAAAGCACTCCCAATTCCCAACTACTCACCCACACAGGTCTCATGGGTGCCTTAGCGAGACCACCAGCAGGTGCCTTAGCAGGACCACAAGTACCAGCACCACTTCAGAATTCCCAGAAGCCCCTCCCACGAAAGGACACTCAGCAGCTACCAATGTGCTGGAACTCCAGCTGCCACTCCCGTGTGGACCCCTACCTACCAATGTGGGGTGCCCTGGATACCTCCATCTTGGGATTTGGCAGCTCCTGCCACAGTACGCTACTTGTGGTAGCCTGCCTAAACCTGGGGACATCAAAGATTCTGAAGAAAGCCAACAGCCACAACACTGCATGCCACAGAGCTCAACTCTGAAGGCATGGCACAACACCATCACTCGGCTCCCCTCACCCAACCTGACACCCCATTGCTGAAAGCAGCTACCTCCATCTTGGGTCACCTCAATAACCATTTTAGTTGGGGCAACTACCAGTTTGGAACACCAGATAGCCAGGTACCTATAATTTTCTAATTCTCCCCAATCCCCAGCAGCTGCTAACTCGGCAGAGTGACTGCCCAATTCAAAACAGCCCTTCGCAACAGGTGCACAAACACCAGAGTGCAACACACAAGACCCCCAGAGAGAAAGGTTCTTGATTAGGAAGTAGAAAGGGAGAGGGTGAGGGAGATACACTTTACAGACTAATTTAGAGGACAGGAACTGTGATGTCTACAGGTGAGATGAAGAGACAAGACTGACATCTATATCACAGTAGCAGATCCCAAAGGAGATTCTTGAGGTGCAATCTCCCAATGGGACCAGCTGGTGCCATATGCTACCTACAGGTGCCCTGCATCCAAGACCAACCCTCATACCCTGGTAACCCCAACCATTCTGAGGGTGCAGATACCAATTTAGAACAGACAACCCCACCTATTGGATTAGAAGGGAAGCATAAAAGACACTGATCTCTAGCCAAAATAATCCTTGTTTCTTTCTTTGAGATTTGTTTCCTTCTTCTCCCTCTTTATTCTCCCACCCTCACATCCCCAATATATGTGAAACCAAGTACTTGGCATGAATTAGGATATTGAGGTCTACAGGTGAGATGAAGAGACAAGACTGGCATCTATATCACAGTAGCAGACCCCAAGGGAGATTCTTGTGGTGCAATCTCCCAATGGGATCAGCGGGTGCCATACGCTACCTACAGGTGCCCTGCAGGTGAAATGGAGGATATTGAGGACTGAGATGACTGAATAGTATATTACAGTTGTGTTATATATTGTTTCCTTTTTTATTTTTTTCTCCTTTA
Source organism: Tamias sibiricus (assembly GCA_025594165.1). Lineage (NCBI taxonomy): Eukaryota > Metazoa > Chordata > Mammalia > Rodentia > Sciuridae > Tamias > Tamias sibiricus. The sequence continues at coordinate 117,183,593 of CM046667.1, forward strand.
TTCTCTCGAATTTTTACTATTTTAACATTTTTCGTTTTTCTTAATATATATGTGTGTTTGTTTTATGTACTCTACTGTCTTCCCTCTACTCAAAATTACTACCTCTCTAGTCTCCTGTTACTAACCTTCTTCTTTAGATTTCTTTTTCATGCTCCCTAAGATATAATAACTATATCTTCATCTCATACCTCCTCAGCAAATATTCCTACACCTCACCCCTGTTTCTTGGTCTACCATCAGAAACAGTAAAGCCTTTTACAAACCTACTGCTTATATTGTAGATAATAATCGAATTCACAATTTCTGTACATTGTGACCAAACTGTAAACGTCTTAATAGCAACTATTTGGTTTAAGGTTTTATATTGTTTATATTGGGATCTGTTAATATTGTTTTTCCCCTCAAAGGAGAGGTATTGGAACCCTATAGGGGCACTCTACACCTATAGGGTAAAAACAGTAATGCCTTAGATCCACAGAGCTAGAAAGAAAGACACATGAGCAACATGAAAACACAAGGGAAAGAAAGTGTCCCAAACAAATCAAGATACCACATTGTTAGAGTCTATGGACAGCACAGCAGATGAAATGACAGAGGAGTTCAGGATGTGCATAATTAAAATGTCCTGTGAATTAAAGGATGATATAAGAGAGCAAATACCAGCACCAAAAGATCATTTTCACAAAGAGCTACATAAGCAAATACAGGAAGCGAAAGATTACTTCAATAGGGAGATAGAGTTTCTAAAGAAAAAACAAACAGAAATCCTTGAAATGAAAGAAACAGTAAACCAAATTAAAAGTTCAATTGGAGCATCACCAACAGATTAGACCACTTGGAAGACAGGACCTCAGACAATGAAGACAAAATACATAATCCTGAAAAGAATGTGGACCACACAGTGAAAATAGTAAGAAAACATGAGCAGAATATTTAAGAAATATAGGATAGCATAAAAGGACCAAATTTAAGAGTTTTGGGGATAGAGGAAGGCATAGAGTCCCAAACCAAAGGAATGAACAATCTATTCAATGGAATAATAACAGAAAAATTTTTGGAAAACCAAATTCAAGAGGCATACAGGACACCAAACGTACAAAATTACAAAAGAGCCACACCAAGGCATATTATAATAAAAATGCCTAACATACAGAATAAGGAGAGAATATTAAAAGCTATGAGAGAAAGGAATTGGATTACATATAGGAGGAAACCAATTAGTTTATGTGCAGATTTTTTCAACCCAGACCTTGAACTAGAAGATCCTAGAACCAACATATACCAAGCTCTGAAAGAAAATGGATGCCAACCAAGAATCTTATGTCCAGCAAAATTAAACTTTAGATTTTATGATGAAATAAAAACCTTCCATGACAAACAAAAGTTAAAATAATTTTCACCTAGAAAACCTACACTACAGAACATCTTCGGCAAAATATTCCATTAGGAGGAAATGAAAATCAACAATGAAAATCAGCTGAGGGAGGTAATACACTAAAGAATAGCTAATCAAAGGAGAAACCAAGTCAAGTTAAATACCAAAAGTAAACAAAGATGACTGGGAATACAAAGTATGTATTAATAATAACCCTGAATGTTAATGGCCTAAACTAACCAATCAAAAGACATATTATAGCTGATTAGATCAAAAATATAAAAAGATCCAACGATATGCTGCCTCCAAGAGACCCACCTCATAGGAAAAGACATCCACAGGTTGAAGATGAAAGGTTGGGAGAAATCATAGCACTCACATAGACTGAAGAAGCAAGCAGGGGTTTCCATTCTCACATAAAATAAAGCATATTTTAAGCTAAAGTTAATCAAAAGGGACAAAGAAGGACATTTCATACCGCTCAAGGGAAAAATACACAAACAAGGCATAACAATTATAAGTATATATGCCCCAAACAATGGAACATCTACATTCATCAAACAAACTCTTCTCAGGCTAAAGAGATAAATTGACCACAACACAATAATTCTGGGTGACTTTAACACACCTCTTTCACCACTGGATACATCTTCCAAACAAAAGCTCAACAAAGAAATTATATAACTCAATAATACAATCAATAACTTAACTGACATATATAGAATATTTCATCCTTCAATGAACGAATACACTTTCTTCTCAGCAACACATATAGACCATATATTATGCCATATATTATGCCATAAAGCAACTCTTAACAAATACAAAAAAGTAGAGATAATACCCTGCATTCTATCGGACAATAATGGAATGAAATCATTAATCAATAATAAAATAAGAAAAAAAAGCTACTCCAAAATTTTACTCAGCAATAAAAGAGAATAAAATAATGGCATTTGCAGGTAAATGGATGAAGTTGGAGAATATAATGCTAAGTGAAGTTAGTCAATCTCAAAAATCCAAATACAGAATGTTTTCTCTGATATAAGTAGGCAGATTCATAGTGGTGTTGGGCTGGGGTACATAGGAGGATTAGAGGAACACTAGAATGGTAAAAGGGGAGGGAGGGGAAGAGAGGGAGTAAGGGAGGATGGTGGGGGAAAAAAGGTGGAAGAATAAGATGGATATCATTATCCTAAATGCATGATTGAAGACTTGAATAGTATGAATATACTTTGTATACAGTGTTATGTAAAAAGAGGCTCTATATGTGTATTATGAATTGTAATGCATACTACTAATACAAATACAACAACTTTGAATAAAAAAAAAAGCTACTCCAACACTTGGAGACTAAGTAATATGCCACTAAATGAACAATGGATTGCAAAAGATATCAAAGAGGAGATTTAAAAATACTTAGAGGTAAATGAGATACTGATACAACATATCAAAATCTCTGGGACACTATGAAGGCATTTCTAAGAGGAAAGTTCATTATGTGGAGTTCATTCCTTAAAAGAAGAAAATGTCAACAAATGAATGACCTAATATTGCATATCAAAGCCCTAGAAAAAGAACAAATTAACACCAAAAGCAGTAGAATACAGGAAATAATTAAAATCAGAGCTGGAATCAATGAAATAGAAACAATTGAAAAAATTGACAAAACAAAAAGTTGGTTCTTTGAAAAAATAAGTAAAATTGACAAATCCTTAGCTACATTAATGAAGACAAGGAGAGAGAAAACTCAAATTACTAAAATAGATGATGAAAAAAGAAATATCACAACAGACGCTACTACAGAAATACAGAAGATAATTAGAAATTATTTTGAAAACTTGTACTCTAAAAAAATAGAGACTATCGAAGGTATTGACAAATTTCCAGAGGCATATGAGTTGCACAAAATGAATCAAGATGAAATACACAATTTAAACAGATCAATTTCAAGCAAGGAAATAGAAGATGCCATCAGAAGCCTACCAACCAAGAAAAGCACAATACTAGATGGATACACAGCTGAGTTTCTACAAAATCTATTTAAAAACAACAACAACAACAAAACAAAACAAAAAAACAACAACAACAACAAAAAACTAATACCTATACTCTACAAATTATTTCTGGAAATAGAAAAAGAGGGAGCACTTCCAAATTCTTTCTATGAGGTCAATATCACCCTGATTCCAAAACCAGGCAAAGATACATCAAATAAAGAAAACTTCAGACCAATCTATAATGAACATAGATGCAAAAATTTTCAATAAAATTTTGGCAAATTGAATAAAAAAACATGTCAAAAAGACAGTTCACCACAATCAAGTGGGGTTCATCCTAGGGATGCAAAGTTGGTTCAGCATACAGAAACAATAAATGTAATTCATCACATCAATAGACTTAAAGATAAGAATCAAATGATCATCTCAATTGATGCAGAAGAAGCATCTGACAAAATACAGCACCCATGCATGCTCAAAACACTAGAAATAATAGGGATAACAGGAACATATCTAAATATTTTAAAAGCTATCTATGCTAAGCCCTTGGCCAACATCATTCTAAATGGAGAAAAATTGAAAGCATTCCCTTGAGAAACTGGAACAAGACAGGGATACCCTCTTCCACCACTTCTATTTAACATGTTTTTGAAACACTGTCCAGAGCAATTAGACAGACTAAGGAAAAGAAGAACTCAAATTAGCACTACTTACTGATGATATGATTTTATACCTAGAAAATCCTACAATTCCACCAGAAAACTTCTAGAACTAGTAAATGAATTCAGCACAAAACCAACACCCATAAATCAAAGACATTTCTATATATCAGTGATAAATCATCTGAAATGGAAATGAGGAAAACTACCCCATTTACAATACCATAAAAAAGTATAATACTTGGGAATCAACGAAAGACATGAAAGACCTCTATAATGTAAACTATAGAAAACTAAAGAAAGAAGTTAAAGAACACCTTAGAAGATGGAAAGATCTATCTTGTTCTTGGAAAGGCAGAACTAATGTTGTCAAAATGACCATACTACCAAAAGCACTATACAGATTTAATGCAATTCCAATCAAAATCCCAATGATATTCCTCATAGAAATAAATAAGCAGACATGAAATTTGTCTGGAAAAATAAGTGACCCAGAATAATTAAAGCAATCCTTAGCAAGAGGAATGAAGCAGGTGGCATCACTATACCAGACATTAAATTATACTACAGAGCAATAGTAACAGAAACAGCATGGTATTGGCACGAAAATAGACTTGTAGACCAATGCTACAGAATAGAGGACACAGAGACTAAACCACATAATTACAGTTAACTTATATTATACAAAGGCATCAAAAACTTACATTGGAGAAAAGATAGCCTCTTCAACAAATGGTGCTGTGAAAACTGGAAATCCATACACAACAAAATGAAATTAAGCCCCTATCTTTCTCCATGCACAAAACTCAATTCAAAGTGGATGAAGGACCTAGGAATTAGACCAGAGACACTGCATTTATTAGAAGAAGAAGTAGGCCCAGATCTCTACCATGTCAGATTAGGCCCCAACTTCCTTAATAAGACTCCTACAAAACAATAATTAATATCAATAATCAATAAATGGGATGGATTCAAACCAAAAAGATTCTTTTTGGAAAAAGAAACAATCCGTGAGGTGAATAGAGAGGCTACATCTTGGGAGCAATTTTTTACTCCTCACACATCACATAGAGCACTAATCTCTAGGGTATATAAAGAACTCAAAAAGGTAAACACCAAAAACAAATAGCCCAATCAATAAATGGCCAAGGAACTTAACAGACACCTCTCAAAAGATTATATACAATCAATCAACAAACATATGAAAAAAATGTTCAACTTCTCTAGCAATTAGAGAAATGTTAATCAAAACTACTCTAAGATTTTATTCACTCCAATCAGAATGGCAGCTATTAAAAATATGATCAACAATAACTGTTGGTGAGGATGTGGGGAAAATGGCACACTCATACATTGCTAGTGGGACTGCAAATTGATGCAGCCAATCTGGAAATCAGTATGGAGATTCCTTGGAAAGGTGTGAATGGAACCACCATTTGACCCAGCTATCCCACTGTTTGGTCTTTACTCAAAGGACTTAAAAACACCATACTACAGGGACACAACCACATCAATGTTTATAGCAGCACAATTTACAGTAGCTAAATGGTGGAACCAACCTAAATGTCCTTTAGTAGATGAATGGATAAAGAAAATGTGGTATATATACACAATGGAATATTACTCAGCAATAAAAGAGAACAAAATCATGGCATTTGCAGGCAAATGGATTGAGTTAGACAATATAATGGTATGTGAATTTAGCTAATCCCCCGAAATCAAATGTTGAATGTTTTCTCTGATATAAGGAGGCTAATTGCTAGTGGGGTTGTGAGGGGGAGCATGGGAGGATTAGAGGAACTCTAGATAGGGCAAAGAGGTGGAAGGGGAAGGGAGGGGGCATAGGGGTAATAAAAATAGTAGAATGAGGTGGACATCAGTACCCTAAGTACATGTATGAAGACACAAATCGTGTGCATATACTTTATATATAACCAGAGAAATGAAAAAATATGCTCTATATGTGTAATATGAATTGTAATATACTCTGCTGTCATATATAACAAATTAGAATAAAAATAATAAATAAAAATACTCACTATACCAAGTGTTGCTGGCAATGTGAAAGAATAAGAACACTCCTACTGGGATTGTTTATTGTAATACAGTTTATTGTGAGTCAGCTTTATTCATACTAGTCCCAAACTGTACATAGTTTTTAAAACAGGCAAATGTAGTACATACATACAATAGAATACTCTTCAGCAATGAAAAGGAATGACCTCTTTGGACATATAACAGCATGGATACATGTGAAAACAATTCAGCTAAGTAAAAATAACTAAATCAACAGGTATTATTTCATTTACATATGATTGTAGAGAGCCAAACTAATGTACGTTAATAGGAAGTAGATTATTGTTTCCCTGAGGACAGGAGTTAGGGGTTTATCTTGAGAGAGGAATTATAAAAAAAATAAGTTGAATCCTTGTTGGAGATGATGGATATGTTAATTGTCTTGTCACCATGGATCCATTTTAACTAGATGTGATTGATTTTATGTCAACTATGCTTCCATTGTAATAAATATTATATGCAATCTAATATTATTTAAAGTATAGGGGAGGATGTATATAAGTTAATATGTAAATATCATTTCATTTTATATAAAGGACTTGCACATCTATGGATTTTTCTCCTACTGTGGGAAATCCAGGAACCATTCTCCCATAGATACTGAGTGATGACTGTTACTATATGCCCTTTAGTACATAAAATTAATCTTTTGAAGAACAAAAATGACAAAGTATTAGACAAAATAACTTGATTATTTGAATATCAATTTCCTGTGTTTTATTCTCAAATAATTCATTTGCTGATGAGAAACGTGAAGTCATTAAATTTTATGAAATATGAAAGTTTACATGTAATTTAGAAAAAAACTAAATATTTAAAACATTATGCTTTAGTACAAAATGATTATAAAAAAGAGAATGAGAACAAAAGTAAAGGAAGAAAGTAAGGACAGAAAGAAAAAAGAAAGAGAAAAGAAAAATCCCAAAAGTCTTAGTGACTAAGCAATTGCAGATCTGTTATATTTAATTAGTTTAATAACAAAAATGAGAAGAGGAAAAAAAATTTCTACCTTTTCCTGAACGTGGATTTTACAAACAATGAAGTAAGCATCCTTGAAAAGCCATCTGTTGGTGAGGATGTGGGGGAAATGGCATACTCATACATTGCTAGTGGGACTGCAAATTGGTGCAGCCAATCTGGAAAGCGGTATGGAGATTCCTTGGAAAGCTGTGAATGGAACCACCATTTGACCCAGCTATCCCACTCCTTGGTCTACACACAAAGGACTTAAAAACAACATACTACAGGGACACCACCACATCAATGTTTATAGCAGCACAATTCACAATAGCTAATCTGTAGAACCAACCTAAATGTCATTCGGTAGATGAATGGATAAAGAAAATGTGGTATATATACACAATGGAACATTACTCAGCAATAAAAGAGAACAAAATCATGGCATTTGCAGGTAAATGGATCGAATTGGAGAATATAATACTATGTGAAGTTAGCCAATTCCAAAACACAAAATGCTGAATGTTTTCTCTGATATAAGGAAGCTGATTCACAGTGGGGTTGGGACAGGGTGCATAGGAGGATTAGAGGAACACTAGAAAGGCCAATGGGGAGGGAGGGGAAGGGAATGGGCAAAAGGGTAAAAAAAAATAAATGTGGTAGAATGAGATGGACATCATTACCCTAAATGCATGTATAAAGACATGAATGGTGTGAATATACTTTGTGTACAACCAGAGATATGTAAAAATGTGTTCTATATGTGTAATGTGAATTTTAATGCATTCTGCTATCATATATAAGAACTTAGAATAAAAGAAAAAAAATAAATAATGCTGGAGGCATCACAATTCCTGATCTGAAATTACACTACATAGGTATAGTAATAAAATCAGCATAATATTGACATCAAAACAGGCATGAAGACCAATGCAATATAACATCAAAGCAAATCCACTTAGATACAGTCATCTGAATTTGACAAATGTATCATGTATTGGAGGAAAGATAGCATTTTTAACAAATAATTCTGGGGAAAAATGGATATCCATATGTTGACTAATGAAACTGAATCCCTATCTTCACACTGCACAAAAATCAATTTAAAATGGAGCAAAGACTTAGACTAGAAACACTGCATATGATAGAAGAAACCTTATGTTCAACACTCCTACATTGGTGCAGGCACCAACTTCCTTAAGAAGACTGAAAAGGTCAAGAAATAAGACCAAGGATTCATGAGTGGGATGGCATCAAATTAGAAAACTTCTACACAACAAAGGAAACAATGGAATATAGAATGAGAGAAAATATTTTTAGCTACTTTTCAGACAGGATATTAATATCCAGAATATATAATATGTTTTAAGGCCCCCCCCCCAAATATGCCACTGGGCATGGTGGCACACTTCTGAAATACCAGTGGCTCAGGAGGCTGAGGCAGGAGGATTGCGAGTTGGAAGCCAGCCTCAGCAAAATCGAGGTGCTAAGCAACTCAGTGAAACCCTGTCTCTAAATACAAAATAGGGCTGGAGATGTGGCTCAGTGGGCAAGTGCCCCTGAGTTCAATTCCAGGTAATCCCCCCAAAAAAAGATATACCAATCAATAAATGGGAAAATGAACTAAGCAGACATTAATCAGAAAAATGTAAATCAAAACTACACTGAGATTTCATCTCTTGCCACAGTTAATATGGAAATCATGAAGAATACAAATAATAATGATACATGGGGGCAAAGAAGTGGGGAAAAGATGCACTCACACATTATTGATGGTACTGAAAATTAGTATGTATAAAGTTTTAAGAAACAAATTTTCAGAAATGGCTGCAACAGTTCTTCATCCCATAAATAATATAAGAGAGATCTTTTTTCTCCATAACCATGACAACCCATGGTGTTATCTGTCTTTTCTATTAAGCTATCCTAATGGCTAGTTAGTGTTAAATTGCTACAGTTCTACTTTGCATTTTATGATATCTGTTGATGTTCAGCATCTTCAAATATACTTATTAACGATTATTTTTCATCTTATTAATAAAATGCCTGTTCAAGCCATTTATCCATTTTTAATTGTGTTAGTTTATTATGAAATGTTAAGGTCCCTTTACATATTTTGAGTATAATTGCATATATTAATTACAATTTTAGATATATAATTTGCAATGTTTTGACAGTCTGGGGCTAGTCTTTTTATTTTCTTAATGGTCTCTTTTGAAGCACAAACATTTTTAATATTGGTGAGGAATAATTATGATGTTTTTTTAAATATTTATTTATTTGCTTTAGTAGTACACAATGCAACACATTTATGTTTACATGGTGCTGAGGATCAAACCCGGGCCAAGCACATGCTAGGCGGGCACTTCACCGCTGAGCCACAACCCCAGCCCTAATTATGACGTTTAAAAAAAACATATGTATCATGATTTTGCTGTTATACCTAAAATATCTTTGACTAAGCCACTATCATGACTATTTAGTCCTATAATATGTAGTTTCAGCAATTAATTTCAGGACTGTTATTCATAATGAGCTAATCTTTTGTATAGTGTGAGCTAATCTTTTGTATAGCTATCTTTTGCATGTAGCTATCAATTACCCCACCATTATGAATTAAAAAATCAATAGTAACACAATAAACTAGGAAAAAAAGGCTATCTCTCCCCTCATTTAATTGCCTTGTTGTCAATTTCTAAAATTTATTGATCATAAATCTAAAAATGTATTTCTGGATTTTCAATTCTGTTGTATGCTGCTAATTTCACCAGTATAACATTTCATTTATTATTGTAGTTATGAAGGTTATTTTTAAATTGGGAAGTGTGCATCTTCAAACTCTGTTTATCTTCTTCAAGCTTGTATTGAGTTTTCCAAATTTTTGCATTTCAATTTGAATTTTAATATTAGATTGCCAATTTCAACTGAAGACTAGTGTGATTTTTTTTTTTTTTTTTCGCTTATGGATTAATTTCAGCAGAATTGTCTTTCTAACAATGCTGAGTACTCTAATTCATGAACTTGATATGTTCATGTAAAATTTATTCCTATAGAAATGATTGCATAATTTGTTTTGAAGACTGCTACTAGTATACAGAAATGCAATTGCTTTGCATATTGATGTTTTTTTTCCTATGTCATTGATGAACTTGTCTATTAGTCATAGTACAGTGAACTTGTCTATTAGTCATAGTACAGTGCTTTGGGGTGAGTTCCATGGGATTCTCCATATATAGAGTCATGGAATCTATGATTTAAGATTGTTTTGTTACTTATTTTTAATCCAAATGTCTTTATCTATTTCCTGGCCTTATTTTATGGAAGGGATCTTCAGTATAATGTAGAACAGAAATGGCAGAAGCAGATATACTTTTCTAATTTTAGGGGAAAGTATAATGCTAGTTGTGCTCTTCATCAGGTTGACAAAACACTACTCTGTTTCTACCTGTTTTTATCATATTGAATATATATGAACATGTTGATATGTTGTTTTCCTTTACTCCTCAAATATAATATATTAAATTGATTGACATTCAGATACTAAATCAATTTTAGTTGGGATAAATTCTACTTGGTCATTGTATACAAACTTTTTAAATCCACTACTAATTTTTTTGTTTGCTAAATTTTTAAAAGAACTTTTGTACTTCTAGAATAAATTATACAATATTTCCTTCCCTTCTATTTTCTGAGTTTGTAGAAAACTGGTAATATTTCTTCTTTATTTGATAGAATTTACCAGTGAATTCCTCTTGGTCTGTCCTTTTGGGGAGTATTTTTCATAATTAATCTGACTTCTTTACTTATTAAAAGTGTTTTCTTATATTCTATTTTTGAGTCAGTCTTGCTAATCAGTGTCTTTTCAGAAATTTACCCATTTAAACAAATTGTTACAATTTATGGGCAGAACAAATTTTTATAATGATTTCTTATACTTCTGGGGCTTAGATTTGATATCTCACAATTTACAGAGGCCCTATCTTTGAGTAAGTTTTCTCACCTTTAATATTGGATGATTTCTATTGATTTATCCTTAAGTTCATTGAATCTTCTGTTATCTTTAATGTTGACCTCTTCTAATGAATTTTACACTTCAATTTTTGTACTTTTTAACTTTAATTTTAATTTTTTTAATTTTAATTTTCATCATTCTTCTCATATGTTTTTTTATCTCCTCAAGAATTCATAATATTTAAACCATTGTGGTCACATTTTCCCTCATTGATTTATATATGGGTGTGTGTGTGTGTGTGTGTGTGTGTGTGTGTGTGTGTGTGTGTGTTTATATATATACATTTATATATATATATATACATTTATATATATATGTGATATATATATATATACATTAGTACACATTTGAAGTGTATTAATCTATTAGTAATTGCTGCTTTGAAGTCCTACCTCCTAGTACCTTCAGAGACATTTATCCAGTTACTGTTGTTTTCTACTTAGTATGAAGCACAAGTTTCTGTTACTTTGTATGTCTCTCAATTATTTTGTTGAAAATTAGACACTTTAGATAATACAGCAAATCTGGGCCCTAATTTTTCCTCTAAAGACTTTGAATGCTGTTTTTGTTAAAAATTATTTTGTAACTTGAATGAATTAATTCTATGAAATCTCATCCTTGTCATTTGTGAATATTATTTTCAAACTAATTTTCAAAATAAATTAATTCATTTATTTATTACTTATATTCTTGTTTTTATTTTAAAGGCCTGCCCTAGGGGTATTCCCAGCAGTGTCTGAACAAGTTAATGGCCAGGCTTTATACAAAGACAGTGAGACAGTAAGTCTTTTTTTTTTTTCCTTCTGCCAATGAACGCGTACATGAGTAAGGGAACGCATTCAAACTTCAGACCATTTCCAAGGTTGACTTCTGTTTTATTTTCCATAGGACTCTTTTAGATCACCTGTGTGCAGCCTCAGTTTTGGCAGGATATTTACAATGGCCCTCTTTGGTCTTTACTTCCCATGCACATAGACTCAACCAGGAATATGTTTGCTCTACATACTACACTAAATTCATATAGTACAGTCATTAGTACTCCCCTGCTTACCTGCCTTTGAGAGACACATTTCTACTCACTCTATTATAGAAAAAAAAAGGCATGATTGTCTTTGTAGCCTTCATAGTCTTGGTAGAACTATTGTCTCAACTGAACCCCAGGATATGCCAGAACAGCAGATTCCTACAGTTATTACCCAAATTTCTTTAGTTGGTCACAAGTTTCTTAGATTGATGTAGTAAAATTTATGAAGCACTGAAATATTTGTTCTATGAAAAATTTTCCAGCTCTATATTTGCTTTTTGAGAACAGAATTTGCCAGCCTTTCACTGGATCACAAATTGAAGTAGCACCTTTAAGTGCTTTTTAAAAAATTTCCATTACTAGAGTGGGAGAAAAAAATCCTTGGGTTATTTTATGATTAAATCAGTTTTATTCCTTTTTAGGAACTCTTCAGACTCCCTGCAGATACTATTCTTATTTTGTCAGAATTTAAAGATCTTCAAATTTTCCCCAGTATATGCAGTATTTTTAAAATAATTAATATATATTATCCTTTTATAATTGAGTCACTTCTGCATGTGGAAAATAACTAAAAGTTTTTTTTTTTTTCAATTTAGCACTTTCAAGCCTTTGTTTACCTTTCACTGATTGCATCTTCTTCTCTCTCCTCCAACAGACCTTTTTGTTAATCTTTCACATTTTGTAATTTTACTATCAGTGTACATACCATTAAACTATACATTAGTTAATAGGGACTTATGTAGTTTTCTGTTGTTGTTTGTTTGTTTGTTTTTTCACTTTGAAAATCTTGCATATACATGGTGGAGAACTTTGTCCCTAGAGGCAGGTGTATATCATGCCTTTGAGAACACTACAGACCACCACAACTTTAAACTAAGTTTTCAATGGGGAAAATTATAATGCTATGCAGAGCATGGATTTTGTTTCCAGACATATATTAGGTTGGGCTTGAGCTTAGGAATTTTTCTTTCCTTGCCTCTCTACAGAGTCGAGGTGCTAATTAAACATGCTTATCATATCACTCTTCAGGTTATTTTTTTTTCCTGTTCAGTTCTTGACAATGGGACTTTGAGGGGATTATATGGTCTTACAGTGAGATCCTCCAATTTAAAACTCATCCTAAATTACATTAATCCCAGTATTTTTATGTTTTGCTGCTGAAAGAGGTCATTAAACCTCAGACCCTAATTTCTGGGGAAAAGGAGGGAATTCCTTACCTCTTAGAATTAATGCAGTCTCATAATTCCTGATCTTTAAACATGTCTCATACCTTCTTACCTAGTTCTGTCAAGCATCTTAATTCTAATACTTTATTGAGATATAATTGTTATAAAAACTACTACACATATTTCCAATGTTTGTTGTGTCCCTTTATTGTGTGTGTGTGTGTGTGTGTGTGTGTGTGTGTGTGTGTGTAGTAAGAACATTTAAGATGAGATCTACTCTCTTACATTTTAAACCTCACAATATTGCATTGTTAGTTACTGGCACTATGTTGCACAGTTGATTTATTGAATTTATTCTTCCTGTGTAAATGACAGTTTGTATCTGTTGAACAACAACCCCCATTTTGAAAGATATTTTAAATATTTTCTTTAGCTCTTTTTGTCATTATGTGTCTGATGACTTTCTCCACAACTGGTTCAAAAACACTATATGAAAAAGAAATTTCAACAACATATATCAAATAAATATCATGATGTGCTTTCCAGAAGAAATTCTACATCGAGTCTCCAACAATATCACTTTGGTAACTATTAACATATTAAATTAATTGTTACTTTCAATAAAATGCTTCATAAAATCAATAGTCTTACAGCTAGTGCAGTGTGGTTCCCAACAAAGTCAGTGCCATCTTGACTGAGCATTTTGGAAATAGTTCTGAGTTGTTTTGATTTCATAATAATGGGAGAGATTCTGGTATTTATTTAAAGGTAAAGGATACTAGATATCCCTAAAACTAGGAGAAATGATGAACATTGTCCATGCATACCTTTTGAATAATTCGGCCACATATTTATGAATGTAAAAAAAAAAAAAAAAACTATTAGGGTTATGTCAGCCTGGAACCTAACTCTACCTTACACTAAAACTTAATACAAGTTTTTTTTTATTATTATTTTTAATTTGTTCTTTTTAATGATACATGACATATAATGTATTTTGACATATTATACATACATTGTCTACAAGTTCCCATTCTTCTGGTTGTACATGATGTGGAATTACATTGGTTGTGTATTTATATATGAAGATAGGAAAGTAATGTCTGATTCATCCTACTATCTTTCCTATTACCATTCCCCCTCCCTTCCCTTCATTCCCCTTTGTCTAATTCAAAGTACTTCTATTCTTCCCTAAACACACACCCTTATTGCGAGTTAGCATCTGCATATAAGAGAGAATATTCTGCCTCTGGTTTTGGGGGGATAGACTTATTACACTTAGCATGTTAGTCTTAATGAAAATTTAGCAAATTCTTCAATATCCTGAAATTTCAGTGAAAGAAATTATGAAGTAAGAAGAATGGAATATTTTATCTGGTTTCAAATGGTATTTGACCAAAGATTATTTAACACTTTGGAAAACTATATCACTGACCATATCAGCAGATTAATCCATTTGCTGGATTAATGCTTTAATAGATAAATGAAGTACTGGGAAGGGGACCTAGATGGAGAATGTAGGTCACTAGAGACATGTTATGGAATGTTTTATCTTCTCTCTGTATTCTACCTCCACCATTCCATTTCAACTGTTCAATATTTCAATATTACAGATTTATTATTTGCTAATTGTCATGGACACTTTTTTCATTCTTACATGTCTTTATTTGTTACATATTATAGTGTTGAAAACTCTCTCTCCAGCTTTCTTTTCCTTTGACTTCCATTTTTCTATTCTGTTTGAAATACCTTGGGTTACTATCTTTTACCTTTTACTATTTATTGCATTCTTTACTTATCTCTTGTATATATTGATATTTGAAGTTTCCCTTAATGTACTGATCAGTTTTACAGAATTCTGCATGATCTCACTCACATACATGTTTTTAACTATCTCTTATGATGATAGCCAAGTCTTTATCTCTGCACCAGACTTCTCCAGTGATCTCCAGACACTTGTAGTCAATGTCCTATTTGCTATATCCTGTTGAGTATTCAAGTGCAATTCAAACTCAATATATCTGAAATGGAACTGATTAATTTCTTCTCAAAAATACCCTTTCTGCGCTGGGGCTGTAGCTCAGTGGCAGAGCCCTTGCCTATCATGTGTAAGCATTGGGTGTGATCCTTAGCACCACATTAAAAAAAGCAAAATAAAAGATTTATGTCCATCTACAACTACAAAAAATAAGAAAAAAAAAGAATGACCTTTCTTTCAGGCATTTGCTAACCAATTATCCTCATTTTTTCCAGAAAAAGAATCTGAATCACACAGTTAGTACCAATCTATTATTTACTCCTCAAAACAGCCAGTAACAACTTGTTTATTTTTATATTTAATCTCTCCTCTACTTTCCATTTTCACTACAATGTCATTAGCTCACAATTTAATCATTTCTTTTACACTGCAAAAACCTCCTAGTCAGTCTTTACATTAACCTCAATTTGTAATTTATCCTTCACTACTGCCAGAGGATTCCTTGTACATTGAAATCTAACAAAATTATTTCCTCCTTTGTAAATGTTATTTTGAAAAGTTTTAGTGGATTTACATGTTGACAATCCCAAACATCACATTGAAAAAGTAATGAAGGCATAAGAAGTAATGCAAAGTACCAACAGCTCTGGAATGGTATTGAAACTTATGCCAGACAACAGGAGTAGTTTCCATTAAAAAATGCAAGTAAAGATCTAAAGGCAAGAATGATGGAAACTTAACCAACTGGAGAAGGGAAATCAACCTGTACTTCTCAGGAGCTTATTTCTAGGGATGTTAGGGATATTGTACTCAATAGCAACCATATTCCATTATTATTTATCTTGAACTCTAATTTTATATATGTATGTATGAATATATATGTGTATATATGTACATGTATATGTATATTTCAGAAAAGAAGATGAGAAGTGTTACTTAGTTGTACTTTGTACTTTATTATGTCAAACAAAAAAAGGCTAAGTATGGAAATACTGTGGTATTAGTGAATCATTCGTATTATATAATTAAATTGATTGTTTCCAATAACTTAATAACTACAAAGTGATTCCATGTATTCAAGTATGCCTGGGAATTTTTTGAAGTTTTAAGTTTTTCCTAATTATTCATTCAATTTCCTTTCACTACCACCCCTACCCCTATCAAGTTTCTGTTTATGGGTTCACTACTTCAGAGTACAAGTGAAAATTTGTATGTATCAGGTACTATATATCATGTAAATGTAGCCAGCAAAAAAGGCAAAATGGGCAGAGGGAAAACAAATAAATTGATAGAAAATAGAAATTCAGGCAACAAGTTCTATGAAAAAAATATTAACATGAGATCAGATAGAGAGTGATAACGTATTATAGTTCTCTAGAGGAAGAAAATCAACAGGGAGTATGATTATAAAAAGGGGATTTATCATGTTGGCTCATGTGACCAGAAGCTGGAGAGTCCACAATGGCCCTCCGCAGGCTAGAAAGCTGGAGGAAGCAGTAGCTGTACAGTCCAAGATGCTGACAGCTCAGAACAAGAGGGATCAATGATGCCACCCCAGTCTGAGATGGAAGGTTTCTGGAAATTCCCTGGAGAACCACTGGCAGAGTCATATTGGAAGAGTGAGGAAGCAAGTGTCCAATATCCTCAGGCAATCACAGCAGCAATCAAGAAACTATTAAAGAAGAATTGAGCTTGTATCTGCTGCTGCTTCCTTGTTCTTCCAACTTTTATTCTATCCAAGCCTCCAGCCTATTGGATGGTACTTCCTATCCTTAGGGAGGGTCTCCACTTCAGTTCACTATCCCACAGGCCAATCATTCCAAAACATGTGCCCATTGACACACCTAGAAGCCTCTTAATTCCCCCCAATCTCTTAATCCAATCAAATTGACAATTCAAATGAACTATTAAAGATTGTATGTAACTGTATCTAGATGGAAGGAAAAGCTCTTATAGGAAGTGAAATTTAAGTGGAGGTATGAATGAAACAAGGGAGCCAGCATTCAATTATCTGGGAATCAGTTTTCTAGAAGAAAGTATTTCTATGATTACTATGATTTAACATACTACGTTTAAAAGTTAAGCAGATAGTGACATAGGGGTGTTTTTTCTGTAATTCAACATCAGCCAGCATCCTGCCCACTGACCTCAGGAAAGAAATTAGTAGACATGTTTTGACTACACTACAACGAGTTGTGAGAAGATTAATTATTTCACTTCTAATTTTAAGAAGACCAGGCAATAAAATTAGTTGATTCCTCCTTAGTAAACTGCTTCTGGTTTGTTGCTATAGTTTATAAAATTGTTTGAAGTAAGAAAGCTAAAATTGGGTCAGTTAGAGGTGAAAATGGAACTGTCTAAAAGGAAGAAATAAATTTTGGATAGAATAAGTAAGCAATCAGGAAAATGATGAATGAAGTTTTAAGACACTATCTTATATATAATAGAAAAATACATATGAAAATAATTAGCATACAGTAAAATCAATAAACAGTATTGTATTTATGACATTAATGATTAAGTATTGATAGGTTCAGGCATGTCTAAAAATGATCACTGTTTACCATAAATATAAATAAATCTGTACCCTTTCCAGATGATAAAGAATATATAGTAAATCTTTTCTATTAAAAAATGCCATAGAAAGCATAAAATCAGATAATAAAATAAGAATGGAACAAGCTTATCAGTTCCAAAAATAAATTTTATGTTAATTGCCCTACTCAAGGAAAAAAGGTTCTCAAGTTGGATTTAGAGACAAATTCATCTATATGTTGTTCATAAGATATACTTCTGTTTTTTTTTAGTTATATTTTCTCTGAATTTTATTCATATTTATTTATTTTTTATTTTATTTTAATTTCATTTGTTATACATGATTTTAGAGTGCAATTCATTTCATATTACATATAAAGAGCACAGTTTTCCAAGTCATTGGTTTAACACAAAGTATTTTCATAGCATTTGAGCTTTTATACATGCACTTAGTATATTGATATCAAACTCCTTCTGCCATTATTTCTATCCACTTGTCCCATGCCCTCCCCTCCCTCCCCTTTGTTTTATTTAACATTCCTTCATTCCTCTCATCCCCCCTCCCTTGCCACTATAATGCAGCATCATCATAGCAAAGGAATCAATTGACCTTTGGTTTTCTGGGATTGGCTGACTTCACTTAGCATTATTTTCTCCAGCTCCATCCATTTACCTGCAAATGCCATGATTTTATTAATTTTTAGTGCTGAATAGTGTTCCATTGTGTATATATGCCAAAGTTTCCCTATCCATTCATCTATTGATGAGCATCGGGTTGTTTCCACAATCTAGCTATTGTGAATTGTACGGCTATGAACATTGATGTGGCTGTGTCCCAGTAGTATGCTTTTTTTAAGTCCTTTGGGTATAGACTATGGAGTGGGATAGCTGGGTCAAATGGTGGTTCCATTTCAAGTTTTCCTAGGAATCTCCATACTGCTTTCCAAATTGGCTGCACCAATTTGTAGCTCCACCAGCAAGGTAAGAGTGTGCCCTTTTCCCCACATCCTTGCCAGCATTTATTGTTGTTTGTTTTTCATAGCTGCCATTCAGACTGGCATGAGATGAAATCTTAGACTAGTTTTGATCTGCATTTCCCTAATTGCTAGAGATGTTGAACATTTTTTTTCATATATTTGTTGATTGATTGTATATCCTCTACTGAGAAGTGTCTGTTCAGTTCCTTAGCCCATTTATTGATTGGGCTGTTTGTTTTTTTGGTGTAAAGGTTTTTGAGTACTTTATATATCCTTGAAGTTAATGTTCTGTCTGATGTGCATGTGGTAAAGACTTGCTCCCATTCTGTAGGTTCTCTGTTCACCTCACTGATTGTTTCTTTTGCTGAGAAGACGCTTTTTAGTTTGAATCCATCCCATTTATTAATGCTTGGTTTCAGTTCTTGTGCTATAGAGGTCTTATTGAGGAAGTTGGGACCTAATCCAACATGTTGGAGATTTGGGCCTACTTTTTCTTCTGTTAGGTGTAAGGTCTCTGGTTTAATTCCTAGGTCCTTGATCCACTTTGAGTTGAGTTTTGTGCATTTAGAAATAGGTTTAATTTCATTTTATTACATAAGGATTTCCAGTTTTCTCAACACCATTTGTTGAAGAGGCTGTCTTTTCTCCAAGGTATGTTTTTGGCAACTTTGTCTAATATAAGATAACTGTAGATGTGTGGGTTAGTCTCTGTGCCTTCTATTCTGTACCACTGGTCTATGGGCCTATTTTGGTGCCAATTCCATGCTGTTTTAGTTACTATTGCTTTGTAATACAATTTAAGGTCTGGAACAGTAATGTCACCAGTTTCACTCTTCTTGCTAAGAATTGCTTTGGCTATTCTGGGTCTCTTATTTTTCCAGATGAATTTCATGATTTCTTTTTCTATTTCAATGAGGAATGACATTGGGATTTTGATTGGGATTGCATGAAATTGTATAGTGCTTTTGGTAGAATAGTCATTTTGACAATATTAGTTCTACCTACCAATGAACAAGGTAGAACTTTCCATCTTCTAAGATCTTCCTTGATTTCTTTCTTTAGTTTGCTGTAGTTTTCATTGTACAGGTCTTTCACTTCTTTTGTTAGGTTGATTCCCAAGTATTTAATTTTTTTGAGGTTATAGTAAATGAGGTGGATTTCCTAGTTTCTCTTTCTGAGGATTTGTTGCTGATGTACAGAAATTCCTTAGATTTATGGGTATTGATGTTATATCCAGCCACTTTGCTGAATTTGTTTATTAGATCTAGGAGATTTCTGGTGGAATTTTTTTGGATCTTCTATGTATAGAATCATATCATCTGCAAATAGTGATAATTTGAGTTCTTCTTTTCCTATCTGTATCCCTTTTATTTCTTTCGTCTGTCTAATTGCACTAGGTAGGGTTTCAAGAACTATGTTAAATAATAGTGGCAAAAGAGGGCATCCTTGTTTTATACCAGTTTTTAGAGGGAATGCTTTCAGCTTTTTTCCATTTAGGATGATGTTGTCCTGGGGCCTAGCATAGATGGCCTTTATGATGTTAAGTTATGTTATAAGATATATTTCTAAAATAACTGATACATCAGTGTAAAGATTTAATATCATTCATGGTATATCAGATATAATCATAAGAAAGGAGATTTGGACTATTATGAAAATATTGAATCCAAGGTAAAGATGAATCAGGACAATGCATATTTTTTCAACTGTTGGACAAAATGTAAAACCCACAATAAAGCTATAATAGTCATAACAACCATAAATTTCCATCCTCTAAATAACACACCATCAAAATATAAAATAAAATGCTCTTTGAAGTATAACTCAGCTGAGACTGCTTCAAAGGAATCGTGAAATAAGAGAGCAGCATTCTATTCTTGGGGCATAACCTAATGCTTCAGGAAAAGAAGTAGTAAAAAGAATGCTTTCTTCCATTCTGTTTCACAAGTTACACAAAATCTAAAAAATTCTAAAGTGAAGGAAAAGCAAATTTTCAAGGAACAAACAGCATAAGACATATTCATCATTTTCTAGCCCATGAGAATTCATGTTTCAAAGTATCAACAGGAACATCTATCTAGAAAAGACCTGAGGGGAATTTCCCAGCTAAGAGAAATAGTTGGGAAAGAGTCACCTAGGAGATAGAATATTTAAACCTGAGAAATTCCATAATATAAGATAGAAACAACAGTCAATGTGGCACAGGAACTGAAAATGCCCTAACAGGCTACTGGGGTTGTAAAAATATAAAGAGATTTTATGAAGAAATTAAGGCAATACACTTTTAAAATATTTTAATATTAAATTTAATATTAATATTTTTTAAATATTCCCAATTTTACAAAATGCTGATGTACATATCAGGATTATATTTCACTACTAGTAACAAAAGCCTGGAAAATAATGATTTAGAAAACATTTTTTCTGGCATGATAAGTACTGTGTTAGGTAATATAATGTTGATAAGGTGGTTCCAAACAAGGAATCCACGCTCCTTTTTATCTGCTTCTCTAAATTCTTTAGCATATAGCTTTTATCCTCATCATTATTACAAGGTCACAAGATGGCTGTTCCACCCCCCCCTTGCCTAGGTAAGGTAAAAGAAAAGAAAAAAGCAACAGGAAAGGATGAGTGGCACTTAAACAGGAATATAAAACCTATCCCAAAATCCCAGCAGATATCTCCTATGTCTCATTGCCCAGAAACGGGTTGTAGGATTATTTCTAGGCACAAAGGAGACTGGTACATATTATATTGTAGCTGGGTATATCACTTTTATGAAAAAAAGTGAGACTCTATAAATTAGGAAGAGAGGGCAATGTATATTTTGTAGGCAATTAGCAGTATCTTAGATTGATAATGAGAGATAATGATACATAATGATAGAAATTATTAGTCCTTTGTGATTTTCTTGTTTTACTGTATCTTTACTTTGTGAAATTGAAGTTGAAATCACATGTTATTCTAACACTACTTTTTATTTTACTACTTCTTGAAATCCAGAATTCTTGGAATTATCAAAACAATTATCTTAAATTTATTAATTCTGTAAATTCCAGTGCAATTTTGAACCCATATCTTTCTAACCCAAAAGACCACATTTTGTCCAAGAAATCAGTTGCATCTCATAGATTAATTAAAGCTACTTCAATTACTCCTCTAGCTTGAAAATTTTAATGCCTCTCAAGCATGTTGCCTACTCACCCGCCAATATATGTCAAAATTTTGTTTGTTTTCCCCCTGCAAATGCTCAAAAGAAATAACACAGCACATCACAAGTAATACATGCAGGAAAACAAATTAGCAGAAGGGCTCAATAAGATAAACATTCTCTCCTCTAGCTGTTCAAATAAAATGACATCTGATAATAAGTTACTGTTTGACCTTTATTATATATGTAAATACAGATCTGTACAATGTATTTGAATAATCAAAATGTTTCACATTGATGGCTTTAGCATAGACAGGCATAGAATTTTTCTTCCTGTTAGATACAAATATAGGTTTTAATTCTTTGATTCCCTTTAAAAACAGATTTACTCCTTCACTTTTGCAACTATCTAATAAATGGAATTTAGCTTAAGGGATCATTTCACTTTCTCTCCTGGTTACCAACCTGGTGTGATAGCTGCTGATACATGCTCAATCTCTGTGTAAGTCAACTTTTCCCATTTGTAAACCTGGGAGTTTTTTGGTTTTTTTTTTTTTTTTTTTTTTTTTTTTTTTTTTTTTTTTTTTTTTTTTTTTTTTTTTTTACCAAGGATTGAACCCAGGGGCACTTAAAGATTGAGCCACATAACCAACCATTTTTTATATTTTATTTAGAGACAGGGTCTCTAAATTGCTTAGCCTTGCTAAATTGCTAGGTCTGGCTTTGAATGGGAGATCCTCCTGTCTCAGCTTCCTGAGTTGCTGAGATTATAGGCATGTGCCATGGTACCTGGCCAGGGAGGCAAAAAAAGTTATAGTTAGCAAAAAAAGGAAAAAGTAGTGAAACATACCATGGAAATTTCATTTTCTAAATAAAAAAAAGAATATGGATAACATATTTTAAGGCAATAACTTTGAATTAAACTTTTCTTAAGGAGGATATTCTATTGTTATTATTGGAGAGTAATCTTTCACAAGCCCACAGCTTACCATTAAATACCCATTTTCCTGGTGGGTAAAACAAAATCCACCAAAAGAGCTAAGCTTCCTAAGGTGTTCTCTGGAATTCCAGGTTGTTAGCCCTCACTTTTAGATCTGCCACCAACACCCCCGTCTATATTGCCATGGTTATTTAGCTCAGTGACCAAAATTAAGCTCAGTTTAATATATAATATCAGCCATCTTACTTTCTCCTCAAATTTTTCTTCTTCTTCTTGAGTGAATTTAATTTATTTGGATTATTGGTAAAATTCCTGCAAGAATTCTCAGGATGTTGAAGAAACCTAAGGCTCTAGTGTAAAGGGCACTGCATATTAAGGTTTTTTTTTTTCCCCCATTAAATTCTGTTGGTTGTTAAAAAAAAAAAAAAAAAAAAAAAGTGGAGTAAAATTAGGAGAATGGTGGGAGGGAAAAGCAAAGGAAATAGAAAAAATATTAACTGAATCTAACAGAATCATATTATATACATATATAAATGCATATAAATGTACCAAAGGGAATTTCACCTTTACGTGTATGTAGAAAGTACCAATCAAAATAAATAAAAGAATGAAAGGAAGATCAATATAGGAAAGGAGAGAATATGGGGAGCGAGGAGGGAAGGGTGGCATTGAGATTGAAATAAAATTCCTTGTATGTATAATTTCTCAAAAGGAACCAAATACTATATATAATTATGATGCTCTAATACAAATTAAATAAATAAAAATAAAAAAATAAGTTTGGACTTCTTGAGAATGTTGACTTTTAAAATAAACCCATCACAGAAAGGGAAAAAAATAAAACTTATAAGAAGTTCCTTATAGTTCTCTACACATTCAAAGACTTATTATAAATCCACAAAGAAATTCACCAGAAGAAGTTTATGTTTACAGCTTTTAACTCATTTATGTTAACAACATACAGGGTATGTTGTTTCAAACACACTCTGACTCTTCATTATTGATTCTGAAGAATTTTATTCTGGGCATACTTCCTTAATGTAATCAACACACACTTCATCTTCTATATTTACTAGCAGTGTCAACCACAGATGAATCATTTTCCCCTTCTGCCTATCATATACCATCAATCCAAGATCAAGAAGCAGCCACCAGCCTATCATCAGTTGCTTGAGTCTCTAATTAATCACAACAACTTGGAGAAGGATTTGAATTTTCAATAAAGGACTGATCTGAATTTCCTAAAACAAACACTGAACTGGGCATAGTGCTGCATGCCTGTAATCCCAGTGCCTTGGAGGCTGAGGCAGGAGGATCTCAAGTTCAAAGCCAGCCTCATCAACTTAGTGAGGCCCTGAGCAACTCAAAGAGACCTGTTTCTAAATAAAATACAAAAGAGGGCTGGGGATGTGGCTCAGTGGTTGAGTGTCCCTGAATTCAATCCCCAGTACAAAAGTAAAAATAATAACTGAATGCTAAAGGGGATTTTAAATGTTCTTATTACAAAACATATGTGAGGTGGTACATATGTTAATTAGCTCAATATAATAATTTCACAATCTATACATATATTAAAACAATATATTGTATCCCATAACTATAGATATTTATTTTTTGTCAAAAATAAACAGACTAAAAGTCTTTTTCAGGATATGAAGAATTAAAAAATCTATGGTTCATTCTTTTCACACTAATTTTTCATGAAGACTTTTCTAATCAGCTGAGTTACCAAATCACCTGTATCTTCTCAGTATACATTAATACTTTATAATCCATCCCATATGATCCTTATTGTAGCATTTTCTTTAAAAAAACTCAAGTTGTATTTATCTTAGGAGTTAGAGTAGGTACTGGGAGACATAATAGGCTCTCTATAAATGTTTGCTGATTGAATAAATAAACACTTGGATGTTTTATAACAGAAGAGTAAAGAAAAATGAGATTTTAAATGCTCAGATGTTTTCTGAAGTCTTAATGTTCATTTGAAGGCAAGTGAAGTGGGGTCTAAATACGGACTGGCACAAATGGACATATGCATATACATCTACACATACACAGGACCCAGCAATTTATCAATCTGTATTTAGCCCTTTATAAAATATTCCCTACCATATTTATATCTGTGGGTTTAAAAATATTGTGTAGGATAATATTTTTTTGATTAGAAGTAAAATGGAATTTATTTCTTACTTATTTTCTAACTATGTAAAACTGGACAAGATACTTAACTGTTATGAGCCTTAGCTACTACATTTGTAAATTTTTGAGAAAATAGTACTATTATGAAGGTTATGTGAGACAGTATAATAAAGTATTTAGCACAATGGTTGTCACATACTGTTTAATTAACATAATTTTCCTTCCCATTTTGAAATAGTGTTTTGATATTTGTTATATATTTAAATACTTGAAATTATTTTCTAGGGATTCTCCGTATAACTACTTTCTCCTCCCCATCTTGATTGTAATATCAAGATTAAAAATTTTATTTTATTTTTCAGTACACTGGATTTAATATTGTGTTATAAACACAGGAGACACTTAAATGATTATTAAAATTATGCAATCAATATCTTATGGATAAACTGAAAACCACTGAATGCATATATTTAATGAGTAAATTTTATAATGTATAAATTACAACTCAATAAAACTCTTTCAAAATAAAAAGAACTCATCTTTATTTATTTATTTATTTATTTGCTGTTTCAAGCCATTACAAGATAATTATTATCCAACAATAGAAAATACAAAGAGAGAGTGTATTCAAGTATTTTGTCTTCCATAAAGCCAAAAGTAGCACCAAACTCTGCAATTAGAGGACACACACACATACTGGGAATTGGAGTCAGATGAGGAATCTTCTTTTAAACATTTTAAACAAACAGTGATATGTAAAGAGGTACTCTATATGTGTATTATGAATTGTAATGAATGCTACTATTATATATACAACAACTTTGAATTAAAAAACAAACAAAAAACAAACAAACAAAAAAACAACAACAAAACACTGCCAGTAGAGAGAAACCTGTTGGATTCCAGGCAGGAGGCTGCGCCACCCAGGCAGAAGGCCACACCTCCCCAGGTGCTTTGTGAAAAACTACATTTCCTGGGATCCTCAGCCTGGCCAGCGAACTTGGCCAGCAGGTGCCCTGGCCATCACCTCCTGACCTCTGGTAGCCTATAGGGCAAGGACTCACTCCAGGGGGCTTTCTAACCCCCACTCTATTTAAGCCAGCCCCAGACTGAAACCGCTCTCTGTTGGCGCTTGCCCCTGTTCCTGTCCCTGTCCTCCCTTTCCCCTTGCCCCTTACCTTCCCTGCCCTCCATGCCATTTTTTGTCCCCTACCACGCCACGTGGCACCTCAATAAAACCATCCATTTCCAGCTCGGCATTCCGGGGTAACTTCTTGTCCTAACAAATTCTAACAAAACCTTCAGATGTAAAGGACAAAGAGAAACTGAAGGTAAAAAAAAAAAAAAAAAAAAAAAAAAAAAAAAAGTTTAATTTCTTTCTTTTTTTTAATTTATTTTTTCAAATTTATTTTATATTCTAAGTTGTTAGATATGACAGCAGAATGTATTACATTTCATATTATACTTATAGAGCACATTTTTACATATCTCTGGTTGTATACAAAGTATATTCATACCATTCGTGACTTCATACAAGCATCATTTATTGTAAAAAAATAAAAGAACTCATACTACTATATGATCTACCTATGAGAAAAGAGCTTAAGATTAATAACATTTTTGTGGTAGGCATTTCTATTGTTTATCAATAGCTGTTTTTTCTCTACATTCTTGTATGTGGTATTAAAAATTATTCATGTTATTTGTTAAAATGATATGGATGGATGACTATGACTGCATTTGGAGGGGCTACTACCATGAGGTTTTATAGCAGGGAAGAGAGAGTGGGATTAACTCGAAATATAACTTTAAGAAGTTGTGTATATATGGCCATGGAAAAGAGAGGTGGTAGGTGTCTTTAATGGAAAATAGTTTAGATAGGGTAATCCTTTGCTAAACTGACTTGACAGGATTTTTGCTGAAGGCTAAACTGATTGATCAAATATCACCAGGAAGGGGGAGGAAAATATGAAAATTATGATTAGATTTTAAGGGTGATCAGATATTGAAAGTGGGGGATTCTGAGTAAATTTAACAGAATTCTTGCTAAAATTGGGTGATGGAAAGGTAGAAATTAAAAGTCCAGAAGTCCTGTCCTAGTTGAAAGGCGAATTCAGAGGAACATGGCTAAAATTTGGTCAAGGAAAGAGTTTGTGACAATAGAAATATTACATTTCTCTACTCTCTCAATCCCTAAGCAAAGAAACTACCTCCATAGTGCCAGGACTTCTGACCCACAGAAACTGTGAGATAATAAATAGAGATTGTCACCAAATTTGTCAAAACTTGTTATGCAGCAATCAACAGCTAACACATAAGTAATTTGATTTCTGGTGTTGCTTTTTTTTTTTTTTCCATACTCTAGTGTATCTTGGTTGATAAAACATTCTAAGTAGGTACCGTAAGGACCCTCCTCACACAAAGCATATGAAGGAAGACCGTTTCTTATTAACCAGTCTTCCATTCATAAATAAATGTATATTACTGCATTTTAAAGAATTATGCTTACTTGATTTTTTCCATTCTAATTACTCACTTTGCATTTTATAGCATGATGACAATGAGACAATCATAAAAATAATCTATATGGAATATTCTAAGTGGAATGCTTTTCATTACCAAAGCAAAAGAACATTCTTGAAATACTATAACATATTTAATATTTTCATATTTGCACATTGACATAAAATAGCATTGCTGTTTTCCTGTAGGACTAGTAGTATTATCTTTTGACTCCTAGAGTTGATCTTAATTTTAAGCACAAGAATTCTATAATAAAATTCTTTCCTAATAGCTAAACACAGAATCTTAAATTACTCAGGGGGATTGAGCACTTGAATGGCAATATTAAGATGACAAAGGTACTGAATTTATAATTTCTTCAATGAAAGTGCACTACAACACCATTATGGCATAGCTGAAATACTACAAGAATTTAAATAAGTTACAAGACAAATAGTTCTAAATGGCCAAAAACCTACCACAATACTATGTATTATGTAGAATTGCATTATAAAGTATTATTTCTCTACGTGACTAAGGTTACACACTGGCAAACAGTCACTATATTCATCATAAGATTAATATTATCCCAGAAATCTTCATACTGTGATGATATACCTCACTCACCTGTCACAGATGCCTGTATCTACTATTAGAGAAGAACTGGCTTGGTTAAATATTCCTTGTCCTCTGCTATTTAGCAAATATCCCTAGAAATGATGTCATTTTAATTCTAATCATGCATTTATTTTGTCAAATAAATACTTTATGATGTTTTTCTAGAAAACACCTTGGTAGGAAAATATAGATTTTTGATTCTGGGAGGAAAGGGTCAAAATATGGATGAGAGAAACACTGGAGAGAAACCTAGGGTCAGAAAAGGGGAGCCATGATTCCTAGAAAATCAGCATTAATTTGAAAATGTTTCCTATGTTTGATACAATTTCACTATATTTCATAATGTGCTTTATAAGGTTAGGTTAATAATGTAACATAGAAATGATTACTGTAAATAAATTCCAGAATTGCACAGTGCAAGGGTAGTTGACCTAGTATTCATGGATGAATTCACATTATTGTTAAACCTCCTGAAACTGTATTGCCATGTAACTTAACATTCCCAAGTGGGTAACAACATGAGGGTAGAGATGCAAGTGTTTGTAGGTATTTTTAGGGAGAGAATTCATAGCTCTATACATATTCTCAAATAGGTTCACAACCCAAAAGATGATAAGAACCACTGGCATATAGAATTATTTTTTTTTTTTTATGTAAGCAGCTAAAAGTTGAAACACACAAAGTATCCCTCATTCCACTTGTGAAGTTTCTCATATTACAGACAGTCACTGCTGAATTGTAATGGGCTAGTATCTTAAACTACTACTGTGAACTATTTTCTACTAAATCACATTAGTTGAAAACAAAGGCAGAGAGAAATGTAGCTAAGGAAGTGCTTCTTCTTCATTCTACAGAGTCTCAAACTTCAAAATAAATATTTCTCCAGCAAAGAGTTAGTAACATGGACAAGGGGAGACTTTCATAAGATAAATATGTGCAAAGCAGCAAAACAGAAAAGGGAACATATTTACATATATCAACTATAGGAGAATGACAAAAAATTTAACCTAATTGAATTTTTAAAATTTTATAACAATCATAATATGGAATAATGGCATATTTTGCCAAACATAATGAATATCAATTGCATTTTAAAATATTCTTTAAACATTGGAAGAGTTTACTAAATATAATAAAATAAACATACTTTCAATTAAAGTAATGCATATGAAAATATGACACAAAACACAATAAATTGTTTAAAATCACACAGATTGTTTCATTTGTATGTAAAAGAAAATTCTTAGAAAACAGTCTCTAAAGTAAGATAGAACTTTCTTTTAGAAACAAAATTTGGAGGTTGGTAGTTCAGAGATCTGATTGCCACTTCATTTTCAAGTGTTTTGTTCTGGCATTTTTAATTTCCATCCCCAAATCATCTAGAACTCCAACCATCACATTCACATATTTCATAGGAAGTAAAAAACCATAAAAGATGTCTACTGTTATCTCCCTTCCCTGTTTAAAGTTATTTATCAGAAATCATATGTTATGGATTAAATTACATACCCCTAAAATTCATAGGCTTAAGTCTTAAAGGCCAGAACCTCAGAATGTGACCTTATTCGGAAACAGAATTTTTATAGATGTAGTCAGTAAAGATTAGGTTTTAAGGTGGGTCCTAATTCCATATGATTGATGTCCTTTATAAAAAAGGAAAATGTAAACAGAGACATACATTTACACTGGAAAAACACAGCCATCTATAATCCAAGGAGTAAGGCTTGGGAAAGATCCTTCTGTCACAGCCCGCAGAAGGAATCAAGCTTGCTATCTCCTTGACTTTGTTCTAAGATCTAGAACTGTAGGACAGTAAACTTATGTGTGAGTCATTCCGTTTATGGTACTTTGTTACCACAGTCCTAGAAAACTAACATATCACACAAAACATTTCTGCCTACTTCACAGAAGCTTAGCTAAAACTCAGCTCCATGGCCAGATTGGACTTCAAGGAAGGTGAGAAATGGGGAAGGGAGACTTCATTCTCTACAGCCATGTGCCCAGCTGAAAATGTTGGATATAGTTACTGTAAGGAAAAATGACTATTGGGGAGACAGTAAGCAGTGTTTATCACGAAGTGAAAATTAAATCTCAAGCCCTTACCGTACTTCCTCTCTGTAGGGTGCAAACATAGTTTATAATTTCTTGTATAGACTTCCACATGTTTTTGGCACAGTTGTTTAAAAGTATCCCAAGTGATTTTAACATGTACTCACTACTTCCTCTTTGAACACTATTGATCAAAACATACTTCATGTTATACTTTAAATTTAACATAAATGAGCTATGTAGCTAAGGTTAGTGAAATTTAATAGGCATTAAACAATAAGGTATTTTACACAGCCTCTAGCATTATATATGTATATACACACACACACACACACACACACACACACACCAGGGATTGAACCCAGGGTACTTGATCACTGAGCCATATCCCCAGCCCTTTTATTTATTTATTTATTTTAAATTTTGAGTCAGGGTCTTGCTAATTGCTGAAGTCCTTGCAAGTTGATGAGGCTGGCTTTGAACTTAAGATCCTCCTGCCTCAGCCTTCCAAACCACTGGAATTACAGGCATGCACCACAACTCCGGCATACAATATGTTTTAAATATATGTTAGTAGCTGCTATAAAATTGCCAGCCTTATACATCTACACTTTCTTCATGGTCTGACAAGTGGTATTTCATCTCTAAAGTGATAATATCTTCCTCAATGTAGAATCAATCACTTTTCTGTTCCCACTGAAATTGTACATTACACTGTCTATAACAGTAATATTGAAAAAACATTTGAGTGTTGTTTAAATTTACAAAGACTTCATGTATTATTTCAGTTAATCCTCATAGTCTCACACTCTAGGTTTACAGGAGGAAAGCTAATATTCAGAACACAGGTAAGAATGATAGAACTGGGATTTGAATCCAACCTTATTCATAAAAATTCTATGCCATTTGAATGAACACAGTCATGGACCACATAATGACACTATGGTGAATGATTGGTCACACATATGATGGTGTCTCTTAAAATTATTTTGCTTAGTGAAGTCATAGCCATCTCAGTTTGTGTAGACACATCTCTTGATGTACACATGATGATGAAATTGGCATTTATCAGATTGTACTCTCATTAAGTGATACATTACTATTATCATAATAACTCATTGTGTTAGACAGAATTTTGACCACCATAATCTTTACCCTCATGTTGATACCCACTTGGGAATGTTAAGTTACATGGCAAAAGAGACTTTACTTACATAATTAGATTTAGTAATCAACTGACTTTTAAAAAGGCAGATTATCCTGTGTTATAAGGTTTGGCTCACTATAATCACAATAGCCCTTGAAAACAAAAGACAAAGGTAGAGAAGAGGTGCAAGAGATCCCAAGAAAACGAAGGACTCAACATATCATTGCTGGTTTGAAGATCGAAAGGACATATGGAATGGAATACAAGCAGCTTCTGGGTTCAGAAAGTGTTATCAAAGCTTGCCTAATAAAGCAGATGTGCAGCAAAGCAACAGGCATCTCAGTTTTATAGCCTGAAGAAAATTAATTCTGCCTACAACCTGACTGGGCTTGAAATCAAATTCTAAGAGCTTGCAGTTAAAAGCTATGGCCTTGGTTTAGTCAGCTTTTTTGCTGCTGTGACTAAAAGATCTGATTAGAACAATTTTAAAGGAGGGAAAAACTTATTTGAAGGCTTGCGGTTTCTGAGGTCTCAATCCACAGACAGCAGGCTCCATTCTGAATGATTTTAAAATGTAACACTTTCTGATCTTTTGAATTAAACAAGATCAGTATAAAGGTGTAAGTATCAGATTCAGTTTTTATTATTTTAATCACTGTTGAAAATTTACGTGACTTGTTATTAACGTAAAGGGGCTTCTAAACAGTGCTCAGGTATATTTATGTGTTTTACGCTGAATGTTTTATCACAAGCTTTCAATGAATTGCTTTATTATACCAAATTTATCATAACACATTATTTATTACATGTTCTTTATTCGTGTTGTTACCCTGCTCAGTGAAAAATAATTCATATTTTCATGACATTTACTTGTTGATATTAGTTTTTATAACCTTGCATTTTAGTTCTACTTTTCAGTTTTATCCATGAGGTTTTGTGATTTAGTGATTCTTACAACAGCCTTCTTAGTTTTATGCATAGTGCATCATAATACTGGCAAACTGTCTCCTTGTGTATAAGGTCAATAGTAGAAAGAAAATATGTTATTATTACAATAAATTAGAAGTAAATATAAGTTATGGAAAATTTAGACAAATCTTATTTCAGTGAGGAATACATATATACCTATTCATTTTGATATAAATTATCATTTCATTGTTCCATAGTTATTGGAAGGATAGATACCTATATTCAGAAGGCAAAATAAGATGGATTATGATCAATAAATTTTGTTCCTACTCATTTTGCTGTGTCTCATATACTAAATAAAATAGTGTAAATAAAGAAAATCCAATGGAATGCTCAATCTTCTGGTAAAACTTACATTCAGAATTATAGATTGAATGATATACACAATATTGAAGTGTTTCTCAATCAACAAGGGAAGATTAGATTATGCCCAGCACATAGACTGTATTAAATATGTATTTGATTTTATGAATAACAGTGATGTATGCATCATCTATGCTAAATATCTACTAAATAGTTTTCAATTCCCCTAAACTTACCATTCCCTTAAATTGTTTGACAACAATTTGTGAAACCACACTCTTAGATATTCTCTTTCTTTCTTACTAAGTTCAAGATTCTCTAAAGTACCTAGCCAAGCCCTGATGAACTCTTTATTTTTTCCTCCAAGATGAGTGGGGATACTGGAGATGAATGTTAATTTAATTGGTTACGGACTCTGAATTCCCTTTCAAAATTTTCTCAGACTGAAAAATGCCATCAATTAGTGGTCCATTTCCATTAATGATCTATTATTTACAAAAAGTAGACCCAAATTCTGGGCTTCAATTTTTTTACTTTTTTTTGGTTGTTGTTCCTTTATACTCATCTGAGGTTACTGAACTGCTGAGAAATGTTATGTACAACATGAGAACTTATAACTTAGAATTCTGTATTTATTGATTCTCCTACCATTCAATTTCTTTCCTTTTCACAAGTCACATTGTCAAACTCTACTAATAGATGTTCCCTTTAGATGCATCTTTAAGTAGACCATAGCATCAATGACAATAATATAGTTAATAAAAATCATTAAATCAACAAACATACTTTTTACAATGATGGTAAGTCAACTGGTTGTCCATGATGGCTTGAGGGAGGTATTTTGGATCAATTTCATGAGCTTTTTTATTGCTCAATTGATTGTTTTGCGTATTTGGAATCCTATGGAACTCATTGTTGAAATGTGAAAACTGACAAATGGAAGTGTTAACTCATTAAGTTTGGGTCATGAATATAATAAGTCAACCATGGTATCTTGCTATTGTAGGTTTTATGCCATTATGGTTTACCACAGATATAAAAGATATTATTTCATCACTTCTTCCACTACTAAGAGCACAAAGCAAAATAGGACAACAGGCTATTAGTGCTTCCACAACATAAGGTTAAACAATACTGTGGATATAACCCACAAACACATAAAAGAATATATTTGCATATTACAAGTCATAACAGTTATCTAAGGCATGAATCAGTACTAAGTTGTGGGTTTTAACTATTTAATAATTATGCATTCATTGACAATGAAAATACTATCATATTCAATTTTCCATGTTTTTACCCCCAGGCTCATGCAGTGTATTTTCTCTAATATACTAGGCATCAATTTTTATTTTCTGAAAAAAATGACTATGCAGATTTTCCATAACTCTTCTAAGGTAACAAAGTTATGTAGTTCAGTACTGAGCTATTCAGAAGACAATATTCTCTTTGAAGAGAGATGTTTGGTCCAATTCATCTATATATTTCTTTCACTTCTTCATACTGTACACTAAATGTATATGCATCCAATAAAACATTTTATAACTGGATGTAATTAAAGAGTAGAGAAGGTACTAATATGTCCAAAGCAACATGTTTCTTCTTTGATCCATGTAGTTTAAATTCACAATGCTGTATTGGTAGGCTGTTTCTGTAAACATAATTTATGTCAACCACCTAGATATTGTGAGCTTTTGATCTGAAAATGAGTGCACCAGAAAATGCTCATAGTTTATAAAAAGTGGTTATCAAACTGTGCTTGGAGAAACCTAGTGTTATACAGAGTGTCCTGAAGGAAGAAAATGAAAGTGGACAGTGGGGTTTCTATGACCCTTTCTGAAAATATTTGCTTTTATCTGCTGAACATATTATGTTTATATGATTTCATTTCTACAAAGAGTTCCTGGTTTAAAAAAAAATTGAAAACCACTGGTATGGAGCAACTTATCCTTGTTATTGGATGAACAGCAGGAATTTAAATCCTCTTACAAATAAGCAGAATAAACAAGAGTTTACCACTTAAGGGTGAGTACATAGAAACTCAAAGTAAATACTTTGGTATTAAATATGGAAAGTGAATATCACATTTTCTTATGGACTTTCAAAATAGTCATCAAAGTGCATTCAATTAATGCTTTGAAAATTTAAGATCTAGAACTAGCATAACAAAGTTTTGATTCAACAAGATCCAGGTCATAATTAGTGTACTATTATATTTTAATGATATTAAAATAAAAAGACTATTTGATTTTGCTAAACAGATGTGTCTTTCTGTTCCCTTGAGAATTCTTTTTTTTTTAATATTTATTTATTTGTTTTAGTTGTACACAATGCCTTTATTTTTACATGGTGCTGAGGATCGAACCTGGGCCACGCATGTGCCAGGCGAGCACTCCACTGCTGAGTCACAACCCCATCCCTCCCTTGAGAATTCTAGTGAATAAAAAGTTCAAAATGGTAAATTCTTTACAAATATAAAAATTAATTTAATGAAAAAATTAACACTTTCTTCCATCTTTCCTGGCATCAATATATAATAGTTAATTTTTTATTGAAGGGATATTGGTACATTGGGAAGAAATGAGTAATCCTTGGGAAAGTATTCCTTTATTGGAAAAGGTTTCATACTGTGGTCTGTGGAGTCTGTGCTGCTATCTAAAAAGGTCACTCACTATTGGTCACATGTGGCTATTGAGCACTTGAAATGTGACCAATCCAAATTGAGATGTACTATAATTATATAATACACATCACTGTTTTAATATTTAGCCAAAACTATAAGCATGTTATGAATTATCTTATGTTGATTACATATTGAGATGATAATATTGTGAATATATTGGGTTAATTAAATATAACATTAATACTAACTACTCTTATTTTTCTTATTTTTCTAATGCGGCTACTAGAAAATTTTAAATATTTCTGAAATTCACATTTGTTGCTCACATTACATTTCCACAGGACAGTACTGCTCTAAAGATTACCCTGAGGACAGATTGTTAAGAGGAAAGAAAAAGGCAGATCTTTGAATTCTACTTTCCCTTTTCAACCAGATCAGCTCTGATTTAATTTGTTCCATATTTGTGTCTTCTGCTTAAGACTTTGACAAAAAAAAAAATTACAAAAAATAAACTCATTGTTAATTGCTTCAAAACCTTTGTTTGCATGAATGACACAAAATGTATAGAACACTTTTTATGAATCACTTATAATCTTCTCTTTCTCTCCTGCCTCTCTCTCCTTTCATGTCTCTTGTTCCACCTCTGTGGTCTGATTGAATGACTCTATATCCTGATTGGCCCGGAAGAGTTTATAATCCAGTTATCACATTTTAATCATTAATGATGTCCCCTTTCGCTTATCCAAGTGTTCCTGTTTGGGCTATAAGTTATATGGTTACCCTAGCTCTTACCAACTCTTCATAGATGCAAACTCAGAGTCCCTTGCATCCTACCCTCACTACATGCCTCATTACCTCCTGTTAAGACTGAGATAAATGGAATCAGTGTCTTTGTCTCTATCTGGGAAACTTAGAAATGCAGAGGAATTAAAGCCCCATGATAGAAACTTTGATCAATGGAGGAAGAAACTACTGAATAAATTTTTCCTCTGCTTTCTCACTCAATTTTCCCTTCTGAATCTGGTTTATAAATAGTATGTGTTCCATTAGTCATTTCTAAGAATCAGGCTCTCAGTAGTGTTTAACTTTGGCCAGCTCAATAATGCATCATCATACTAACTCTTCCTGCTTCCCTGATTTCCTTTCCTTGTCCTTTAATCCTGCTACATGAGATTGTATTTCTTATTAAAATTACAACAAGAAAGACTTCTGCATTACATCTGGTTTGTGGTGAATACAGACCAAAATATAACTTCAAACTGGAATGCTTACAGATGTCAAGCTCTGCCAGATTCCCTGTATCAACAGTCATAATATAAAATTTCTTCAGCTAGAGCTACTTGACCTTCATTTTAAGCTCACAGGTAGGGAACTAATCCTGACTTTAAGCAAAAGATTTAGGGAACTCTGTTCCAGCATCAAACACTATCTCAAGATTCTATGGTAGTATGTATAAATAGTCAAAATATATACTACTGTCACATATATCTAGAAAAAACAAATTAAAAAAATAAGAAGACAAAAAATACACAGGTGAAAGAATATCTCATTATTAGGAAATTTAAAAATTGTGATACTTGTTTACGAAACTTGCAACAACGAAATTTAAAAATCTTGAATTTAAAAAATAATCCTATGCTAAATCAGGGCTTGTTGTGATAATGGGGAATTCTGCAATTTCATGTTGTACATCATTTGTAGGAAACTTATCATCGTCATGCTCTTTTCACCTATACCGCAGGTTCTGTATGTGGACAAATGCTTACACTCAATATATGGTGTTTTCTTTCTCTCTGGATTCTGTGCTGTGTATGCTGATCAATTTTTAGATCCTGCACTTTCTTTTCTATAATTTTAGTTTCTCACATACGTAAGAGAGAGGAAAAAAAGCTGTGCCAAGATGACAGGAAAATTCAAGGGACAATCATGGCTAAAATCCATTCTCCTGTGTCCCATCTCATTGCTCATTCTATATCAAATAGCTATACATAAACAGAAAGCACAAAGATAGAATTAATCTTTCTGTAAATAATTTTTGTGTTAAGCCACTGAAGACATCAAAACACAAAAAGAATGCATCAAAAGGAACGTAAGAAACCTATCTCTAATAGTAAATCATTGG
Source organism: Tamias sibiricus (assembly GCA_025594165.1). NCBI lineage: Eukaryota > Metazoa > Chordata > Mammalia > Rodentia > Sciuridae > Tamias > Tamias sibiricus. The sequence goes on from CM046667.1 coordinate 117,220,915, forward strand.
ACTTCTTGACATATAATAAAAATAGAAATAAAATGAACAGTCTCCATTGTTAACAAAAGTGTTCTTTTAGCAAAGAAGTGCTAAACTTTTGAGGTTCTTTCCATAAAATATCTCTATCCTTTGAAATCATCCAACTTTAGTGTAGATAAAGCATATTTGTGAATCATGGTAAAATGCACATCCCTTGATCCTATTTAACTGAGATCTGGATGTTGTAGGTCTTGTATAAAGCTCAGGGTTTGCACAAACACTGAATGTAGAAATATCAACTCTGACTCCAAAATACCTATAAAACAACAAGTGGGATGGGAAGACTATAAGGTAAAATAATACCTAAAATAGGTTGAATGTTAACTCAAATTTAGAATTTGAAATACATTTCACAAACAATACAATCTGTGAAGATGAATTAAGAATACAATTAATAATTAATTTATACTTTGTCATTTGAAATAGCCAGAAAGAAGGTAATACATATTTTAGAACTTCTCCTAGAGCCACTACAGAGCATAAAACTAGAGAACATTTTACACTACAGTAAAACAGAAATGTTGAACTATACTCTCCATACCCACTATCAACACATTACCCCCAACTAAACTTATTTTGTCCCTTTGATTCTCAGAAAATGACTGTGTAAAAAAATACGGTAGAGTTGTTCCTGGCAAGTTTTGTGTAAGACTTGGGATTATATGGGAAGGAAATATAATTCCTATGAGAAAAAAATCAAAACCCAGGGAACAGATAAAAATAGAGGAGACAGCATAGTGAGCTGGATTGTAATATGTGTGTGTGTGAGAGTATGTATGTGTGTGTGTGCACACGTGCACATGCACACACGTATGAGAAATTCATTGTTTTAACTCAGTAGTTCTTAAAAGTTAGTGAACATCAGAATCACCTATAGAGCTTGTTAAAATACAGATCACTGTGCCCACACCTAGGGTTTTAATTTAACAGGGCTGAGGTGAAATATGATCATTTTCATTTCTAAAAAAACCCACAAGAGATGCTGAGGTTGTTGGTCCAGGATCACATATTGAATGCCAGTGGATCAGAATGCCAATGTGTCATGGAAAGTTTGGGATAGAAAACAATAATAATTACTTTAAACCTTTAGCAAAAGCTTGCTTGTCAGTAGGAGTTAGATGAGGCTTTATATTGTTTTCCTTTCTATTAACACATATGAGAAGTGATTTCATCCATCCTAAGAAAGCATGTAGGACTAAAGAAAATGTGCATGTTGCCTGCAGGCAAACATTGTGATTCAGTAGTTTTATTTATTTTTTTAAAAAATGGAAAAAGAGTAAAAACTCAATTTGGAAGCTATTCAATAATACTTTAGCTCATGCAAAATATTTTATCATTTTGGATGTGTAGAAAAATAATACATTTAATTTTTTAAAGTTACTAGAAATTATTTAGGAAAATGTTTGTTGTGAATGAATGGTTAATATGGTTGGTTTAAAAGAATAAGATATAAGGGAGGATAAAAATGTAATTATTTTAAAGGGCTGCAGAGACAGCTATCAAACAACAAAAGGAATGATGCCATTCAAGATAAGAAAATGCACTTGTGAAATTAAAATTGTAACAGTGGAATTAAAAACTTCTTAGCAAACAATAAATAACACAGATGCATTGTATACTACAGATGATAAAGTACTCTACTGGTGAAAGAATGGATATGCAGATCAGTGGAATAGATTATAAACAAACACAGTAGTTGAGTGCTTATATCTCATAATGGTACAATTTCAAAGCAGAGAATAAAAATTTTCATAGTCAACGAATGATCTTTATGTACTTGGTTAACTACTGGAAGAAAAATTAGCTCATTTTTTCATACCATATAACAAAACAAATATGCAATTAAAATATAAAAAATGAAACTACATGAAGAAAATAAAATACAGGCAAAATGCTTGATCTTTATGTGTGGAAGTCTTTCCAGGGGTGATGACAAAGAAATATTATTTAAAACATATTTAGAAAAACAACAATACTTTTGAATAAACAAATGTTAAAAATGCAAATCTTGCTTAATAAACACAAGTAAATCATTTTTTTAGGGATAAGCTTTTTTTTGGACTGAAAATTCATAGTAAAATAGAATATCTAATGTTAATTCATAGCTTACTTGTACCTAATTCTATTGTCTGTTCTCTTTGTTTAAATCTTAACGAAGAATGATTGGAGTCAATAAATTCATACTATATTTTGTGAAGAAAAATACCATGAAAAGAAAAAAACTGGAAGGTAAACAAGATGTTGGAAAATGTTTCCTTTTTATGATTCTGTGAGGGAGAAGAACCATGGCAGCAAATGAGAAATTATCTTCCAAGGAAAGTAAGGGAGTAAAAACTCTAAAATCCATTAGAGAAGTGATAGGAAATCTAAGCAGCACAAAGAATTAGAAAGTTTAGGCAGAGATAGTAGCTGATCATAGCTGCATACCACCTGTACTTATTACTGAAGAAATCCAGGATTCACACAAGCATTACATCTGGTTTGGGGATTTAGTATGAGAGTATCTCCTCCTACACAGCAAGCTAGCTTTAAAAAACAAAGTCACTAAATGATTCAGTGAATTCTTAGAGTTCTATAACCAGAAGCCATCTTGAGGGGGGTCCTATTCTTAGAGAACAGACTTGGGTAGCATAAAACTCAAAGCAATTACAATGAGGGCTTCCTGCCACATTGACAACATGGGAGGTAGCCACACAAAATAGTTGTGGCTTGGGGAAGAGGTGGACATGGACCCACCCTTTAACCAGAGGGAGCCCAGGCTGAGACAGAGAGTAGAATATATTATGTGTGTGTGTTTGTGTGTGTGTGTGTGTGTGTGTGTGTGTGTGTGTGTGTGTGTGTTCTGTGACAAAAACAGAAGTCTCTGGTGATGCTGGTCAAGAGGTCTTCAGTGGTGCAGTGAGGAACTAGATCTGATAGCTCCAGAACCAAGGGTGGCAAAATATTCAGGTGCCATACCTCCCCCTTCAAGCACAGAACTCTCTGGTTTGACTACTACCCACTTACATCTGGTGGAACCTTGAGTATATGCTAAGGTTTGGATATTTCCCAGACCCCCAGTTGCACAGAACAAAGTCTGTGGGGGGTGAATAAATGCCTGCCAAGTGTAGCACATACAACACTGAAACTGAGCTGATGAGAAGGGCATTCTGTGGTCCAGATATTGACCAAATGACTGAGTGTGTAGATTAAGGGCCTCTGGAATATCTGTGCATCTGCTGGGGGAAAAAAAACGTGTGTCCGAAATAAACATCTCATCTTGGATGAATTCAATTTTTTAAATTTTTTTATTTGTTCTAATTAGTTATGCATGGCAGTAGAATGCACTTTGACACATCATACATAAATGAAGTGTAATTCTCATTCTTCTATTTGTACATGATGTAGAACAACACTGGTTGTGTAGCCATATATGTACATATGGTAATAATGTCAGATTCACTCTACTATACTTCCTACTCCAGACTCCTCCCCTTCCTTCACTCCCCTGTACCAAATCCAAAGTAACTCTGTTCTTCCCTGTCCCCACCCTTATTGTGAATTAGCATCCAAACAGCAGAGAAAACATTCTCAGTAAAGGAAATAATCAATAACGTGAAGAGAGAGCCTACAGAATGGCAGAAAATCTTTACCACATGAACCTCAGATAAAGCATTTATCTCCACAGTATATAAAGTACTCAAAAAACTTAACACACACACACACACAAAAAAAAAAAAAAAAAAAAAACAAAAAAACGAAGAACTCAATCAATAAATGGGCTATGGAACTGAATAGACACTTGACAAAAGAAGAAATACAATCAATCAACAAACATGAAAAAATATTCAACATCTCTAACAATTAGAGAAATGCATATCAAAACTACACTGAGATTTCATCTCACTCCAGTCAGAATGTTAATTATCAAGAATACAAGCAATAATAAGTGTTGGTGAGGATGTGGAGAAAAAGGTACACTCATACATTGCTGCTGGGACTGCAAGTTGGAGCAGCCACTATGGAAAACAGTATGAATATTCCTCAGAAAACTTGAAATGGAACCATCATTTGACCCAGTTATCCAACTCCTAGGTTTATACCCAAAGTATTTAAAATCAGCATACTACAGTGATTCAGCCAAATCAAAGTTTATAGCAGTTCAACTCACAATAGCTAAACTATGGAACCAATTTAGGTGTCCTTCAACAGATGAATGGATAAAGAAAATAAGGTATATATACATAATGGAATATATTCAGCCTTAAAGAAGAATGAAATTTGGCATATGCTGGTAAATACATGGAGCTAAATAATATCATGCTAAACAAAATAAGCCAATCCCATAAAACCAAAGGCCAAATGTTTTCTCTGATATGCAGATATTAACTCACAATTAGGAGGAAATTTTGACTCAGTTGTATTTATTATATTTTCCTCCATGTTGTCTATCTTTACTTATTTTGTTATTTTCATTATTCTTTGATTTTTATTATATTTTTATTTTTAATACACTTTTACAAGATTTTTCTTTCTCTTCTACTTTCTCATTTTCCTTTTTTCATTAGCTTTAACTTTTATTATTTTAAATTTTAAAATTTATTCTATAATATTTTGTCTTTTTCTACACTTATTGGAGGAGTAGCTGTGATTTTTTTTATTAATTGTAATTGTATCTCTACATATGGTATATTTTTATGTTGTTGATGTTACTGTTGGTTGCTTTATTCCTTATAAATGTAGAAGATAAAATTAAGAGTAACACCTCAAGCAGACTGAGTGAATGTCTGCTGCTGAGCTACAAACACGGCACAGTTTAGAGAAATTAAACTTTTCTCTAGCCATTATCTAGTCTTGCTTGAATCTTTGTGGGATATTCAACTTCAAATATAGGGGAAATAAAGGCCGCCAGTCAATGACTTAGTCCCCAAGTAGGAACAGCTTGGGTAGGGGATTGAAGGCTCACTCCTGGGAATTCACTCCCATAACATTAGTAAAGAGAATTAACACAAATATTGTACACACTGCACTTATGAAGAAGCAGTATAGCCTTGGTCACACCTCTACCCTTGTGAACAGGAAATCATTGAAAGACTGAAGGGATAACTACAGAAGATGCACTCCATATCTTCTGGTGCATATAATATTCCTACCTAAACTACCAGAGACCCCACTCATGCAAGACCCACAGAGAAGAGGTCTCTCAAGTTCTAACACAGTATACCTTGGGTTAAAACTCATCAGTAAATAGTCATAGAAACTATGGGGGAACTACACTATTATTTGAAACTGAATTCAAACCTATACAACAGACTGATGGTCCAAGACACATTTCAAGAGAGGTCTTTTCCTAAGAAAACCCACACATAAAAATGAAAGAGATCTATACCCCAACAGATGTATAAATCTCAATATAGAAGTACTGGAACATAAAGAAACAAGGCAACATGACTCCTCCAAAAGTTTTTAACTCCCAGGTAGCTGAATCCATAGATACTGAAGTGGATGAAACATCAGAAAAAAAGAATCTTAAAGATGGTAAAAATTATCAATGAATTCAAAGAAGATGAAAGTTAACAAATCAATGAATTGAATAAGACAATGCAGAATATGAAAGAGCAATTATGTAGAGTGATATTCTGATAAAGACCCAAACAGAAATCTTGGAAATAAAATGTCAAATGAAAAATCAGTCAAATTGAAAACTCTATGAAAAGCCTCACCAAAAGACTAAATGAAGCAGCAGACATAATTTCAGGGATTGAAGGCAAGGTTGATGAAGTATCATATTCAGAAACAAGTAAGGTTAAAGTAAACTATTAATATAACATATGCAAGACCTCTGAAACAGGATTAAAAGATCAAACATATAATAAATTTTATAGTAAACAAGGGTACCAAGGTATAGATTAAAGGTAGAGAAAATATATTTAGTGAAATAATAATGGAAAATTTCCCATAACTTGAGAGAATTATGGAGATCAAGGTAGAGAAACCATTTATATAAACAGTGATGACTAGAAAAAAAACTTCCCATGTCATATTAGAGTTAAAATACCAAGAGTACAGAAAAATAAGAGAACACCACAAGCTGCATGAAAGAAACAGCTAGTTACTTATAAAAGCAAACTAATCAGTGTAAGCTGCCTGGTACCGTAACCCGGGAAGAAATCTCGGAGGCAGAGTTAAGCTTTTACTACTTTTACTTCTACTTTCTTAGAGAGAGCTTAGAGAGAGAAAGAAAGATTTTTAGAGAGAAAGATTAAAGCGAGCTTTTCTTCTTGTTAGCTTAGAGTCTTAGAGAGAAAGAAAGATAGAGCTTCTTCTTAGCTTAGAGTCTTAGAGAGCTTAGAGTAGAGCTTCTTCTTAGAGTAGAGCTTCTTTCTTCTCTCTTCTTTCTTCCTTCTTCTTTCTTCTGTCTTCTGTCTTCCTTGGGAGCCTCGGCCTAACTCTGACCAGTCATTACTTCTTCTATCTGGTTTCTCTTCTGTAACCACTCTGCCTACGTTCTGGCCGCTCTGATTCTTCTGACCGACCGAGTGACTGCCCGACTGACTGAATTCTCCGTTCTCCTAACTCGGACCGCTTTCACCCGTTTATATACCTTCAGCTTTGCGGGTGCCTACAGGTGCGTCACATACATATCAGGTGGAACTTATGGCTTCCAGCTAGCTGCAATAGCCCTTCCTAATTAGGGCTCCTTCAAATCAGAATAGCAGATTTTCTCAGCAGAAACTTCAAAGACCCGCAGGGTATGTAATATGTTTAAAAACATGATTGAAAACTGCCAACCTAAATTAATATACACAATAAAATATTCTTCAGAATAGAGTAGACAATAAAGAACTTTCAAAGAAAGCATAAACTAATGTATTTCAAGGCAACTAAGCCATCATATCACAAAATAATCAAAGTAATCGTAATCCTAAAAATAGACGACAAAGATTAACACAACTACGAGAACATGGGAGAGAATAGATTTATAAAGAATAGTAGATATACAAATAATATTGGGAAAGAAATGACATTAGAAAAGACATAAAATTTTAAAAAGTAAAGGAATTAGTATATATTTTTCAATAATAACCCTGAATGTAGATCATCTTAATTCTCCAATAAAAATCCTCAGACTTGCATCCCTACAATGAAACCAACTTGATCCTGGTGTATGATCATTTAATGTGTTGATGAATTCAGTTTACAATTATTTTTTGATGATTTTTGTGTTTATGTTCATCAAGGATATTAGAATATATTTTTATTTTATTTGTTGTTTCATCTTTTTATGCTTTTATTATGCATTACAGTTATACATAATAGTTGAGTTTATTTTGGCATAATCATACACGTATGAGATTTAATTTATACCATTTCAATCCCTGGTACCCCTTTTCCCTCTCTTCTCCCCCCCCCAATTCTATACTATTCTATTGGTATTCATGTCTATGTTGATGTCAATACCTTGCGATTTTTTTTTTTTTTACTATACCTATGTAGTATAATTTTACATTAGGTAGCGTGATGCTTCAAGCTTCACTCTTCTTGCTCAAGATTGCTTTGGCTATTCTGAATCTCTTATTTTTCCAAATGAATTTTACAAATGTTTTTTCTAGTTCTGTGAAGAATCTCATTGACATTTTGATAGGGAATTCGTTGAGTCTGAACATTCCTTTTGGTAGCATGGGCATTTTCACAACATTAATTCTTCCTATCCAAGAACAGGAGAGGTCTTTCCACATTTTAAAAAAGGTCTTCTTCAATTTCTTTCTTCAATGTTCTGTAGTTTTCAATATAGAGGGTTGGTTAAATTAAGTCCCAGTTTTTTTTTTTTTTTTTGAGGTTGTTGTGAATGGGGTAGTTTTATTGAATTCATTTGCAACAGATTCACTATGAGAGTATAGGACAGCTCTTGATTTACAGATATTGATCTTGTATCCAGCTATTTGCTGAATAGGTTTATCAGCTCTAAAATTCTCCCAGTGGAATTTTTTGAGTCTTCCAGATATACAATCATGTCATCAGGAAACAGATAATTTAATATTATCTTTTACTATATTTTTTTAAATTTAATTATTTATTTACTTATTCATAATGCACAAGTATAGCATCTTTTTACATACAACTGTTTGTATACAAAGTATATAAGTACCATTCATATCTTCAATCATGCATGTAGCATAATGATATCCATCTCATTCAACCACCAATTTTTTTCCTTCTCCCCTCCCCTCCCTCCCCCGTTGCTCCCTCCCTTCCCCTCTCTTTCCTTTGACCATTCTAGTGTTCTTCTAATCCTATGTACCCCCATCCAACAACACTGTAAACTAGCCTCCTTATATCAGAGAAAACATTCGGTATTTGGATTTTTGAGATTGACTAATTTCACTTAGCATTATATTCTCCAGCTTCATCCATTTACCTTCAAGTGCCATTATTTTATTCTCTTTTATTGCTGAGTAAAATTTGATTGTGTATATATACCACATTTTCTTTATCTACTCACCTACTAAGGGACATCTAGGTTGGTTCCACAACCTACCTATTATGAATTGTGCTTCTATAAACATTGAGATGGTTGTGTCACTGTAATATGCCGTTTTTAAGCCCTTTGGGAATAGACTCAGGAGTGGGATGGCTGGGTCATAGGGTGGTTCCATTCCCAGTTTTCCAAGAAATTTCCATATTGCTTTCCATAACGGTTGCACCATTTTGCAGTCCCACCAGCAATGTATGAGTGTGCCTTTTTCACCACATCCTCTCCAACATTTATTGTTGTTTGTGTTCTTAATGGCTGCTATTCTGACTGGAGTAAAAAGAAATCTTAAAGTAGTTTTGATTTGCATTCCTCTAATTGCCAGCGATGTTGAGCATTTTTTCATGTATTTGTTGATTAATTGTATATCTTCTTCTGAGAAGTGTCTTTTCAATTCCTTAGCCCATTTATTGATTTTTTTTTTTTTTTGGTGTTAAGTTTTTTAGTTCTTTATATATTCTAGAAATTAGTGCTCTATCTGATGTGCACATATGAAATATTTGTTCCCAATTAGTTGGCTCTCTATTCACCTCACTGATTGTTTCTTTTGCTGAGAAGAAGCTTTTTAGTTTGAAACTATCCCATTCATTAATTCTTGATATTAATTCTTGCGCTACAGGATTCTTATTAAGGAACTTGGGGCCTAATCCGACATGTTGGAAATTGGAGCTTACATTTTCTTCTATTAGGCATATTGTCTCTGGTCTAATTCCTAGGTCCTTGATCCACTTTGAATTGAGTTTTGTGCAGAGAAGTGGGAGATGGGTAGCATAATGGTTTTAAAGAAAGAATAACAAATAACCAAATGTAATAAAATAAAAAAAAGGAAATATGGCTATTAGCAGGAGAAGAAAGTGAAGAAAGGGTAATAAGAGGAAGAAAAAAAAATAAACCTAGGTACAAATAGATATAAGATTAAAAAACCTCAAACTCAAGACTTATCCCACTAAAGTCCAACTAATGCTAATAATGAATAGGGGAAAAGAAAGGAAGGATAATGAAGGAAAAATTATATGTATATGTGTGTATATATTCATGCAGTGAGAAAATACAGTCACACACACAATTATACAGAATGTAGAAAATAAATAACTTTTAAAAAATAAAAAAATGTTTAAAAGTTAAATTTAAATTGAAATTGAAAAAATAAGTGGGTCTAAAAAATTCTTGATGAGAAACAAAGCACTTGTTTCTTCTGAGGTGGCCAAAATGGCAAGAATGGATTTTCATTGTTTACACTGTTTTATCATTATTCGTATTTATTTTTAAGCTCTGTAAACCTCAGATCAAGGATTGGGGGTTGTTAAGGCCCACACATTTGTGTTTGTCACTAAGCTTCCAGCTGTTGTGGCCTGAAGCCAAAGCTTATTGTAATTGCTTTCAGCGTTCTGTCCCCCAGTATAGGATGGAATAGATTGGAGAGTGTTGACAAATGATGAACTCCCATAGTGAGGCTGGGGCAGATTTCTAAATTCAAAGTTTCTGTAATTAGGATTTATTCTTGCCTAAACTTTGGAATTCTGTCAGTGGGTATTTGAGAATGAATCCACACCCTCTGTTGCTAATCTCTGCTGGATGTCTGGGTCTCAGGGGATTCCTGAAAATCCCACTTTTAGAGGAGTTTAAATCACCACAGGCTTCACATATATTGTACCACGATGGATGTGAGTTACCCAGAATAAGACCTGGACTGCAGACTCACTGTATGAATGGTTACTGGTGTCTTTCCCATTGCAAGAATGGGACAACAGCAACAAAGGGGGTTCTCTCTCCTCAGTTTTCCAAGTCCAGATCACCCTACAAAGCAGATTGCTCTTAGTGTACATTCCAGTCACACACTGGACCAGGCACACTATGGACCCCATAATAGGTGACTACTGAGTCAGGCTGGTAACTTTCTTCATAAGTTCCCAATCTCCTGCCTTTGCTTACTGACTCATGGCTATTTAAAACTGGTTCCCAACACTGCATCTCTGGTTTCTGCTAGACTTTCCACCTCTCAGCCAATGAATTTTGATCATTTTAATCACTTTTGACTCCACAATTTACCCCATCATCTCTGAGTCAGTTAAGATCCCCCTCCCTCTCTGTTACACAAGTTACCCAAAGCCAATTTTGTTTGCTGGCTTTCCTCTTTCTCTGTCTGCACTCTCCCTCTTCTCAGCAGTGGGTTGACCATGCCACCGGTCAAGTTGGCATATCTTTATGGTATTATTTCTCACATTTGTCTTAAAAGTTTCTGAATTTCTGCATCTTTGTGATATTTTTAACTCTACAATATTGAATTTTAGTACATTTTCTTAGTAACCCATGTTGGTGAGGAGCAGTCTTCCTGCTTTTTAAGTCTTAGACCAAGTCTGAGGCTCCAGCCTTCCTGTTCCTGCTTCTGCCAGATGAGCTGCTGCCTGGTGAAGAGAAAGCCATGACACTCAGAACCACCAGTAACATGGAAATTAATGCTGAAAATAAGGCCAATATCAGTAGGGCAGGTGCAAAGCATGTGCCTGTGGACACTGCTGCAGCCTCCAAGCCTGGGCTGAGGTCAAGAACAACTCCTGTAGACCTAAGTAATAAAGTCGGTGAAAAGATGCAGGCCAGAGTGCTTCTTAAAAAGGAAGCAAAACCATCACCTTCTGGAAAAGTTATTTTTAAAAACTACCAAAACCTCTGGAAAAGGAACCTGTGTGAGTGCCAGAGCCTAAAACTGAACCTGAATCTGAACATGAACCTGAGCCTGTCAAGGAAGAAAAACATTTGCCTGAACATATTTTGGTTGATACTCCCCCTCCAAGCCCAATGGAAACATCTGGATGTGCTCCTGCAGAAGAATATCTGTGTCAGGCTTTCACTGATGTAATACTTTCTTTTTTAAATTCTAAGTAGTTATAAATGACAGCAGAATGTATTATATTTCATATTACACATATAGAGCACATATATACAAATCTCTGTTTGTATACAAAGTATATTCACACAATTCATGGCTTCATACATGCACTTAGGGTAATGATATCCATCTCATTCTACCATCTTTTTTTTTTCTTGACCCTTTTGCCCCCTCCCTTACCCTCCCTCTCCATTGGCCATCCTAGTGTTCCTCTAATCCTCTTATGCTCCCCATCCCAAAACGACTGTGAATTGGCTTCCTTATATCAGAGAAAACATTTGGCATTTGGCTTTTGGGGATTGGCTAACTTCACTTAGCATTATATTCTCTAACTCCATCCATTTACCTGCAAATGCCATGATTTTATCCTCTCTTATTGCTGAGTAATACTCCATTGTGTGTATATACCACATTTTCTTTATCCATTCATCTACTGAAGGGCATCTGGGTTGGTTCCACAGTTTAGCTATTGTGAATTGTGCTGCTATAAGCATTCATATGGCTGTGTCCCTGTTTTCAAGTCTTTTGGGTAAAGACCAAGGAGTGGAATAGCTGGGTCATAAGGTGGTTCCATTCCAAGTTTTCCAAGGTATCTCCATACTGCTTTCCATACTGGCTACACCATTTTGCAGTCCCACCAACAATGTATGAGTGTGCCTTTTTATACACGTCCTCTCCAACATTTATTGTTGTTTGTGTTCTTAATAGCTGCCATTCTGAAAGGTGTGAGATGAAATCTTAGAGTGGTTTTGATTTTCATTTCTCTAATTGCCAGAAAGATTGAGCATTTCTTCATGTATTTGTTGATTGATTGTATATCTTCTTCTGAGAAGTGTCTGTTCAGTTCCTTGGCCCATTTATTGATTGGGTTATTTGTTTTTTGGTGTTAAGATTTTTGAGTTCTTTATATATTCTAGAGATTAGTGCTCTATCTGACGTGCATGTGGTAAAAATTTGTTCCCAATTAGTAGGCTCTCTGTTCACCTCACTGATTGTTTCTTTTGCTGAGAAGAAGCTTTGTAATTTGAGTCTATACCATATATTGATTCTTGGTATTAATTCTTATGCTACAGAATTCTTATTAAGGAAATTGGGGCCCAATCCAACATGTTGGAGATTAGAGCTTCCTTTTTCTTCTATTAGGTGTAGTGTCTCTGGTCTAATTCCTAGATCCTTGATCCACTTTGAGTTGAATTTTGTGCATGGTGAGAGATAGAGGTTTAATTTCATTTTACTGCATATGGACTTCCAGTTTTCCCAGCACCATTTGTTGAAGAGGATATCTTTTTTCCAATGTACATTTTTGGCGCCTTTGTCTAATATAAGATAACTGAAATTATATGTGTTAGTCTCTGTGTCCTCTATTCTGTAACATTGGTCTACTGGCCTATTTTGGTGCCAATACCATGCGGTTTTTGTTACTATTTCTCTGTAGTGTAATTTAAGGTCTGGTATATAGTGATGCCACCTGCGTCACTCCTCTTACTAAGGATTGATTTAACTATTCTGGGTCTCTTATTTTTCCAGATGAATTTCATGACTGCTTTTTCTATTTCTATGAGGAATGTCATTCGGATTTTGACTGGCATTGCATTAAATCTGTATAATGCTTTTGGTAGTATGGTCATTTTGACAATATTAGTTCCACCTATCCAAGAACAGGGTAGATCTTTCCATTTTCTAAGGTCTTCCATAATTTCTTTCTTTAGTGTTCTGTAGTTTTCATTATGGAGGTTTTTCACATCTTTGGTTGAGTTGATTCCCAAGTATTTTTTTTTGATGCTATTGTAAATGAGGTAATTTTTCTTTTTCCCTTTCAGAGGATTTGTCACTGATATATAGAAATGCCTTAGATTTATGGGTGTTGATTTTGTATCCTGCTACTTTGCTGAATGCATTTATGAGTTCTTGAAGTTTTCTGGTGGATTTTTTTGGGTCTTCTAGGTATAAAATCATATCATCACCAAATAATGATAATTTGAGTTCTACTTTAGCTATCTGTATCCCTTTAATTTCTTTCATCTGTCTTATTGCTCTGGCCAGCATTTCAATTACTATGTTGAATAGAAGTGGAGAAAGAGGGCATCCCTGTCTTGTTCCAGTTTTTAGAGGGAATGCTTTCAATTTTTCTCCATTTAGAATAATTTTGGCCTGGAGATTAGCATATATAGCTTTTACAATGTTGAGATACGTTCCTGTTATCCCTAGTTTTTCTAGTGTTTTGAACCATGAAGGGGTGCTGTATTTTGTCAAATGCTTTGTCTGCATCTATTGAGATAATCATATGGTTCTTATTTTTGAGTCTATTGATGTGATGAATTACATTTATTGGTTTACATATGTTGAACCATCCTTGCATCCCTGGAATGAACCCCACTTGATCATGGTGCATTATATTTTTGATATGATTTTGTATCCGTTTTGCCAGAATTTTATTGAGAATTTTTGCATCTATGTTCATTAAAAATATGGGTCTGAAGTTTTCTTTTGTGATGTGTCATTGCCTGGTTTGGGGATCAGGGTGATATTGGCCTCATAGAATGAATTTGGAAGTGCTCCCTCTTTTTCTATTTCCTGAAATAAATTGAAGAGTACTGGTATCAGTTCTTCTTTAAAGGTCTTGTAGAACTCAGCTGTGTGTCCGTCTGGTCCTGGGCTTTTCTTGGTTGGTAGGCTTCTGATGGCATCTTCTATTTCGTCGCTTGAAATTGGTCTGTTCAAATTATGTATGTCATCCTGCTTAAGTTTGGGCAGATCACACAACTGTGGAAATTTGTTGATGCCTTCAGTGTTTTGTATTTTGTTGGAGTACAGGTTTTCAAAATAACTTCAAATTATTTCCTGTATTTCTGTAGTGTTTGTTGTGATGTTTCCTTTTTCATCACATATGTTAGTAATTTGAGTTATCACTCTCCTTCTATTTGTTAGCCTGGCTAAGGGTCTGTCAATTTTATTTATTTTTTCAAAGAACCAACTTTTTGTTTTGTTAATTTTTTCAATGGTTTCTTTGGTTTCAGTTTCATTAATTTCAGCTCTGATTTTAATTATTTCCTGTCTTCTTCCGCTTTTGGTATTGGGTTGTTCTTCTTTTTCTAGAGCTTTGAGATGTAATTTTAAGTCATTTATTTGTTGACTTTTTCTTCTTTTGAGGAATGAACTCAATGCAATGAACTTTCCTCTTAGAACTGCCTTCATAGTGTCCCAGAGATTTCGATATGTTGTGTCTGTGTTCTCATTCACCTCTAAGAATTTTTTAATTTCCTCTTTGATGTCATCTGCAACCCATTGTTCATTTAGTAGCATATTATTTAGTCTCCAGGTGTTGGAGTAGCTTTTATTTCTTATTTTATCATTGATTTCTAATGTCATTCCATTATGGTCGGATAGAATGCAGGGTAGTATCTCAACATTTTTGTATTTGCTCAGAGTTGTTTTGTGGCCTAGTATGTGGTCTATTTTAGAGAAGGTTCCATGTGCTGCTGAGAAGAAAGTGTATTCACTTGTTGAAGGATGAAATATTCTATATAAGTCAGTTAAGTCTAAGTTGTTTATTGTATTTTGAGTTCCATAGTTTCCTTGTTCAGCTTTTGTTTGGAAGATCTATCCAGTGGTGAAAGGGGTGTGTTAAAGTCACCCAGAATTATTGTGTTGTGGTCAATTTGGCTCTTAAATTTCAGGAGAGTTTGTTTGATGAACATGGATGCTCCATTGTTTGGGGCATATATATTTATAATTGTTAAGTCTTGTTGGTGTATGGTACCCTTGAGCAGTATGCAGTGTCCTTCTTTATCCCTTTTATTTGAATTTAGCTTGAAGTCTACTTTATTTGATATGAGGTTGGAAACCCCTGCTTGTTTCCTCTGTCCATATGAGTGGTAGGATTTTTACCAACCTTTTACCCTCAGCCTATGGATGTCTTTTCCTATGAGATGAGTGTCTTGGAGGCAGCATATTGTTGGGTCTGTTTTTTTGATCCAATCTGCTAATCTATGTCTTTTGATTGGTGAGTTTAGGCCATTAACATTCAGAGTTCTTATTGAGATGTGTTTTGTATTCCCAGCCATTTTTATTTCTGGTATTTACCTTGACATGGTTTCTCTTCTGATTATCTTTTTTTTTTTCCTTTAGTGTAATACGTCCATCTGTTGATTTTCATCATTTTCTTTTCCTCTTCATGGAATATTTTGCCAAGGATGTTCTGTAGTGCTGGATTTCTACTTGTAAATTCTTTTAACTTTTGTTTATCATGGAAAGTTTTTATTTTGTCCTCAAATCTAAAGCTTAATTTTGCTGGGTATAAGATTCTTGATTGGCATCCCTTTTCCTTCAGAGCTTGGAATATGTTGTTTCATGATCTCCTAGCTTTGAGTGTCTGAATTGAAAAATCTTCTGTGATATGATTTGGTCTCCCCCTGAATGTGCTCTGATTCCTCTCTTTTGCGACCTTTAAAATTCTATCCTTGTTCTGTATGCTAGGCATTTTCATTATAATGTGTCTTGTTGTAGATCTGTTGTAATTTTGTACATTTGGTGTCCTATATGCCTTTGTATTTGGTTTTCCAATTCATTCTTCATGCTTGGGAAATTTTCTAATATTATCTCATTGAAGAGGTTGTGCATTGCTTTGGTTTGAAACTCTGTGCCTTCCTCTATCCCAATTATTCTTAGATTTGGTTTTTTGATGCTGTCCCATACTTCTTGGATGTTCTGTTCATGGTTTCTTACTATCTTCATTGTGTGGTCAACTTTATTTTCAAGATGATATACTTTGTCTTCGTTGTCTGAGGTTCTTTCTTCCAGTTGATCTTGTCTGTTGGTGATGCCTTCAATTGTGTTTTTTATTTGGTTAATTGTTTCATTCATTTCAAGTATTTCTGACTGTTTTTTTTTTTTTTTTCAGAGTTTCTATCTCTTTTTTAAGTAATCTTTTGCTACCTGTATTTGCTCTCTTATATGTTTGTTGTAGTGGTCCATTTTTGCCTGTAGTTGCTCATTTAGATCATTCTTTTATTCACAGATCATTTTAGTTATGAACCTTCTGAACTCCTTCTCTGACATTTCCTCACCTTCGCTGAGCATGGGTTCTGTTATTGTAGGATCCTGGTTTGTTTGGGGTATTTTTCTCCCCTGTTTTTTTTTTTTTTTTTATGATGTCTATTTGCTTTACTTTTTTGCAGTGTATATCTGAGTTATTACAGTTTCTTCCCTATATTCTTATAATACCCTTGTAGTTTGTCTGTACCTCCCCTTAGCGCTGGACTATCAAAATCTGCCACTGACCCTCAAAGTGTGCTACCTGGAGCTGGGTTCACACTGGTTGGTGTGGGCCAATCTGGTTGAGTCTGAGCTCCTATGGTGCTCTGGGGCTAACCACACTGGTGTGAAGATCAGTGGAACTGCCCTGGGCCCGCCTGGGCTCAGGCAGATTTGGCAGGTCTGTCCTTGCTGTCTCCTGCTCTGCGGTGGAGGTCAGCAGCACTGGCTGAAGCCTGGGCCTGGCGGCCCTCTGATGTAGGACCTCTGATGTAATTCTTGTAGTTAGTGATGTGGATGCAGAACATGGAGCAGATCCAAACCTTTGTAGTCAATATGTAAAGTATATCTATGCTTATCTGAGACAACTTGAGAAAGAACAGTCTGAGAGACCAAAATACCTAGTAGGTTGGAAAGTCACTGGAAATATGAGAGCTATCCTAATTGACTGGTGAGTACAAGTTCAAATGAAATTCAGATTGCTGCAGGAGACCATGTATATGACTGTTTCCGTTATTGATTGGTTCATTCAGGATAATTGTGTGCCCAAGAAGATGCTGCAGCTGGTTGTTGTTACTGCCATGTTTATTGCAAGCAAATATTTAAAATTGTACCCTCCAGAAATTGATGACTTTACTTTTTTGACTAACATCACTTACACCAAGCACCAAATCAGACAGATGGAAATAAAGATTCTAAGAGTTTTAAACTTAGTTCGGGTTGCCCTCTGCAACTACACTTTCTTTGTAGAGCATCTAAGATTGGAGAGATTGATGCTGAGCAACATACTTTAGCTAAATACCTGATGGTACTAACTATGTTGGACTATAATATGGTGCACTTTCCTCTTTCTCAAATTGCAGCAGGAGGTTTTTGATTAGCACTGGAAATTCTTGACAGTGTTGAATGGACACCAACTCTACAGCATTATCTATCATATACCAAAGAGTTTCTTCTTCCTGTTATTCAGCACCTAGATAAGAATATAGTCACAGTGAATCATGGGCTTAAAAAGCATATCACTATCAAAAACACATATGCCACATCTGAGCATGCAAAGATCAGCACTCTACCATGGCTGAATTCTGCACTATTTCAAGATTTAGCCCAGAATGTGGCAAAGATGTACCTTGTAAACTTGAATTGGAGTATTCTATCTTCAAATAAAATTGATACCAGGTGCTACTTGTGGATATTATACTACCTTTACATACTTTTAAATAAAGGATGTGGCCCTTTCATTTTTCATAGCTTGACTTATTTAAAAAAAGTAAATCTTAAAGTGAGAAAATTCTGGAGAGGTATCCTTTCTCTAATCTGTAATCTTCCTCCTGTTTTTAGTTTTTGGTATTGGTATGATAATGGATTCAGGAGTTTGGAAGTATGCCTTCACTTTCTATTTCGTGAAATAGTTAGAGTGGAATTGCTATGAGTTCTTTAAAGATCTGGAGTATTTCAGCAATGAATCTGTCGTGTCCTAAGCATTTCTTTGTTTTGAGACTTTTTACTACTGCTTTAATCTTATTGTTTGTTGTTGATCTATTTAGTTTTTCTATATCCTCTTGATTCAGTATTTTAGATCGTATGTCTCCAGGAAGTTTTGTGCATTTCTTCCAGATTTTTCCAATTAATTGGAGCATAATTTTCAAAACAATTCTTAATGATCCAGGGGTGTCTGTTGTAACATCCATTTTTTGCCTATAATTTTATAAATTTGAGTTTTCTCTCTCTTCATTTGGTTAGATTGCCTACGGGTTTATCAATCTTGTTTTTCTTTTTAAAGAACCCACTCTTTGTTTCAGTATTCCATTGTGTTGTTCTTTTCATCTCTATCTCATTAATTTCAACTCTGACATTTATTATTTCTTTTCTTACTAGAAGTCCTTAATAAAATTAAACATCCTTTCATAATAAAAAGTGAGAAAATAATCCTATCTCTCATCACTCTTATTCTATATTGAGTACTTTAAATTCTAGCCAGAACAATCAGGCAAGAGAAAAAAATAAAGGGGATGCAAATGGGAAAGGAATAAGTCAAATTATACCTATTTGCAGATGAGAAAACTCTATAATTAGAAGACTCAAAGGGTTCCACCAGAAGGCAACTAAATATGATAAGGAAATTCTGCAAAGTAACAGGATAGAAAGTCAACACACACCAAAAAAATCAACAGTTTATGTGTACACCAATAAAGAATCCACTGAAAAAGAAATCAGACAAATAATTCTGTTCATAATACTTTCAAACCATATCAGCAACCAACAGGTGAAAGAACTTTATAGTAAAATTACAGAACATTTTCAAAAAAGAAATTAAGGAGATGAATGATGTCCCTTGTTTATAGGTAGATTTAATATTGTTCAAATGGCCAAAGTACAGAAAGTGATCTACAGAGTCAATGCAATCCGGATCAAAATACAAATAATACTCTTTACAGAACTAGAAAAAAAGAATTTTAATATTCATATGCAAGAACAAAAGACCTAGAATAGCCAAAGAAATCCTGAGTGAAAAGAGACATCACAAGACTTAATTTCAAAATATGTTAAAGAACAATAGTAAGAAAACTGGCATGGCATTAGCATAAATCAGAATGTCATTCATCAAGAATACAGGTAATAATAAATGTTGGTGAGGATATGGGGAGAAAGGTACACTCATACATGGCTGATGGGACTGCAAATTGATGCAACCACTCTGGAAAGCAGTGTAGAGCTTCCTCAGAAAACTAGGAATGGATGCACAAGGCCTTGGATTTAATCCCTAGCACCACACACAAAAAAGACCTAGGAATGGAGCCACCATTTCACCATTTGACCCAGCTATCCTACTCATTTATATATATATCCAAAGGATTTAAAATTAGCATACTATAGTGATGTAACCACATTAATGTTACAGCAACTCCATACACAATAAGTAAGCTATGGAGCCAACCTAGGTGCCATTCAACAGAAAAAAATGGATAAAGAAAATGTGGTGTGTGTGTGTGTGTGTGTGTGTGTGTGTGTGTGTGTGTGTATGGAATATTATTCAGCTATTAAGAATGACTTTTAAATGGTGGATCTGGAGACTATTATGCTAACTGAAATAAGCCAAATGTTGAATGTTTTCTGTGACATGCAGATGCACAACAAGGTAGGGAGGGCAAGAATAGATGTTTGGTAGATTAGAAAAAAGGGAAAGAAAGGAAGGGAGAGGGATAGGAATAGGAAAGACAGTAGAAAAAAATCTGACATAATTTTCCTGTGAACACATATGAAATTACCTAAGTGAAACCCACCATCATGCCTTCCCACAGGAATGGGGTCCTAATTAGAATAAGACAGATCCTATGCTTGTATAATTCTTTGAAAATGGATTATACTATATCGTGTATAACTAAGAAAAACCAATAAAATTAAATTTAAATAATGAATTCAAACTGGATCAGAAACAAAAATGTAAGATGAGAAAATTTGAATCTTACAGAGAATAATAGGGAAACATTTCAACATATAGGCACAGGCAATGACTTCTTGAATAGGACTCCAATAGTATGGAAATAATAGCAAAAACCAACACTTGTAATTGCATTAAATTTAAAAGTTTCTGCACAGCACAGGAAACAATTAACATAGTAAAGGGGCAGTCTAAAATGGGAGAAAACTCTTTGCTAGCTATTGTTCTGATGTGGGATTAATATCCAGAATGTATGAAGAACTAAAAAAAAATGGCAACACCATAAAACAAATAACTATTTTAATAAATGGACAAATGAACTTGACACTTCCAAAAAAATTGCAAAGAGCCAATAACTATATGGAAAGCGTTTCGGCATCAGAGAAATGCAAGTCAAATTACATTGTGATTCCATCTTACCCCAGTCAGAATGGCAATCAGAATTAAAAAAGACACACTCACATAATTCCTGGTAAAGATTTAGGGAAAAAGAAACCCTTATTCACTGGTAATAGGAATACACATTAGCATAGCCACTATGGAAATCAGTGCAGAAGTTCTTCCAAAAACTAAAAATAGATTGGCCATATGATCCATCAATCCCACTCCTCAGTATACACCAAAAGGAATTATATCATCATACTCTAGAGATATCTGCATACCCATGTTTATCATGGCACAGTTTGCAATAGAAAAATCATGGCATTAGTCAAGTGATCTGTCAATGAATTAATGGATGAAGAAAATGTGGTATATATGCACAATAATGTAAAATTTATCCATAAAGATGAACAAAAACATATCATTTACTGGAAAATGAATCTACATCTACAGATAATAATTTTGAGTGAAATAATCCATATTCAGAATGATAAATATTGCAGGATTTCTTCTTATGTGGAATCTACAAAAGCAACAACAGCAAAAAATCAACATGAATGCAGAAGAGAAACTATTAAAGAAAAAGGAAATTGAGGGTAGGGGTGAGGAGTAATGGGGGTGAAAATATACATGTACTAATATGCCAGAATAAAACAAATAATTATATATAATTTGATATGCACTATTTTTTAATAAAAAGAAAAATAAAGTAAACCATTAAATTGTACAAATATTTTCAGTATGTGTTAATAACAATTAGGTATAACATGTAGTTATAAATCAATACAAAAAGAAGGCAAAGCATATGAAACTGTAATTAATGAAAATGTAAATGTTTAAGGCCTGTAAATACAAAATCAATATTAAAAGGAATTTTGAATCAAAATGAAAAGAAAGGTACAATACTCATTTTTGATTGTCAACTGAGCAAGGATTTAATACCACCAGCAGAAGTAATGGCAAAATACTCAGATTTAAAAGTATTATACAGAAAGGAGAAGTTTATACAAAATGATAGAAATGTAAGTTAGTCTTATATTACTAGAGACCAATTTGCAAAATTTATAACAATATATTTTTAAGTTTCCAGTTTCAACAATATATTCCAAATAAATAATGGACAAAAATGATTTTGTATCAAGATAATAATAATAGTGTCATTCACAGTAGTAAATGTGAAAAATTGTCTAAATATTAAAATAATTGTTAATTAAACAAATTGTGTTTTCCCAAATTACTATAATATAGACATATTAAATTATGTATAGAATTATTTAATATCAAAGAACATTGATATAGTCTTAAGTTAAAAGGATAAGTTACAATGTTTTCTTTAGAAGATATTTATATATCATGATGGTTATTATGGATTATCATCTTGACTGGACTGAGAGATGCTTAGGTTTATGAGACTTCTGGGTGTCTACAAGAGTGTTTCCAGAGATGATTGGCATGTAGAATAGCAAGCTGGTGTGCGTAACCTTCCTTGAATGTGCGTGTCACTGTCTGGGGTCCAGATTGAGCAAAAAGCAGGACCTTGCAGGCACAATGGATGCAAGCTCAATTCTTCTTCTTTTTAATTAGCCCTTTCTACTTATACATAACATTAGGATTCCTTTTGACAAAACAATAAATGTATGAACCATACTTTGCTCTAGTTTAGTCCCCAGTCTTTTCCATCTCCCTCCTCTCCTCCCTCTTCTATTCCCTTCCCTCTACTCTACTGGTCTTTCTGCAATTTCTTGTTTATCAGGTCTAGATATCTTCTGGGGGAGTGTTTTGTTGTTGTTGCTGTTCAGGGGGAGGTAGTTTAAATATAGAATCATGTAATCAGTGAACAGATAATTTGAGTTCTTCTTTTCCTATTTGTATCCCCTTAATTTCCTTCTCTTGCCTATTTCTCTGGCTAAAGTTTGAGGACTGTGTTGAATAGGCGTGTTAAAAGTGGACATCCTTTTCTTGTTCCTGTTTCTAGTAAAAATGCTTTCAGTTTTTCCCTAATTAGTATGATTTGAACTTTGTGTTTTTCATATATTGCATTCACAGTGTTGAAGCAAGTTCCTTCTTTCCCTAACTTCCCTAGTGTTTTCAACATGAAAGATTGCTGTACTATGTCAGATGTCTCTTCTGCGTCTATTGAGATTGTTCTAAAGTCTACTTATGTGGTGAATTACATTTATTAGTTCCTATATATTGAACCAAGCTTCCTTTCCTTGAACAAAACCCACTAGATCATGGTGCACTATCTATATATTAATATGTTTTTGTATATTGTTGGCCAGTATGATAAAATAATATTTGCATCTATGTTCATTAAGGATATTGGACTGAAGTTTTCTCTCCTTGATGTGTCTTTGACTGTTGTTGGCATAAGGGTGATATTGGTTTCATGGAATGAATTTGGCAGAGACATTCCTTTCATATATCATAAAATAATTTGAAAGAGGATTGGTATTAGATCCTCTTTGAAGGTCTGGTAAAATTCAACTGAGTATCAGTCTGATCCTGGACATTTCTTTGTTAGAAGACTTTTGATGGTGTCTTCAAATTCATTACTTGATATTGATTTGTTTAGGTTTTTTATATGCTCATAGTTCAATTTGGGTAGGTCAGATGTCTCTAGAAACTTGTCAATATCTTCAAGATTTTCTAGCTTATTGGAATAAAAATTTTAACAACAATTTTAATGATACTCTAAATTTCTGTAGTGTCTAAAGAACCTGAATAATTATATACACATATAAGCCAAATGATGTATATTATATATAATTTTGGGGGTGGTGGTAGGGTGGGAAGTGCTTTGGAATTTTTCTTTGACTTTTGCAGGGTCTTTACATCAAACACATGAAAAAGATTATTTTAAATATATAATTTCAAACTATTAATGAAAATTTTATCATTACAAATGCCAATTTTGTTAGAGGGAGAGTCATGTGGATTATCAATTTTTATTTACACATAACCTGCTATCATAGCACATGTTGCACATCCATTTGAAAACTTCTAATCTAGTGTAATACTTTTTCTGGTTTGCCTAAACCTTATCACTCAGTGTATTTAGGATCAGAAGAATGACTTTCCATAATTATTTAATTAAAGATAAAGAGAGGACAATTGGAATATTAAAAGTTATGAGATGTAGACAAAAATGTAGTTCAAGGTAAATCATGGACATAAATACTTTCATTATTAGGCAATGAAAATTAAAATTAATAAATTATGAGTTCAACTACATTAGCAAAATGAAAAACACAAAAATCGAAGTAAAAATAGAAAAGCAATAAAGATAAAAATAGAAATTAATGTGAGAAACAATAGCATAATTAAATTTAAAAGTTCATTTAAAAAATAAACACAGTTCTTCAGTAAATATAGCTAAAAATAGAAAATAAACACAAAGAAGTAGTAAAATGATAATAGTTAAAGTTTATCTAAAAGAATTTAAGTGCAAATTAAGAGTAAGTAAGCTGGTAGCATACCACTTAGCAATCTAATACAAAGCCATATATGATGATCTTAATATATGCTAAAGAAGCTCATTAAATGGCATTTATTATGTATTATTATTATTATTAGGTACTGGGGACTGAACCTAGGACTGTTTAACCACTGAACCACATCCCCTGCCCTTTTTATTTTTTTAATTTTTAGACAGGGTCTCACTAAGTTGCTGAGGCTGGTCTGAAACTTGTGATCTTGCTGCCTCAGCCTCCCAAGTCACTGGGATTATAGACATGTGCCACCATGTCTAAAATAAACTGCCAAATTTTACTTTAAGGTGAAACAAAAACCAAATTCCCATTAAAACCAACACTTAAATAGATTTACAAAAATTACTATCATTAATGTTCATCAATAGTAAACTATAATAATCAATAATGGGGGAGGAGTTTCATTAATAACAGCAATATTAAATTAATTTTAAAATACCTAATAAGAAATGTGGCAAGTATATAAAAACAAACATAAAGTATCTGTATAGTATTAAATAAGAATTTTAGTAGCCCTTTCCTCACAATTTCTGTGGAGAAATATTATTCTGCATAATTGATCAAGAACAAGGATTTTATTCAAGCAAACTATTGGGAATTTGAGCTTTTGAGATATCAGATAGTCAAGAATCTCTGTCTTTTGTGCATTATGTTCTATATTGCTTTCTTTTAATTTTTTTAAATTAATTAATTTATTTATTCTAATTAGGTATATATGACAGCAGAATGCATTTTGATTCATTGTACACAATTTCAGCACAACTTTTCATTTCTCTGTACATGATGTAGTGTCACACCAATGTGCAGTCATACATGTACCTAGGGTAATGATATCCATCTAATTATACCATCTTTCCTGCCCCCATGTCCCTCTCCTCCCCCTCAATCAAAGTTCCTCCATTTTTCCCATGTCCCCCATTATGAATCAGCATCCACTTATCAGAGAGAACATTTGTCCTTTTTTTTTGGATTGGCTTTCTTCACTTAGCATGATATCCTCTCACTCCATCCATTTACCTGCATTCATCTCATGCCAGTCAGAATGGCAGTTATCAATAATACAAACAACAATAAGTGTTAGCGAGGATGTGGGGAAAAGACACACTCATGCATTGCTGGTGGGACTGCAAATTGGTGCAACCACTCTTGAAAGCAGTATGGAGATTCCTTAGAAAACTTGGGATGAAACCACCATTTGACCCAGCTATCCCACTCCTCAGTTTATACCCAAATTACTTAAAATCATCATACTATAGTGATACAGCCACATCAATGTTTATAGCAGCACAATTCACAATAGCTAAACTGTGGAACCAACCTAGATGCCCTTCAGTAGATGAATGGATAAAGAAACTGTGGTATATATACACAATGGACTATTACTCAGCATTAAAAGAGAATAAAATTATGGCGTTTGTGGAAAAAATGGATTGTATATTACTTTCTTTTCTTTTCATTTTAGTTCCTATTTTAAAATCCCACTCTATGAGCTACCATGAATAATTAGTGGTTGGTGGCCCCACCTACCCTAGAAAAGTTAAACTGAAAACAGGGTAAATTTCAAGGAATATACAGGATCTTCTGGAGGGAGCACTTAGGATTTCTCTAAGTAACGAAGTCATCATTTGTTGGAACTCACTGCAGTCCTGGAAGATACTTTGGGAGGAAAGAACCAAACTAGTAGAACAAATTTAATTGATTTATTATACTAATATTATCATCCTTTTTTTCTGAGCCTTAGATGTATTTCTGTAGATTGGCTGTAGCCATTGCAGACAACTTGTAAAATATTTGTGTATAACAAAGTAACCTTGAACAAAGCAGAAAAAAGCCAAATCTTGGGCATACATCAACAAAATATTTTCTGTTTGTGTAGTGGCGCAGGGGTATGATAGCCTACTGTGGTGAGGGAGAAGCACTTTTTCTGTAAGGAGGGCTAGATAATCCTGTAGGATGAAAGAAAATGCAATTTTCAAATTTTAGCAGGAACTCTTTACCTCTCATGATTTAGATTCCAGTGCAGAGAGGTAAACTTCCCCTCAACATGTATAAGCATGGAAGATACATCATTCCTTGACCCAAAAATTTTGGTACAAGTATCAGTAGAAGTGGAAGAATCAGCAGCAGAACCAGCAGCATAAGGAGGAACAATTTTCAGGGAAGTGTCTTATGTATCTGTTGTGGAGTGTCCTAACATTGAAGTGTTATATTTGAGTTATGACTGTGCTGACAAACTCTAATGGATACCAGGACTTACTCTTGACATGAAGAGAAATATGCTAATGCAGGCATCAGTAGTGGTTACTTGTAAAGATATCTGTGCTCAGTAAATAGAAATATTTAGCATTCAGATCAATAAAAAGTGTAGGCAAGTTAAAAATGAGAAAGCCAGGGAAAAATGACCTAAATAACATATTCTGGAGTACACAAGTAAGTGGTTTTGGGCAGTGCTGTCATCCATTTTGCATTATTAAAACAGAATGCTTGATATTTGTAAGCTACCTGGTACTGTAACCCGGGATGAAAACTCTCGGAGGCAGAGTTAAGCTTTTACTACTTTTACTTCTACTTTCTTAGAGAGAGCTTAGAGAGGGAAAGAAAGATTTTTCTTCTTAGCTTAGAGAGAAAGAAAGATAAAGCTTAGCTTCTTGTCTTCTTGTAGCTTAGAGAGAAAGAAAGATAGAGCTTAGCTTGTCTTCTTGTCTTCTTGTCTTAGAGAGAAAGAAAGAGAGCTTAGCTTAGAGAAAGATTGGAGCTTCTTTCTTCTCTCTTCTTTCTTCCGTCTTCTGTCTTCCTTGGGAGCCTCGGCCTAACTCTGACCAGTCATTACTTCTTCTATCTGGTTTCTCTTCTGTAACCGCTCTGCCTACGTTCTGGCCGCTCTGATTCTTCTGACCGACCGAGTGACTGCCCGACTGACTGAATTCTCCGTTCTCCTAACTCGGACCGCTTTCACCCAGTTATATACCTTCAGCTTTGCGGGTGCCTACAGGTGTGTCACATACATATCAGGTGGAACTTATGGCTTCCAGCTAGCTACAACAGCCCTTCCTAATTAGGGCTCCTTCAGATATTGGATAGTTTACAAAGAAAAGATATTATGAAGAGATTTCTTATAGACCTGGAGGCTGGAATCCAAGAACAAGGACCTGGAATCCAAGAACAAGGACCTGCATCTGACAAAGTCCTTCTTCCTTTTGTCATCTTATGTTAAAGGCAGAAGATCAAGAGAACACATGTGCATGTGCATACATGCACACACAGGGGAAAGGAATGAGGGGGGCAAATGCATCCTTTCATCAGGAACCCATAGTCATGATAACTAACCTACACTTGTGTTGACAAAATTAACCCATTTGTGAAGGCAAAGACTTGCAATCTAATCACTTTTTGAAGGGCCCACTTGTGAACACTGTTATATTGGGATTTAGTTTCCAACATGTGAATTTTGGGGGACAATTCAAACAAGAGGACGTGGGACTATATGGAGATTAAGTATGGTTAAATGAGATCAGAAATATGGAACCCTGATATCCTTAAAAGAGACACCAAAATGTGTTCTCTACCCTCCCACCCCCATCTCTCTTTTTGCCATGTTTGAAGATACAACAAGAAAGCAGTTTTGTTTATAGCCAGGAGAGATATCTCATTGGATGAGTGATTGATTTTAGATTTCGGCTTCCAGAATTGTGAGACAGAAATTTGTGTTGTTCAAACCACCCAATATGTGGCATTTTGTTATAGCAGACCAAGCAGACTAATACAGAGGGAATGGAATGCATGTAGAAAAGTTAGAACTACCAGTTCCTTTGACACCAAGGATACATAAAAATTCAGATATGCACCACAATTGATAATCAGTGGATAGAATGGCATAAGTATCAATCAGCAAAAGACACTGTAATTTGGGGCATAATAGTCTGCCTCAAAATAAGTATATAAGCTTGCACACTGGGAAATAATTCAATTTAGATTAATAAGCCACTATGTAAAATTGAAAGCACATCTTACAAGTGCTATGTACTCTATGTATGCATAGAGGCTGATGTTAGTGAATATAGATAAACCAGCTCACACTCATTTATGATTTCAAACTGTTAGTAAAGTTGCATTTTCACAGACAAAGTCCAGTATGGGTATCTGGGCTCCTATATTAGGGAAACAATTTGAACAGGGCTTCTTTTTAGTGAGAATATGATTTCTGTCAGAATGTATAACATGTTGAATGGCCCTGAAAGGCAAAAGCTTGTGAGGCATCAGCAGAGGTGCAGCACAAGGCTAATGAAAGCTTTGGGATCTCTACAGGATGACAAGAATATAGAGAAAAAAGCAAAGGATTGCAAACTTGGGAAATTCAGGTCCATGAACTTTTGTCTTTTACAAATGTCAGGTATCCTGATCATAAGATAGAAATGTAGAATATACTAGAATATACACTTTTTGAAAAAATGTATTATTTAGGTTTTTTTAAACTTGAAATAAAGTCTCATTCTGTGAGACTTTGAATTTGGGGGGGAATTCAAAGTGTGTGTGTGTGTGTGTGTGTGTGTGTGTGACACGCGCGCACACACAGGCACACACACACACACACACACATATATATATATATACATATACACACACATACTCAGAAAATTTGAGTTTCATGAAATATTTTTTATTTTAATCCAGCTTTGGTAGGAAAATAGAAAATAATTCTGGCATCATTGTTTACAGAATGACCCTGTAAAAAGAAAGGGATGTAAATATTGGCAGTAGTTTTCTGTGGATAATGAGATAATGACTGGCTGTATAGTGGTAAGAAGTACAGGCTCTCAAGTTAGACTGATAGTGCCTGAATCCTGACTTTAACACAAGTGTGGTGACTTAGGAAGGACACTTAATTTCCCTATGCTTTTCTTTCTTCATTTGTAAAAATGGAAACAAAAAAAAAAAGTATTATATGCTTCTGCTTGTCATGAGCATTAAACAAATGGCAAAGAGCATAGCATCTGATTGATAGAAAGCGCTGGGCCATTATTGGCTATTATTTTCTTCAAAAGCTTCCAAATTTTCTGCAATAAGCATGTGCTATATTATCAGGAAAAAAAGTTACATTAAAAAGCTATAACCCCAGTGAAGTTTTTTTTTATTATACATATACATTTATATGGATATGTATCTTATTCTGTGAATATTGCAATTTGGGATTTAGATAGTTTCAGATGAGCACACCTGTTATTAGCCATTTATTTTATTTTCCAACAAAACCGATTGGTGTTCTAGACAAAGAATGTGTATACAATCTACATTTAAGTGTTGATATTTCTTGCATTCTATTTGTGATAGCGACCAGGTGTATAGGATCCTTATCCAAGTTATTTGACCTCTATAGGCAAAATTAAAATAGTAATACTAAACTTAAATATTGTTTGTGGTGATCATGTTAGATAAACATGAAAGGCTTTTTCACAGGGTTGGCATATAATAGGCATTCAATCAATATTGTTTACCATGACCCCACTTGACCTTTAGCAGGTTAAATCAAGTGGTTTGCCCTGTACTACATTTTAGTACAGTTGTTGTTTAATATAGAAATCAAACCCAGGACACTAGGTACATCATCTTGCCAATGATTTTATGCACATGATTCCCACATATACTTAGGTTATGTGTCCAAAGCACAATTTTAATGAAAAACAATAAAATAAAACATGGGACTTTCTATAAGAAACAGCTTTAAAGTAAATTCCATACATAGTGCAAATATGATCTGATTATCTCTGGACACTTCTCCAAGGGACGCTTATTCTTTACTGAAATAAAAACCATGTTCAGTCTAAAATTCTATTCTCTTTGCAATACAATCAGCCTAAAGATGTGAGTCATGGAGATCTTTCACATCCAAACTTCCAAAAAGATAACATACCAACATCTGAGGTATGCAGGGACAGACTATTCTAGGATAGTGATTTATTTTGGCCTAAACACTAGAGTACTGCCACTATCATGGCCTAATTAACGTTGAAGGTATATCCTGTGAAGAATCTCAAAAAATTACTAATTGTGATAAATATAAATTGTGAATATACAGATCTTGATGATATCATATAATGTATTGATATTTATAATGATGAGAGAAGAACTTCTTCCATCAATTCTCAATTATTTCTCTTTTGTGCATAACATTGACATCAACTTGCTAGCAATCAATGTTTAACACACTTGTGTTAAAGTCAGGATTGCATCTGGCATTTTGTAGATAGGCATATCTCCAAACACATAGTGTTAAATATCACTAGTAAAAACCAGAAGTTTATGTTATCTAAAATGTACTAGCACAGAAGAAAGTCCCTGTTGGCTAGGCTCAAAATAATGTAACATGGGAAATGTAATACCATAGAATACCAGGCAAATCTACTCCTACAACCTAAGTACATGATGTAGCTGAGTGGTAGTTGCTTTTTGT
Source organism: Tamias sibiricus (assembly GCA_025594165.1). Lineage (NCBI taxonomy): Eukaryota > Metazoa > Chordata > Mammalia > Rodentia > Sciuridae > Tamias > Tamias sibiricus. The sequence goes on from CM046667.1 coordinate 117,251,359, forward strand.
GAAATAAAATTGATACACTGGATAATGTGAACACCCCCTTGCATCACACCTATTCCAAAATATAAAGACCCATTTTATTTCTGGATTAGATACATTAAGATTTCTATTAATGAACATTAGCAGAACCTCTGCAATAAACTGAGCTATTCAAATTATCTGTCTTTTCCCCCCTAAGTATAAACCTCTGGTGTGTATTGATTAAGGGTAGTGATCTTTGACATCAGGGAGACCTTGGTTTGAATCTGGATTTTACCAATTTCATATGACATTAACACATTATTTAATCTGAGGCTAATTTTTTTTACCTGTTAAATGCTAATAATATCTAAGTTTGTTACAAGGATTGAGTTTACATTGTCCTCTCCAACTCACTTGTATATTTTTCCAATATTTTACATTGGGAGTTCAATTAAAATAGATATTGTTAATATTATCAATGACTTCCATATTACCTTTTTAGCAAACTTCAACCTAGTCAGCTGGGCCCTCCTGAATCATTTTTCTCTCTTCAATTCTGAGACACTGTATTCTCCTGTCTAAGAGAGTTCCCTGATACATCTCTGACTCCTTTAAAAAACCACCTTCTTTGCACAATTTTGAGTCTTGATGTGTATGGCTGAGGACTCAATCTTATGATTCTTTTCTTTCATTCTCTTCAGCCACATTAGGAGAACTCAATCTTAGGATCCTTCTCTTTCATTCTTTCTCTCTCCTTTCCTGACTTCTTCTCTCTGCCTTAATGGTTTTAGAGGTAATTCAATTACAACATCATTGCTTGAAATGCCACTAATATGTTGATGATTTCAAAATTTCTATTTAAACCCCAGACCTATACTCATAATTCAGATTTGTGTGTTACAGGTTCCTCGACGTGACCACTTACTATGTCATAGATATCCAAAGTAAATTTGTCATAATGAATTATTGATTTTCAACTAAAATCAACAACAAAACATTTGTTGTTCACTCTGCTATTCTCAACTCAATTAATGAACCACAATAAACCCAGTTCTTCAAAGTGAAGGCCAAACTTTCATCATTGATCATTTGTTTTCCTTCATTCTCTACATGCAGTGCATGGTCAGCTTCTGTGGCTTCATTTTCAAAAGAAATGACCAGTTTGCTTATATATCCAAGAGTACCATATTGATGCAATCTAATATCTACTATCACCCTGGACTAATTCAAAGGTCTTCTAATAGGTCTACCTGATTCCATTGTGAACCCTACTCATGGTAGATGGAATTTTTTAAACTACAAATAAGATCATATCACTTAACTGCTTAGGAAACTTCAATGAGACTTCTTTTGCTTTAAAGTTGAATTCATATTCCTTACATTGGCCTCGAGGTTTCTGAATTATCAAGTTCCTGGCTTCTCTCTATTTTTTTTTTTAATTTTAATTTTTTTTACCAAAAGAAACCTATTTATTTATTCTTTTGTTCATTCATTCATTCAATCATCTTCTCACTATTCTTATTTCATATAATCTTCCTCTTCTCTAATTGAGCTTTAATCAAACAAGCCTTCATTGGTGTTCTATTTTCAGAAAGTTGTTTCTAACTCATGCCTGAAATGCCTTGACCCCAGATCTTTATATGGATGACTCCTTTTCCTATCAGTTAAAGACCTTTCTTTTTTTAACTTTTGAGTGATGAGTATAACTATCTCATCACCATATTTATGTCCTTTAGGGTACCTAATGTAATAAGTAGTTACCTTCTTTATTTACATTTTTATTATATGTTTCCTCAAGGAAATATATAAACTAAAATATAAGCTCCAAGGAATGATGTTTGTTTCTTTTCTTCATTGCAGAATCTCTAGAGTTCTAGGATACTTTTTGTGTTTTAGAAGTGTCCAATGTGTATTTGTAGAATGAAGGAAAATTATATACAAACACTTAGAACAATGGTCATGCTCAATAAATGGTAATTATAATTATTATTAAATAAAGATGAAGAGGGAGGAGGGTAGAGGAAGAAGAGAAAGGGAAAATAAAACATAATAAAACACATAAAATGAAATGAAATAAAATAATAAGAATAATAGAAGGAGGGGGGTATAAGAAGAGGGCAAGAACTTTCTTATTTCTTTTTTTTTAATATTTTTATTTATTTGCTTTTAGTTGTACACAATGCGTTTTATTCAATGCGTGTTATTTGTACGTGGTGCTGAGGATCGAACCCGGGTCGCCCGCGTGCTAGGCGAGCGCTCTACCGCTGAGCCACAATCCCAGCCCAAGAACTTTCTTATTTCTTTATGTAAAATTATACTTTTAGGTCTGGTGATCAGGACATTGTACAAAGAATTGTTAAAGGACTATTTCCATTAAGCTATGGGAAATTATAGGGGGAAGATAATTTTTGAAGAGACAAATAACAATAGATAGCCTTTTCATTGGGTGGGATGTTTTGACATATTAGTAGCATCATTTCTCATTGGCGAGGGTACTGAGAATTAAACCCAGGGGCACTTAACCACTGAGCCACATCCCCAACCTATTTTTATATTTTATTTAGAGACAGGGTCTCACTGAGTTGCTTAGGGCCTCACTAAATTGCTGAGGCAGGCTTTGAACTTGTTATCCACCTGCCTCAGGCGCCCAAGCCACTGGGATTACAGGCATGCACCACTACACTGAGATATTTCTCATATTTTTAACAGTGTACTAATATCATCTACTTAATATTACATAATCAGGAAGCTTCCCTGTAAAAGTTCTGACATCTCCACATCAACTTTTTTCTTCCTTGGAGAAAATAGCATATCTCTTTTTGACAAGTGAATAGAAAGAATCAGATGGAATAATAATTCTATCTTAAAAGATCTCTATTTCCCCCCAAATATCACAGAATCCTCTAATTGAAATATTTTTATGAAACTATACTCTGGGATTTTAAGAATTCTGGATCATTTTCTACCCAAGTGATTTCTGATTCAAGCACCTAAATCTCAAAATGTAAACTTCTGTGAGCAGGAACACTCCTGTATATGCATTTATGTACATTTTACATATTAGGCTTTATTGGAACAATAGTTTATATGTTGCTATGCAAATAGTTTGAAACTGCTACTCCTTTTTTTGTGCTGACATGTTGACAAGGGTTCTCTCTTCAAAGTTTTATCTTTCTTTTATTTTGAAAACTGATTCTCCAGATGTTTTATGACATGCATTTTCTTTTATAATTAGGAATATTAAATCTGGTTTAATAACATGGAGCCACCATTGAATGACCTCAACATAAACTCTGCATCAAAGTTAATTTCAACCCATTCTATCTTCTCCCATTCTTTCCTTTCATCCTTTATATATTCAGACACAAATATCTACTATGTATGAAGTATCAACCTCTAAACAATCCCTTATATTACAATGGTGAAAAAAAATCACATTCTAAACTGTTAAGGGGAGTATCCTCATTTGAGTCACTTAACATCTCTGAAAGTAACTGATGATGCTGATGAGGTATAGCTGAAAAAATTAACCTTTTCATCACTTATCTTAATTCATTTGCATGATAGTGTGTGGGAGACCTTATTATTCTATATGTTAACAACTCAGGGAGTAGTCATGGCTATATAATTTTAGTTCTGAAATAAAATTAAAGCCACTTAGTGTATTAATCCCATTATGCAGAATGCCTAACATCATACTCTTTGATATGCCAAAAACGATAATTTTAAATACTCTTTGACCTCAGTTTCCATGGTGGACACACTATTCAACAATTTGTTATAGGTATTGAGAGTGGATATATGTTTTTTCTGTTATTCCATTTTTTGTTAATGAAATTTCATAATCTTAATCCTTAATAAGTGGCAATTTAACTAATTTAGTTCATAAAGGCATTTTAGTAGCATACCATTCTGTATTAAATCTACTTAGAATTATTATACCAGCAAATAACTAAAAGGATCTAAAGAAAATTATACACTAACCCAAACTCAAGGACAATAAAAATAAAAACATTTAAGCAGTTTGCCTTGCTAAATACAACAGATTTAGAAATACAAACTCTAAGAAAACATTCTCATCTACTTACTCCTACCATTTTTCATTTTCATGGACTTTTGGTCTTTATGGTTCTAAATTGCTAGACCAATAAGATACTAGATATCCAGTCTCTTTGAAAATGAATCCCATAAGGGAGCCATCAAATTTTGCAGACCTCAGAACTTTAACCATTTTACCTCCAACTCTTCTTCAGAAGATTTTAAGCAGCATGAATGTAGTAAGAGTGTTACACCTGCTAGCCATAAAATGAGCGATGAAAAGATTATATGTTAACTTCAGAGTAGGAAGTAAAGTATTGTGCACAATGTGTTTCTTTAATGTAACACTCCCAATTGGAGATTATCACATAGTTAGTGAATCTTAGAGGCATTTTTTTCATTTGTGTAAAGTCAAGTTTCCCAAAATATTTTCTTGTGAATCATTTGTCCTGATAGATGCTTTGCAGGATAAAACTATGTACACTTATGAAATACTACTTTTGGGGTACTCTGCACTGTACATTATTTCTAGAAGATTCACAATATTAGTGTATTAAAGACAAAGCCATGAATAGGAAAAATATATAAAAATGTTTATCCTCTCAGATCTTAGAGATCCACAAATATGTTTCCCTAACATAAAATTTATCCCACTTACACAATGTGATTCTTGTTTATTTGTTCTGAGGGACTTTAGAAAATGTTGATATAGGACATCATTGTTCATTTCAAACACATATTTCTTTCCCCATATCTCAGTTAATTTATTTTTCAGGGGTTTTGTCTGAAGTTCACTGATGGTACAAATATACTATCACCCTTCAATACCGAACACTTATATGTCAGTGCAATAAAACACAAAGGGATATTACAACAGTCAGCAGCTTCCTTCATCTTCCCAGTTTACCAATAAATAGTTAAGGCCTCTGTTATTCTGAAAGTCCTGCCTTTGATCCTATTTTGACCCTCAAGAGAAGGTTACATCTCCTGATTTCTTTTTATTGCCACAGTGCCAAATGACGAATAGTTCCATTAGTTCTACCTCAGATATTCCTCTTGTATCTACTTACATGTAGCATATATTCTCACACCTCTGCCTTTTCTTCTTCTGATTTATTTTTTTTAAATGTAATCACGTTTCTTCCTATTTTTTTCATCTATTGAAATAACACAATATTGCTTTTCATAATTTTCTTATTGGCACAAATTAATTGAGTGGTGAGTTTCACTGTGGCATGTTTGTACATGTATATAAATTGATCAGCCAGGCACAGTGGCACGCACCTGTAATCCCAGCAGCTTGGAAGACTAAGACAAGAGGATCATGAGTTCAAAGGTAGCCTCAGCAAAAGTGAAGCACTAAAAAACTCAGTGAGACCCTGTCTCTAAATAAAATATAAAATAGGGCTGGGGATGTGACTCATTCGTTGAGCACCCATGGGTTCAATCCCAAAAAATAAATAATAATAATAATAAAACATAAGTTGATCAGTTTACTCCCTAATTTCTTCCCTTACCATCTCCTCCCTCCTACTTAGCTTCTTTACTCCTATTTTCATAATGAATCCCTCATTAACTTGCAATTCATAGACTATTGTACACACATTTAACTGATTAAAACTTTATTTAATTTTATAATTTTCCCCCTTTTATTTATTTGTTTTTCTTTCTTTCTTTTATTTATTTATTTTTTTTGAGACAGGGTCTTTCTAAGTTGCTTAGGGCCTCTCTAAATTGTTGAGGCTGGTTTTGAACTTGGCAATCCTCCTGCCTCAGCCTCATGAGCAGCTGAGATTACAGGCATGTGCCCCCACACCAGACTTATCTTTTATTAATAATTTTCCTATGTAAAAAAACCCTTAAAGCAGAAGGCCATGAATTATTCTTCATATTATGTAACCGGGGTCTAACAAAGCCTATGCATTAAATATGCACTTACTGATTAAGTAAATGTCAATAAATTGAATTTTGAAGGCAGCTCCATTTACTCTCATGAAGAAAGAGACACTCAAACTCTAGGTTTTTTAATTACAAAATCTGAATTTACTGTAAACTTACATTTACAGTAAACTTACATTTTTTTTAAACCTTAGGTTGTATGCCTTTATTTCTTTAGCATGTTGATATCCATAAATTTGTGTTTTTATTGTACAGAAAGAATATATTCCCTTCTAAATGTTTCATTAATTATCTTTCACTTGTATTGTATTTTTAATTATACAGCTTCAGATTCTTCTTGTCTGTGTTTTTTGGATAGCTTTCGTGCCTTTCCCATCACATTATAAGTGTAGACTGGCATGGCACATGTACAGGATGTAGGGTATTAAAGCATAAAAAAGGATATCTTGGCCCATAATGATTAACAATTGAAACCACATTCTCTTAATCTTTTTCTCTTCTTCTCTCTTTTTGGAGCTCATAATACTGCAAAGTTAAAATGTACTATCAGGGGACTGGGGTTGTGGCTCAGCAATAGAGCACTCGACTAGCATGTGCACGGCACTGGTTTCGATTCTCAGCACCACATAAAAATAAGTAAATAAAATAAAGGTATTGTGTCCAATTACAACTAAAAATATTTTTTTAAAAAAATGTACTATCAAAAGGTAAAAAAAAATCATAAAGTACAAGTTAAAATGCTGTGCTAAAGACTAAACACCATTTTATTTGTTTTCTCAAAAGAACTAAAAATGAGAACACCAAGAACAATAGGGAAAAATGGGTCTAAAGCAGTACTGACAGTTATGATAGCAGAGAACACAATATTTAGGGAATGGTATTAATGATCTCAGATATTTATGAGTTTGACAGTGAATAGAAATGTTCAATGTAATACTCCTAAAGGGATAAATAATTTAAGGCCAACATTTTCTTGGATCATTGTTTTCCTTCTTCATCTCTGTCATGAATGGTAGTCAATTATGAACATAAACCAAAAGGAAACATGATCATTTCCTCAATTAAATTCTAAAATGAATCCAGTTATAAAGTTACCTGCAAAATGTAAAAATTTTGACTATATACATCCACCCACAGAGTAGTGAAAATGAAACTACATATTTTTACATTTATCAGATATCAAAGTGTTATAAAACCAGAATATTCTTAGAAAGATATTTAACAAAAGATGCATTCTTTCAGATTAATTCTATTCTAACATAAGTTTCCCAGAGAAATATTTCAGGTTCCATGAATGATAAGCTCACTGACCCTTCAAACTCTGTCCAACATCTCCAGGCAACCAAAATACATCACAGTTCCCAACTCCAGGATAGAAAGATTAAAATAAAATACAAACCAAACAAAAAAACAACTACAAAACTCTTCAAGATTCTTTTGTGAAGAAATAAGCACTTCTCCCAAGATGACAATGTGTCCCAGTCTGTATACAAACACTGATCCCAAAGCACCAACATGCTGAAGTCCTGGGAAGGAGCCCAGGAAACAAATTAAATCTCTCATCTCCCTGTTGGTCACAGAACATAAATAACACCAACACAGAGCTAATAAGTGGACTCATATTACCCTTTGCTATAGCTTTCAGGAAACCTTTCATCAAATTTATTGCCAGAGCTGCTGCACATTATTGTGTTCTTTATTAGGCATTCTTCTCCCTGAAGATTAATTCAGGGCTTTATGAAGCTGCATGTTCCAGAGTAATAGATGATTGCAAGTAAGTTAAGAGGTGTCACATTCACATCACTATAGACACACAGAATTGTGGTCAAATACCTGATGACATTCTTGACATAGTACATTGTCTTATTAAACTCACCATGGCAACTCTCTCTTTGGGACACCGCAAAAATGGGAATCTTTAAGGGCCATTCAGACTTGAGAAAGACAGATAATGCAGATGAATAGCTGTAATATATTCTCTCAACTACATCTATAAGATGGCAGTAAAAGCTTACGGAAGTTGAAATATCCTGCCATATCACAGGGTCTTGATTCTTATCTGCTTGAGATTGTATGTGCCCCACTCCCAACAATGGATAGAACTGGAAAGAAAAACCACCAACCAAATGTTTTTACATGTGTCATATTCTAACTTCTTTGAGTATGAATTAACACTAGTTTAACTTTCACTTATGAAGCCAACGTTGAATTTACAATAGCATGCTGACTTAAATTAAATTTTTTAAAAATATTTATTTATTTGCTTTAGTTGTACACAATGCGTTTATTTGTGTGTGGTGCTGAGGATCGAACCTGGGCCACGCATGTGCTAGGCGAGCGCTCTACCACTGAGCCACAACCCCAGCCCTTAAATTAAATTTTGTCTACATGACTTCTAATCTTATCAATTTTTTCATTCATCTATTCAGTAACTATTAAGTGCTTACTATCTCTTACCTACTCTCCACAAAAACAGAGTATTTTCAAGTGAAAAAAAAAAGCTGAGTTGATGTTTTAGGTTCTATGTAAAGGACACACTAAATTTAGATTAAATTTACCATTTACACATTATTTACTTTGCAGACAGAGATGTGTCTAAATCACAAAACACAATGTTGTCTAGATACTTAGTAAATTCCATTAACATATTCAATATAGAGAGTCTATTTGTATCATTTCAACCTCAAAGTGGACTTCCAATTATGTTTTTTTGATCAAATATGTTGAAAATTCAAGTTCCCTCTTTATTGTTTTGAGTAATGCTTTCTGTATTTCAGTTCAACGTCAAAATTATGTTTATATATTTTTACTGATATTAATATCTATAGAAAACACTTTTATCTCCAGTGCAAATAATATTATTTTAGTCAGCCGTTTTTTTTTTTGCTGTACCAAAAGACCTGACAGAAACAATTAGAGGAGCAAAGATTATCTCAGTCTATAGATTGCCAACTCCATTGCTCTGGACCTTAGGTAGAAGCATGTGGCAAAAGAAAGCAGCTCAGAACATAGCCACCAGGGAGGAGAGATGAGAGAGATGAGAGAGAGAGAGAGAGAGAGAGAGAGAGAGAGAGAGAGAGAGAGAGAGAGAGTTCCACTTGCCAGGAACAAAATATAAATTCCCAAAGCCTACTCCCAGTGACCTACTTCTTCTAGGCATACCCTACCTGCCTACAATTACCACAGTATTAAACCATACCACCAGTGGATGAATGCACTGATTAGGTTCAGGCTCTCATAACCCAATCATTTCACTCCTGACCCTTCTTGCATTGTCTCACACATGAGCTTTTGAGACACAACTCATATCTAGACCATAATAAATATTGCATTAAAGAAATTTTTTGACAAAAACAACATGTACTTCTATAAGCATTTACTATGCACCAGACATTATTCTAAGTGATTTATATGTATTAATCAATGTTTTATGAGTTATGTACTATTATGTTCACTTTATAGAAGATGAAACCTGAGATATGAGTTTATACAACTAGTAAAAGGTAAAGGCAGGATTATAAAGAAGGCAGAGGTTTAAGTATTAGTACCCATGTTATACGGCCTGGAGAGAGAAATAAAGGTGGGGAAAGATCCTATATTATAACTTGATAATTTTGAATTATAGACTTCATAAATCTCCTGAATTAACTACAATCATGATTGACTGATATGTTATGTGTTATGTACAATTAAAAGACCCTCATTTGTAATGAAAACAGAAATCATATTTTTTCGTTACTCAAACAAGAGATTGCTTTATGATTACCAGTAGTGTAAGGAATATAATTTTATGTTATCTTTCTTAACTAGATGCATATAGTTAATTTCTCTATAATTCAAAAATTCAATGATTCATTTAGCTACAATTAGAAAAAATTATACCTGCAAGTGGAAATTATGGCCACATTATATGTCATAAAAGGTAGAATTAAGGGGAAAAGAAATGAATTGCCATTAATTAGTCTGAACAAAAATACTCACTTTTCAATTTGGTTTATGGGTTTTGGCTGACAACATAAACTGAGGTTGTGTGCTTCTTCTTGGAACTATTATTTAAAAAAAAAAATTCTTCTGCAAGCTATTTCCCCTGCAAAAGATATTCCAATAATTCTAGAACAGGTTATGCATTGCCCAACAGGAAATAAATAATAAGTGTGGATTTTCATGTATTAAAATAAATCCAACTGTATAGAACTAGGCTATTTTGATGTGACAATATACTGGATCAGTATCTAAAAAGCCCAAATAAGTTTTCTTTTTGAATGTCTGCTTCTAAATTTATTTATAACCTTTCTTCACATAATTCCTATCTCAATGTAGAAAGTTTTCTATGATAAAACCTTCTAATTAGGTTTTTTATTGTGTGTGCACATTGATTTTGGAGAATGTTGGGTTACATTGTAGCATGTTCATAAATGCTTATAACATATTTTGATCAAATTCATTCCCTATTATCTCCCTTTAACCTTCACCTCCTCCCTCTAACCTTCTTCCTGTGCATCAATAGTCTCTCTTTTACACTCATGATGCCCCTTTTGTCTTTTGAGTCTCTTGCTTTTTAATAGGTTTTCTCCAGTTCCATCCATTTTCCTGCAAATGCCATAATTTAATTTTGCTTTATGAATTAAGAAAACTCTATCATGTATATATAGTATATTTTCTTTATTTTCTTTATCCATTCTTCTTTCAGTGGATACCTTGGCTTGTCCAAATCATTGGTTATTATGAATTATATTGCAATAAACCTAGGTATGCATATATCCCCAAAAAATCAAATTTAATTCTTTAGGGTACATACCAAATAGTGGTATAGCTGGACCACATGATACTTCTACTTTTATGTTTTTAAGTATCCTCCATGCTGATTTCCTTAGTAACTACATTCTTATCAACAGTATATAATAGTTCCTTTTTTTCATATCCTTACCAGCATTTATTGTTATTTGTATTATTGATGATTACCATTGTGATTGGTCTGAACATACACTGTTCTGATATGGCATACACAGGCAGTAATGTTTCCTTTTGTGCCTGAATCAGCACAAAATCAGCCCTGGAGTATCTTGGACCAGTGGCTAAATCCCCTTAGGGCACTCTACCCACTCTGCTTCCTTCACCCTGATGGTGGTAGCAGGCAGCAGCTGCACCTATTATCAGTGATGGCAGGTATCAGTGATGACATTAAGTCTAGGGGTCTTTCATCTGTGTGTGCCTATGCAATTTTGGGTGCATTGTTGGAAAGTTGTACCATGACCTTCTAAAGATGGTGTTCCAATAGTGTACCATGATTTTCTCAAGATGTCTCCCTGGCATTGCATACAACCTCTATAGAATGAGTCCCTAAAACATCACCTAGGATTATACATTAGGAGATAGGGAGTACTACTCCAGTGCCAATATGCTATGCCAATTCCAAGACCACTCTCTGTTTAGACTAAACACCTACCTTTGCATGATATTGAGATCTCAGTTGTGTATTCTTGGGTCTCTACCTTTGTTGTTGTTGTTTTGTTGTTTATTCCTTTTACCACTACTCTTACACAGCCAGGTTTTGGTGCTGTGACACTTTCTTATAATCTCTGTTCCCCTCAACAATACTTCCAGGTTTTATTTTTTTCTCTGATTCTGTTCGAAACTAACATTAAGCAACTTCCCATATTCATGTACTTCAAAGAGACCCTGTTCTCCAATTCCTTTTTGTTTCTATCCCCGGGAGGAGCTAATGATCACTGAGTGCTTTCACTCTGCTGTCTTGAAATCCTTCTCTAATTAGTTCTTACCAAGATTCTATTGTACAAGCTTATTAACAGAAATGGCTTGTTAGTCTGTGAATATACTAGGATACTTTTAGGTTTATATTAGTATTACTATTTAGTTAGCATTTTCTGCTATTTATGAATTAAAGAGGAAAAACTTAATAAAATTTCATAAAATGACTTGTACTTTTTAGAACCAACACTATATTTACATATTCTTAGGGCATATGATATTTTGCTAAGCCTGCTTCAACATAACAAAAATAAAAAATAAATAAATAAACAAAAACCTTATAAACTTTGGGAAATAGGGCAGATAAAGGTCTGCATGTTATTCCTGTTGATTAAGAAAAAAGTCTCCTTTGTTTATAACATTATAAGTTTCTGAAATTTGTGAAGCAGCAAGATTTTAGAGTTTTACATGCTGAAATGAAAAATACATAAATCAGGTGTTACACTAGTCTCTTAATTGTTATGACAGATGCTTCTATTGAATCATGTCCATTAATTTGAAATATTCTTTTAATAATATCTCATCAATTTTGCCCTTCAAAAATAGCAAGAAGTAATAATTGTATTTGACTTTTGGAATGACAAAATAAGGTGCTTAACAAAAAACAATTGACAAAATTGGTCAAATCTATCAGGAACTAATATATCAGGACTATGGAATGTTTGAAATAGTTTACAACAAAGAAAAATCATTTAAGAAAACCTGATAAATCTCAACTGGGACAGTGGAAGTGTATGACATATTGTCCTGGGACAGCTGCTGGTATTCCTAAATCCTGGATAACTGTCATTATAATGCTACCAGTGCAAGGCATGGCATAAGGACTTGGCAGTCTTACTGCAGGAAGCTAGCTGTCTTTGCTTAGAATAAGGAAAAAAAAAAAAACACTCTCAAAGGCATTGTCAAATCAAATAGTGATATTTCTTACAATCCATCAGGTAGGATACTCATCACTAGCAGAACAGTAGGAATTATGCACTCAGAAAGTAATAATCAGTTCAAACTTGTAATAAAAAAATTAGTGTGTATTTCAATCCACACAGAACATTATCAAAGAGTAGAAAGCTTATTTGCTTTAGGAGTTTAGAGCAAACTTTGATCAATCACTAAATTGTACTGACCCATAGATGACTCTTATAAAATTAGTCTTAAAAATAAAAGCAATGAAAAATCTTCAAAAATTAGAGCAGAGACACCAATCACCACATACAACATGGGGGAGAGACTCTACATAATTATTCTAAGTAAAACTCCAAACAAATAAATCAACCAAATAAATGATAGTAGTAAAATATTTCATATAGGAAAATTTACATCCATAAGCACTAAATTTTTATGTTCACTTATTTGAACATTATGCAATATATACATGTATACATTATGCCTCATAAATGTACAAATCTTATTTATTTAAAATTAAAAACTCTAGTAAATAAATAAATTTTAAAAGATAACCTCTTCAACAAATGGTGGTGGAAAAACTGGAAATCCATATACAGCAAAATGAAAATAAACCACTATCTCTCACTGTGCTCAAAACTCAACTCAAAGTAAATCAAGGACCTAGTAATTACACCAGACACCCTGTGCCTAATAGAAGAAAAAGTAGGACCAAATATTTATCATGTTGGATTAAGTTCTGACTTCCTTAACCAGGCTCCTAAAGCATAATAAGTAAAATAAAGAATTAATAAATGGGATGGATTCAAACTGAAAAGCTTATTCTCAGCAAAGGAAACAATAAATAACGTGAAGAGAGTGCCCACAAAGTGGGAGAACATCTTTACTACATGCACATCAGATTGAGCACTAATTTCCAGGACATATAAAGAACTCAAAAAACGCCAAAAACAAACAAACAAACAAAAACAACAACAAATAACTCAATCAATAAGTGGGCTAAGGAACTAAACAGACACTTCTGAGAAGATATACAATCAATCAACAAATATATGAAAAAATATTCAACTTATCTCATAATTAGAGAAATGCAAATCAAAACTATTCTAATATTTTACCTCACTCCAGTCAGAATGGCAATTATCTAGAATACACAAAATAGTAAGTGTTGGCAAGAATGTGGAGAAAAGTGTACACTCATACATTGCTGGTGGGACTGCAAATTGGTGCAACTACTATGGAAAGGAGTATGGAGATTCCTGAGAAAACTTGAAATGGAATCAGCATTTGACTAAGGTATACAACTCCTCTATCTATACCCAAAGGCCTTAAAATCAGCATACTAATAGTGACACACCCACATCAATGTTCATAACAGTTCAATTCACAATAGCTAAACTGTGGAACCAACCTAGATGCCCTTCAATAGATAATGGATAAAGAAAATGTGGTATATATACACAATAGAATATTACTCAGCATTAAAAAAGAATAAAATTATGGTATTTGCAGGTAAATAGATGGAGTTGGAGAATATCATGCTAAGCAAAGTAAGCCAATCCCAAATAAACAAAGGCTGAATGTTCTTTTTTTTTTTAAATAGATGTTGATGGGCCTTTATTTTGTTCATTTATTTATATGTGGTTCTGAGAATAAAACACAGTGCCTCACATATGCTAGGCAAGCGCTCTACCAAAGAGTCACATCCCCAGCTCCTGAGTGTTCTCTTGATAAGTGGATGCTAATCCACAATTGGGGGGAGGGCATAGGAAGAATGGAAGAATCTTTGATTGGGGAGGGAGGGAAGGGGAGGGGGCATGGAGACAAGAAAGATGGTAGAATGAGATGGACATCATTAACCTGGGTATGTGTATGACTGCATAAATGGTGCCACTCTGCATCATGTACAACCAGGGACATGAAAAGTTGTGCTGCAATTGTATACAATGAATTGAAATGCATTCTGCTGTCATGTATAACTAATTAGAACAAATAAATAAAATAAGTTTCATAAATTTCCAGTTTTCAAAGCAACAACAAAATACATAGCATATAAAGAATCAGAAGTATAACTTACATATGGGAAGGGGAATTTCAAAACAACTGTTTCTAATGGTTTATAGATGTTTGACCTAGAAAAGGACTTCAATGTGTCTGTTATAAATGTGTTCAAAAATGAGTTAAAGAATTAAAAGTGGTAGAGAAAAGATAGCAGAATAATGCAAGACAACATTTCTCTTAGCTTAGCTACCCAGAACTCAAAGAGTGGGAATACCACATTTCCCTGAGGCTTAGAGTGATAAATCCTGAGACTAGGGGGGCAGTCTGCCCTAGCTGAACCACAGGTTGCTTGACTTATTATGTGGGGATGAAAAAAAAAAAGGGAGAGGGGAACCTCTCTACCAGAGTTTAACGATAATCAGTGATCCAGGATACATTTTGGGACTGAAGCATAGTGGAGCTTATGGAAACTGAAACCCAGACCCATGAGTTTGCAGCTAGGTCTGCATAGGCTTGTCTGAGGTTAGCAATCCAGTGGAGAGTCAGAATCTGAGAGTATTTGGCTGGAGGAACACAGGTTAGAGAGGCCAGAGAAATATGGGCTCTCCCCTCTCCCCAGCTCCGCAAGTCCTGAAGCACATGGGGACAGACAAGGTACCCAAATCCCTCCCCAGTCCTACACCCACCAATTCCCAGATCCTGCCAAGTCCAGTTTCATCCCAGCACCCAAGAGGGTCCTGTGGCTCCCTAATCCCCAGTCTCCCAAGCCCACCCGAGACTCCAACCTGGCCCATCCTTTGCAGCTATGTGGCCAACCTGCTCAATACAGAAAAGTTCTCCATGACAAGTGCACAGACCCAAGCACCCAGCCCTCAGGACTGCCTGGGAGAGAAGTGCCTGACTGGGAATTAAAAAGGGTGGGTGTGTGTGTGTGTGGGGGGGGGTACCCGTGTGGGAAAGAGATGGACTTTGGAGACTAAAGCAGATAAAAGGAATGGTGAGGTCCACAGGTGATGTAAGGAGTTAAGATCAGGCTCCCACATTATATGAGTGGAACCCAAAAGAGTTTCCTGGACCCAGACTGCCCACCTCAAGGACACGATCCCAGCCGGGACCCCAGCAGAAAAAGTCCCGGCCTGCAAGCTTTCCAGCTAGGCCCTACAGAAGACTTTCCCAGCCTGTCCACGGGGGAGACGCCATCCCAGTGCAGGACCCCAGTGGAAAAAGCCCCGACCTGCAAGCTTCCCAGGTAGGCCCCCACCGGCAGACTTTCCTAGCCCGCCAACCACAGAAAGGCGATCCCACAACAGGACAGCAGGAGAACATGCCCGGGTCTGCAAGTTTCCCAGATTCTCGGTAACTACATGGACGTGATCCAGGACAACTGGCTCAAACTGGAAGGGAAAAAAAAAGGACTTCACAGGGTGCTGTTTGACAGATCTGTTCCTGATATTTGTTCCTGGGTTCGACTTTGGTTTTCCTTTTTTGTTGCTGTTGTTGTTGTTGTTTGATTGTGGGTTTGTTTGTTTGCTTTTATTCCTCTTTTCTGTTTTTCTTTCTTCTCACTTTTGTCTCCTTTCTTCTTCCTTCATCTTTCCTATTTACATCCTGCCATTGCATTCTCAACAGAGGTGAAAACAAGTCATACGCAGAAATTGGGATTTCGAGAACCGGGGCAACTAAATTATACAGCAAAGTGGTGTTATATATAATTTATTCTCTCTTTTTTTTTCTCACTTTCTCTTTCCTCTCTTTTATACTAATCGCTACTTTTTTGTCGTCTCTCTTTTTTTCTCCTCTTGTTTTTTCTTATTTGCTTTTCCATCTTTCTTTTTTCTTCTCTCAACAGTTGCATAAGTTTGATGTATATATAAATAGATCTTTCCACTAAATCATTAACTCTCTTTCCTCTCTTGTCTGATGATATTAAACCACTTCCATGGAATTCTCTTTTCACACTTCCTAAGAAAGATCAACCCAATACCCTCATTTCCTTCTTCCTAAACTTATAAAACTTATAAAAACTTATAACTTATAAAACTTATAAAACTTATAACTTATAAAACCCATCACAAACATACACAGTAAATTGGAGACAATGTCTGACTGAGTTAACGAAATCTGTGCA
Organism: Tamias sibiricus; assembly: GCA_025594165.1. Classification (NCBI taxonomy): domain Eukaryota; kingdom Metazoa; phylum Chordata; class Mammalia; order Rodentia; family Sciuridae; genus Tamias; species Tamias sibiricus. The sequence continues at coordinate 117,268,052 of CM046667.1, forward strand.
TTGTGATCAAACAGGGATTATCTAAGTAGTAAGTGTTTGGTTTTAAGTGTAAAGTATTTATAAGGAGATCAGATAGCATTGTAAGACAGGAGCATCATAAGGATTTAAGGTAAAAACAAAATAGTCGAGGCTCTACAGTGCTAGAAGAAAAACCACACAAGTAATATGAAGAAACAAGGGAAGAAAGTGACTCAAACAAATCAACATATCTCCTCAGAAGATTCCATGGCAAGCACAGTTGGTCAAATGCCAGAGATGGAATTCAGAAATAACATAATCCAAATGTTTATGGAACTTAAGAATGAACTCAAAAATGATATAAGGGAGCAAATAAAAGTGGCAAAAATCATTTGGACAAAGAACTTCAAAAACAAATACAGGAAGCAAAAGATTACTTCAATAGGGAGATAGAGGTTCTAAAGAGAAACCAAACAGAAATTCTGGAAATTAAAGAAGCAATAAACCAAACTAAATGTTCAATTAAAAGCATCACCAACAGATTAGACCACTTGGAAGAACGGACCTCAGAAAACAAAGACAAAGTATATACCCTGGAGAAAAATGTAGATTACACAGCAAAAATTGCAAGAAATCAAGAACAGAACATTCAAGAATTATGGGACAACATAAAAAGACCAAATTTAAGAGAGATTGGTGTGGAGGAAGGTGCAGAGTTCCAAGCCAAAGGAATGAGTAATGTATTCAATGAAATAATAGGAGAAGATTTTCCAAACTTGAGGAATGAATGAGAAAACCAAGTGCAAGAGGCTTACCGAACACCAAACATACAAAATCACAACAGATCCACATCAAGACACATTATAATGAAAATGCCTAATATACTGACCAAGGAGAGAATATTAAAAGCCACAAGAGAAAGGGAGCAGATTACATATAGGGGGAAACCAATCAGACTATGTTCATATTTTTCAACACAGACTTTAAAAGCTAGAAGATCCTGGAATAGCATATTTCAAGGACTGAAAGAAAAAGAATGTCAACCAAGAATATTATACCCAGCAAAATTGAGCATTAGATTTGAAGATGAAATAAACACCTTCCACGAGAAACAAAAGTTAAAAGATTTCACAACTCAAAAACCAGCACTTATGAACATTCTGGGCAAAATATTCCACAAAGAAGAAAAGAATAATAACAACAAAAATCAACAAAGGGAGATATTAAACTAAGGTAAATACCATCCAGAAGAGAAACCAAATCAAACTAAAGACCATAATAAAAATAAAAATAGATGGGAATAAAAATCACATCTCAATAATAACCCTGAATGTTAATGGCCTAAACTCACCATTCAAAAGACACAGATTATCTGAATGGATTAAAAGAAATGACCCAACAATTTGCTGTCTCCAAGAAACACACCTCGTAGAACAAAACATCAATAGACTGAAGTTGAAAGGCTGGGAAAAGTCTTATCACTCGCACAGCATGCAGAAGCAAGCAGGGGTTTCCATTCTCATACCAAATAAGGTAGACTTCAAGCCAAAGCTAATCAAAAGGGACAAAGATGGATATTTCTTACTGATTAAGGGAACCATTCATCAACAGGATATAACAATCATAAATCTATATGCCCCAAATAATGGAGCACCTACATTCATCAAACAAACCCTTCTCAAGTTCAAGAATAAAATAGACCACAACACAGTTATCCTAGGGGACTTCAAAACACCTCTCTCACTGACAGATAGATCATCCAAACAAAAGCTAAACAAAGAAACTTTAGGCTTCCTTAAAACAATTAATAACTTAGATCTAACGGACATATATAGAATATTTCATCCCTCAGTAAGCAAATACACTTTCTTCTCAGCAGCACATGGCTCCTTCTCCAAAATAGACCATATATTATGTCACAAGGCAACTCTCAGCAAATATAAAAAAATAGAGATACTACCCTGCATTCTATCAGACCATAAAGGGATGAAATTGGAAATCAACAACAAAAGAAGGAATAAGAAAAACTACTGCAACAACTGGAAGCTAAACAACATGCTGCTGAATGAACAAGGGGTTGAAGAAGACATCAAAGAGGAGATTAAAAAATTCCTAGAGGTAAATGAGAACACAGATACACCATATAGAAATCTCTGGGACACTATGAAGGCAATAGTAAGAGGAAAATTCATTCCACTGAGTTCATTCCTTAAAAGGAAAACAACAACAACAACAACAAATAAATGACTTAACATCACACCTCAAAGCACTAGAAAAAGAAGAACAGATCAACACCAAGAGTAGTAGAAGACAGAAAATAATTAAAATCAGAGCAGAAGTTAATGAAATTGAGACTAAAGAAACAATTCAAAGAATTGACAAAACCAAAAGTTAGTTCTTTGAAAAAATAAATAAAATTGACAGACCCTTAGCAATGCTAACAAAAAAAAAAAAAAAAAAGAGAGAGAGAGAGAGAAAACCCAAATTACTAACATCCATGATGAAAAAGGAAATATCACAACAAACACCTCAGATATACAGAAGATAATTAGAAGTTACTTTGAAAACTTGTACTTTAATGAAATAGAAAATGCTGAATGCATCGAAAGATTTCTAGAGTCATAAGAATTGTCCAAACTAGATTGGGAGGCTAAACACAATTTAAACAGATCAATTTAAATTGAGGAAATAGAAGATGCAATCAAAAAGCTACCATCAAGAAAAAGTCCAAGTCCCAATGGGTTCACAGCCGAGTTGTACAAGTCTTTCAAAGAAGAACTAATACCAACTTATTTAAGGAAATAAAAACAGAGGGAGCTCTCCCAGACACTTTCTATGAGGCCAATATTACATTAATTCCAAAGCCAGGAAAAGACACAACCAAAAAAGAAAACTTCAGGCCAATATCTTTAATGAACAAAGATGCAAAAATCCTCAACAAAATTCTGGCAAATCAAATACAAAAACATATGAAAATGATAGTGCACCACAATCAAGTGGGGTTTATCCCAGGGATGCAAGGTTGGTTCAACATTCGGAAATCAATAAACACAATACATAACATCAATAGACTTAAAGATAAGAACCATTGAATCATCTCAATAGATGCAGAAAAAGCATTTGACAAAATACAACACCCCTTTATGTTCAAAACACTAGAAACACTAGGAATAACAGGAACATATCTAACATCATAAACACTATTTATGCAAAGCCCCAAGATAACATTATCTTAAATGGAGAAAAATTGAAAGCATTTCCTCTAAAAACTGGAGCAAGACAGGGATGCCCTCTGTCACCAGTGCTATTTAACATAGTAATTGAAACGCTGGCTAGAGCAATTTGACGGACGAAAGAAATAAAATGAATCCAGATAGGAAAAGAAGAGCTCAAATTAGCACTATTTTCTGATGACATGATAATATACCCAGAAGTCCCAAAAAACTCTACCAGAAAACTTTTACAACTAGTAAATGAATTCAGCAAAGTAGCAGGATACAAAATCAATACCCATAAGTCAAAGGCATTTTGGTACATCAGTGACAAAGCCTCTGAAAGGGAAATGATGAAAACTACCCCATTTACAATAGCATCAAATAAAATAAAACATCTGGGAATCAACTTAACGAAAGAGGTGAAGGACGTCTATAATGAAAACTACAGAACACTAAAAAAAGAAATTACAGAAGACCTCAGAAGATGGAAAGACCTACCTTGCTCTTGGATAGGTAGAACTAATATTGTCAAAATGTCCATACTACCAAAAGCATTATACAGATTTAATGCAATTTCAATCAAAATCCCAATGACATTCCTCAAAGAAATAGAAAAAGCAGTCATGAAATTCATCTGGAAAAATAAGAGACCCAGAATAGCCAAAGCAATTCTTAGCAAGAAAAGTGAAGTAGGCGGCATCACCATACCAGACTTTAAATTATACTATAGAGCAATAGTAACAAAAACAGCATGGTATTGGCACCAAAACAGACTGGTAGACCAATGGTTCAGAATTGAGGACACAGAGACTAATACATATAATTTCAGCTATCTTATATTAGACAAAGGTGACAGAAATGTACAGTGAAGAAAAGATAGCCTCTTCAACAAATGGTGCTGGGAAAACTGGAAATTCATATGCAACAAATTGAAATTAAACCCTTATCTCTCACCGTGCACAAAATTCAATCCAAAGTGGATCAAGTTCCTAGGAATTAGACCAGAGACAATATGCCTAATAGAAGAAAAAGTAAGCTCCAATTTCCAACATGTCAGATTAGGACCCAAGTTCCTTAATAAGTATCCTGTAGCACAAGAGTTAATATCAAGAATCAATAAATGGCATAGATTCAAATTAAAAAGCTTCTACTCAGCGAAAGAATTAATCAGTGAGGTGAATAGAGAGCCAACTAATTGGGAACAAATATTTCATATGTGCACATCAGATAGAGCACTAATTTCTAGAATATATAAAGAACTCAAAAAACTTAACTCCAAAAAAAAAAAAAAATAACCCAATCAACAAATGGGCTAAGGAATTGAAAAGACACTTCTCAGAAGAAGATACACAATTAATCAACATATATATGAAAAAATGCTCAACATTGCTGGCAATTAGAGAAATGCAATTCAAAACTACTCTAAGATTTCATTTCACTCCAGTCAGAATGGCAGCCATTAACAACACAAACAACAATAAATATTGGAGAGGATGTGGGGAAAAGGGCACACTCATACATTGCTGGTGGGACTGCAAAATGGTGCAACCATTATGGAAGGCAGTATGGAGATTTCTTGGAAAACTGGGAATGAAACCACCCTATGACCCAGCCATCCCACTCTTGGGTCTATTCCCAAAGGATTTAAATACAGGATATTACAGTGACGCAGGCACTTCAATGTTTATAGCAGCACAATTTACAATAGCTAGATTGTGGAACCAACCTAGATGTCCCTCAGTAGATGAATGGATAAAGAAAATGTGGTACATATACACAATGGAATTTTACTCAGAAATAAAATAAAATAAAATAATGACATTCTCAGGTAAATGGATGAAGTTGGAGAATATAATGCTAAGTGAAGTTAGTCAATCTCCAAAATCCAAATATCGACTGTTTTCTCTGATATAAGGAGGATGATCCACAGTGGTGTTTGGTCGGGGTACATAGGAGGATTAGAGGAACGCTGGAAAGGTCAAAGGGGAGGTAGGGGAAGGAATGGAGCAAGGGGGAGGGAGGGGAAAAAAGAAAAGGTGGTTGAATAAGATGGATGTCATTATCCTAAATGCATGATTGAAGATTTGAATGGTATGAATATACATTGTATACAAACAGTGTTTTGTAAAAAAGATGCTCTATATGTTTATTATGAATTATAATGCATACTACTATTATAAATACACCAAATTTGAATTAAAAAAAAAGAAAAAAGAAAAATAAACTAAAAAAAATGTTTCCTGGAGTGCAGTAGTGCAGTATTCTAATGTTGACCTGCAATTGCTATGTCTGGCCTTCAGGAGTTCCATATCCAAGTCTAAGCCCCCCACCCTAGAAACCCTCACCATCCTGAGGATGGAGATACAATTAAACTCCAGACAACTCAACCTATCTGCTGATAAGGGATGTGCAACTGTTCAATTTTTCATCAAAATCCTTTGTTTTCTTTTCTTCCCCCCTCATATTTTTTCCATTTTTGAAACCAAGTATTTTTTATGCATCAGTTTATTGAGGACTTGGGTTGTCTGAATAGTATATTACAATTTTGTTGTATGTTCTTTTATTTTTATTATTTTTATTATTTTTTTCTTTTTTTTTACTTTATATATATTTTCCTCTCACTTATTTGTTTCCCTGGATTTTCTTTCCCATTTTTCTCCTGCTAACAGCAAATCTCTACTAATTCCTTTTTAACTCTTCATATAATAAATGTTTCATGTATCTACTCTCCTTCTTCCTTATAAACATTACATCCTACGGCATTTTTTTTTCTCTCTGTGTCCACCGTTTGAAATTATAAATCCTTTTTGCAAACTTACCGCTTATATTGTAGACAATAATTGATCACATCATTTCTGTGTGTTGTGACAAAACTGTAAGTCTTAATAGGTGCTGTTTGGTTTAAGGCTATATATTGCTTGCATTGGGTGCTGTTAATATTGGTCTCCCCCTTAAAGGCAAGGTACTAGAAACATTCGGGAACAGTACAATTCTACAGGGTAGGATCTATACAGCCTCAGATCAACAGGGCTAGATGGGAAGACACACACACACACACACACACACACACACACACACACACATAAAAAAAAAAGAAAGAAAGAAAGAAAAGAAAAAAAAAAGAAAAGAAAACATGAAAAAACAAGGGAAAAAAGCACCCCAAACAAACATGCTGCAATAATAGAATTCATTGACAACACAATAGAAGAAATGTCATATAAAGAGTTTTGAATGTACATAGTTAAACTGATCCATGATATAAAGGAGGAGGTAAGGAGTAAAATCAGAGATAAATTTCAGGAGGTGGAAGGTCATTTCAATAAAAAGACAGAGATTCTGAAAAAAAATCAAGCAGAAATCCTCAAAATGAAAGAATTAACAAACCAAATTAAAAATTTAATAGAAAGTATCACCAACACACTAGACCATTTGGAATACAGAACCTCAGGCAATGAAGACAAAATATATAATTTGAAAATAAAGTTGACCATGCAGGGAAGATGGTAACAAATCATGAACAGAACTTCCAAGAATTATGTGATAACATGAAAAGACCAAATTTAAGATTTATAAGCACAGAAGAAGGAGTGGAGATACAACAAAGGAATGCACAATCTGTTCAATGAAATAATATCAGAAAATTTTCCTAACATAAGAATGAAACAGAAAATCAAACATAAGAAGCTTACAGGACCCCACGTGTGCAAAATTGCAACAGAAACACAACAAAGAACATTTTAATGAGATGACTAACATACAGAATAAAGGTAGAATTTTAAAGGCCACAAGAGAAAAATATCAGATGATATTTAAGGAGAATCCAATTTGGATCTCAGCTGATTTCTCAACCCAGATTGTCAAAGCTAAAATGTCCTGGAATAATATATATCAAACACAAAAAGGAAATGGATGCCAACTGAGAATTTTATATTTAGCAAAATTAAGCTTCATATTTGAAGATGAAATAAAAACTTTCCATGATAAACAAAAGTTAAAAGAATTCACAACTAAAAAGCCTGCATTATGGAACATTCTGAACAAAATGTTCCATGAGGATGAATTTTTTTAAACGTGAATAAAGCAAAGGGAGGAACTACGCTAAAGGAATAGTTAATAAAGGAGAAACTAAATCAACTTAAAAACTACAAATAAACAAAAATGACTGGGAATACAAATCATATCTCAATAACAACCTTGAAGGTTAGTGGTCTAAACTCATCAATTAAAGGACATAGACTGGCAGATTGGATTAAAAAAGAAGACCAAACAATATGCTATCTCCAAGAGACTCACCTCATAAGCAAAGACATCTACAGACTGAAGGAGAAAAGACAGGGAAAAATATTACTTATATGGATTGTGTAAACAAGCAGGGTTTTCCATCCCCTTATCAGATAAAGTTTACTTCAAGCCAAAGTTAATCAGAAAGCACAAAGAAAGACATTTCATATTGCTTGAGGGAATTATACACCAGCAATACATAACAATTGTAAATAATTATGCCCCAAACTATGAAGCATCTACATACATCAATCTCTTCTCAATTTCAAGAACCAAATAAACCACAACACAATAATACTGGGTGATGTTAGCGCACCTCTCTCACCATTTCATAGATCTTCCAAACAAAAACTAAACAAGGAAACTATAGTACTAACTAATACACTCAATAATTTAGACTGAATGGACATATATAGAATATTTCATCCACCAATGAGCAAGTGTACTTTCTCTTCAACAGCACACAGATTCTTCTCCAAAATAGACCATATCTTTGGCCATGAAGCCACTCTTAGGAAATATAAAAAATTGAGAGAATACCCTGAATTCTATCATATTATAATGGGATGAAATTAGAAATCAATGATAAAATTTTAAAAAGGTGACACCTTAAAACTAAATAATGTTATTGAATGATAAATTAATAGCAGAAGAAATCAAGGATGAAATAAAAAAATACTTACAAGTAAATGAGAACACCAGTAAAACATACTAAAATCTCTGGGACACTATGAAGGCAATGCTAAGAGGAAAGTGAATTGCACTGGGCTCATTCATTGAAAGAATAGAAAGTCAACAAATAAATGCCCTAACTTTATATCTCAAAGCCCTAGAAAAAGTAGAACAAATTAACACCAAAAGAAGCAGAAGACAGGAAATAATTAAAATAAGAGTTGAAATAAATGAAATCCAAACAAAAGAAACAATTCAAAAAATTGAACAAATGGTTTGTTCTTTGAGAAAATAAATAAAATTGATAAACCTGAATCCACACTGATGAAAAGAAAGAGAAAACTCAAACTCCCAAAATTCCTGATGCGAAAGGAAATACCATGACAGACACTACTGATATAGAGATGATAAATTAGAAACTATTTTGTAAATTTATACTCCAATAAAACAGAAAATCTTGAAGACATCAACAAATTTCTAGAGACATATGACCTACACAAACTGAATTAGAAGGACATACACAATTTAAACAGATCAATTTCAGGCAATGAAATAGAAGACACCATCAAAACCCTACCAACAAAGAAAAGCCCAGGACCAGACACATTCTCAGCTGAGTTCCACAAGATGTTCAAAGAAGAATTAACACCAGCACTACTCAAACCATTCCATGAGACAGAAAAGGAGAGGACCCTTCCAAACTCATTCTATGAAGCAAATATCACTCTAATACCAAAACCAGACAACTTCAGACCAATATCCCTGATGAATATAGATGCAAAAATTCTCAATAAAGTTCTGGCATATCACATTGAAAATATTAAAAAAAATAGTACATCATGATTGAATAAGGTTCAGCCTACTGATGCAAGGTTGGTTCAACATATGGAAATCAATAAACATCAGTAGAAATCAATAAGCATCACGTCAACAAACATAAGATAAGAATTATGTGATCATTTCAATAGATGAATAAAATACATTTGACAAATACAGCACCCTTAATGTTCAAACACTAGAAAAACTAGGGATGTAGGAACATACCTCAACATTGTAACAAATTATATATGCTAAATCCAAGGCCAACATCATTCTAAATGGAGAAAAATTAAAAGCATTCCCTTTAAAAACTGAAACAAGATAGCAATGCCCTCTTTTACCACTTATATTCAACATAGTCCTTGAAACTCTGGCTAGAGCAATCAGACAGAAGAAAGAAATTAAAGGGATATGAATAGGAAAAGAAGAACTCAACTATCACTGTTTGTTAATGACATAATTCTGTATTTAAAAGACCCAAAAATTCCACCAGAAAACTTTTAGAATTAATAAATGAATTCAGCAAAGTAGCAGGATATAAAATTAACACCCCAAAATCAAATCCATTCTTATACATCAGTGATGAATCCACTGAAAAAGAAATTAGGAAAACCACCCCATTCACAATGGCCTAAACAAATATATATCTGGCAACCAACCTAACAAAAGAGGTAAAAACCTCTACAATGAAAACTACAGAACACTAAAGAATGAAATTGAAGAAGACCTTAGAAGATGGAAAGATCTCCCTTTTTTTTTTTTTTTTTTTGTACCGGAGATTTAATTCAGGGGCACTCGCTTGACCACTGGGCCACATCCCCAGCCCCTTTTTGTATTTTATTTAGAGACAGGGTCTCACTGAGTTGCTAAGTGCCTTAGCCATTGCTGAGGCTGGCTTTGAACTCATGGTCCTCCTGTCTCAACCTCCCAAGTGCTGGGATCCCATGCTCTTTGATAGGCAGAATTAATATTGTCAAAATGTTTTTATATAGATTCAATGCAATTTCTACTAAAATCCCAATGACATTCTTCATAGAAATCAAAAAAGCAATCATGAGAGTCATTTGGAAAAATAAGAGACCCAGAATAGCCAAAGCAATCTCTAACAAGGAAAGTGAAGCTAAAGGTGTCCTAATACCAGACTTTAAATTACACTTCAGAGCTATAGTAACTAATATAGCATTGCTTTGGCACCAAAACAGACATGTATACCAGTGGTACAGAATAGAAGATACGGAGACAAACCCACATAAATACATTTATCTCATATTAGACAAAGGCACCAAAATATACATTGGAGAAAAGATAGCCTCTTCAACAAGTGGTGCTGGGAAAAGTGGAAATCCATATGTAGTGAAATGAAATCAATCCCCTATCTCTCACCATGCACAAAAATCAACTCAAAATTGATCAAGGACTTGGGCACTAGAACAGAGACCCTGTATCAAATAGAACAAAGAGTAGGCACAAATCTCTACCATCTTGGCTTAGGAACTGTCTTCCTTAAAAATACTCCTAAAGTTCAAGAATTAAAATCAAGATTCAATAAATGGGATGTAATCCAACTAAAAATCTTCTTTTCAGCAAAGGAAACCATAACGTGAAGAGAGAGCCTACAGAATGGGAGAAAATCTTTACTACATGAACCTCAGGTAGAGCATTAATCTACAGGATATATAAAGAACTCAAAGAAACTTAAACACACACACACACACACACACACACACACACACACAAAATAGAACCCAATCAATAAATGGGTTAAGGAATTAAAGAGACATATCACAGAAGAACAAACACAATTTATCAACAAATATATGAAAAAATGTTCAATATCACTAGCAATTAGAGTAATGCAAATTAAAATTACTCTTAGATTTCATCTCCTTCTAATCAGAATGGCAATTATCAAAAATATAAGAATGGGCTGGGGTTGTGGCTCAGTGGTAGAGCACTCCCCTAGCATGCATGAGGCACTGGGTTTGATCCTCAGCACCACATTAAAATAAAACAAAGATATTCTTTCCATCTAAAAATATAAATCTAAAAAATGAATATAAGCAATAATAAGTGTTGGTGAGAATGTGGAGAAAAATATACACTCATACATTGCTGGAGGGACATTGGTACAGTATAATGATTCCTCAGGAAACTTGGAATGGAACCACCATTTGACCCAGCTATCCCACACCTCAGTTTATACCCCAAGGACTTAAAATCAGCATACTACAGTGACATAGCCACATCAATGTTTATAGCAGCTCAAGTCACAATAGCTAAACTATGGAACCAATCTAGGTGTCCTTCAACAAATGAATAGATAAAGAAACTTTGGTATATATTCAAAATGGAACATTACTCATACTCAACCTTAAAGAAGAATGAAATTATGGCAATTGCTTGCAAATGGATGGAACTGGAGAATATCATACTAAGTGAAATAAGCCAGTCCCCAAAAACAAAGGTTGAATGTTTTCTATGATATGTGGATGCTAATGCATAATAAGGCGATTTAGTTAGGGGATAATAGAGGTACTTTGCTTTAGACAGAAGGGAGTGAAGAGAGGGAGGTGGTATGACGTTAGGAAGAATAATAGAATGAATTGGACACTATTACCCTATGTGCACATATGATTATACCACCAGTGTGATTTTACATCACGTACAATCAGAAGAATGAGAACTTATACTCCATTTATGTATGATTTGTCAAAATGCATTCTAGTGTCATGTACAACTAATTAGAACAAATAAAAAAGAAAGAATTAAAGGAATGCACTTTGATAATTATTCTCTTAATAGAGAATATCAATATCATGACAGCATTTATTCTGTTAAAAGATACAAAATGGAAATTATATAGTTGAAAATTATAATATCTGAAATGAAAAATTATTTATAGGCACTCTACAGCAGGTTTCAGCTAACAGAGGAAGGAATCAGTAAGGGTAAGGATAAAATCAATAAAAATTATCCAATCTGAAAAATGACAAGAGACATTAATAGATGTCTCATATACCTGCATAAAATATCAACTAAACTCATATACTTAATGGGATTTGTATAATTAGAACAGTGACAGAAAAAAGCAAACAGAAAATTTGAAGAAATAATTATCAAAACATTTCCAAAATTGAAGGAAAATATTAATCTAGCTATCAAAGAAGCTGATCAAAATCTTTATAGATTAAAAATAAAAAGACCCATGCCTAGACCCATAGACAAAGGAAAAGAAAGAACCTTGAAAAACTGAAAGATAAAAATAACTCTTCACATACAAAGGAACTAAGATCAACATATGATGCCTTTTATGAGAGGGTGGGACATACCAGGGACTGAACTCAGGGGCACTCAACCACTAAGCCCCATCCCAGCCCTTTCTTGTATTTTATTTAGGGACAGTGTTTCACTTTGCTTAGTGCTTTGCTCTTGCTGAGGTTGGCTTTAAACACATGATCCTCCTGTCTCAGCCTCCAGAGCTGAAGGGATTACAAGTGTAAACCACTGCATCCTGCTTCAATATTTGATTTCTAATAAGAAGTAAATTGGATGGAAGTGATTACCTTTTCAATATGTAGGGGTAAAATGCCTGCTAGGTATTATTTGTCCAGTAAAATTTTCCATCACAAATTAAAGTGAACACCATCATTTGTGCATAATCAACAATTGAGAAAATTTATTGTTACCAAATCTGCCTTATAAGAATACTAATATTCTTTAGGAAAAAATAAACAGCATGATACAGAGAAAGAGAACTAGTAATGGAAAATATGTAAATATGAAAGTATAAATATATTCATTTTTCTCCTTGTAGCTATTTTAAATGACAATTGTATGAAACAATAATTATATATCAGATAACTGTAAAAATGTATTGTTGGTTTATAACAAAATACAATATATAGAACAATAAAATTCTAAAGGAATGAGATGAAAATAGAAATGTATTGAAGAAAATTGCATACATTTACTGAAATTAAGCTTACATGAATCAGAATGCTTTAAGGAAAACTAATATAAGTTCCTAAGGATTGAATTATGCTACACTCAAAATTCACATATTGGCGGATCCAAGATGGCAGATTAGAGGAAGCCGCACTTCAGGACAGCTCCGTGGAAAGAATCCAACAAAGCAGATAAATTGCCTTTCATCATATATATATAGACTGAAAATACCGATCTTCTGAATGGTTTGATTACCACTACCAGAGAGAGAAAGAGACAAGCTGTCTGCAGCGGCTGGAGCCGCAAGGCTCCTGCAAAACCGCCTGGGTGGTGCACAGGCCGTCCGAAACAAAGTCAGTGTGGGGAGACTGCGCTACTACTGCAACCCCAGCCAAACTGACGGCACACCAGCGTGAAACCGACGATAAAAACCAGCGATAACAGCCGGCGGGATTGGTTCTGGGGAACCACGGGAGACCGCGGGTCCACAACACCAGTTCAAATCCACACTCCGCCTGACGTGACCCTCAGTAGTGGGGCCCGGGACAGAGCGGCGCAGAGATCTGCGATCAGCAAACAGGGGCAGAGTGGAGCGGGCCACAGTCCGAAGGAGCGCTGTCTGCACCACAGTCACAGGTGTGGCTTCCCGGTGCTACTTTGGCAGGGAGACATCCACCCAACAGCTTTGAAATCGATCGGCGAGGATACAGGAGCCTGTGGAGCTGCTGTTGACTGGAAGGAGAGCACCACCATTTTTGAAAGCTGCAGTGGCTGATCCAGACAAAGGGGAGGAGACGGAGAGCGACGGCTGCAGCCATCCAGGGACTCTCCAGCTCTCTGAAGGCAACGCACAATTGGGTGAGACTTGGGTGGTCAGCAGGGGAAGGCATTTCTGAGGCTAGTGCAGTGGCAACAAGAGGCTGCAACTGTGGGTGGGCTTGGGGAGGGGGTGCCTTCTGGAAGGTCCCCTTCCCGGTGCCATTCATCTGCTGACACACACAAACCCCCTGGGCCACTCCTTCACTGAACCGTGCAGCCACTGGCCTAAGATGCAGCCTTGATTTCACTAACAGGATCACAGACTGTCTGGACGTGATCCAATAGCAATTGGTTTGAACTGGAAAAAAAAAAAAAGAGGGGGGCTTCCCAGGGCCCGTTTTGTCTGAGTCTTGGGGTTCGACTTTTTTTTTTTCCTTTTCTTTTTGTTGGTTTGTTTGTTTTGTTGGATTGCAGGGAGGTTTTTTTTTTGTTTGTCTGTCTGTTTGTTTATTTTTCTTTTTCTTTTTTTGGCTTTGTTTTGTTCTGCTTTTTTTTTTTTTTCCTTCCACATTGATTGTTAGTGTGTTTGTTTGCTTCCGCTCATTTTTTCTTTCCTTCTTTTCTTCCTTCTCACTCTTGTATCTTTTCTTCCTCCTTCATCTTTCATGTTTACATCCTGACAGTGCATACTAAACAGAGGCAAAAACAAGTTATACGCAGAACTTGGGATTTCTAGAACCGGCACAATTGAACTGGGTAGCAAAGTGGTGTTATATATAGTTTACTCTCTATTTCCTTTATTCTCTCTCTCCTCTCTCTTACACCAATACCTACTCTTTTATCATTTTTTTCTTTTCCATTTTACTTTATATATAAATTGATCTTTTCACCTAATTGTCAACCCCATTCTCTTTCTTCCATCGTCTACTGATACTAAACCACTTCCACTAAACCACTTCAATAGATATCTCTTTTCATACTTTCCAAGAAAGAACAATTCAAGACACTTCCTTCTTCCTAAACATAACACCTCTGTATCCAATACTTGAAGCTATAAAACCCTATCAGAAGCGTACAGAGTAAATTGGAAATAATATCTGGGTTAACAAAATCTGTACATTGTGATCAAACTTGGATTTTCTGAATAGAAAGGTTAGGTTTTAAAAGTGTAAAGGAATTATAAGGTGATCTGATAGAATTGTACTACAGGAACAACATAAGGCTTTAAGGTAAAATCGAAACAGTCAAGGTCCCACAGTGCAGGAAGAAAAGACACACAAGCAACATGAAAAAACAAGGAAAGAAAATGACACAAACAAATCAAGATACCTCATCGGTAGATGTCATGGCAAGCACAGTTGGTCAAATGCCAGAGATGGAATTTAGAAATTACATATGCCAAATGTTTATGGAACTTAAGAATGAACTCAAAAATGAGATGAGGGAGCAAGTACAGGAGGCAAAAGATCATTTTGACAAAGAACTCCAAAAACAAATACAGGAAGTAAAAGATTACTTCAATAGGGAAATAGAGGCTCTAAAGAGAAACCAAATAGAAATTCCAGAAATGAAAGAAGCAATAAACCAAAATAAAAGTTCAATTGAAAGCATCTCCAACAGAGTAGACCACTTGGAGGAAAGAACCTCAGACAATGAAGACAAAATATATGTCCTAGAGAAGAATTTAGAACATACAACAAAACTTGTTAGAAATCAAGAACATAACATCCAAGAATTATGGGACAGCATAAAAAGACCAAACTTAAGAGTGATCGGCGTAGAGGAAGGGGCAGAGTTTCAAGCCAAAGGAATGAGTAATCTATTTAATGAAATAATTACAGAAAATTTTCCAAGCTAGAGGAATGAAATGGAAAACCATGTTCAAGAGGCATACCGAACACCAAACCAACAAAATCTCAACAGATCCACACCTAGACACATTATAATGAAAATGCCTAATACACTGAGCAAGGAGAGAATACTAAAAGCCACAAGAAAAAGGAAGCAAATTACATATAGGGGGAAACCAATCAGACTATGTTCAGATTTTTCAACCCAGACCTTAAAAGCAAGAAGATCCTGGAATAGCATATTTCAAGCTCTGAAAGAAAAGGGATGTCAACCAAGAATCTTATATCCAGCAAAATTAAGCTTTAGATTCGAAGATGAAATAAAAACCTTCCACGACAAGCAAAAGTTAAAAGATTTCACAACTCGAAAGCCAGCACTTCAGAGCATCCTGGGCAACATTTTTCATGAAGAAGAAGAGAAAGATGATAATGAAACTCACCAAAGGGAGATATTAAACTAAAGGAAATACCAACCAGAAGAGAAACCAAATCAAGCTGAAGACACCATAATTCAAATAAAAATAGATGGGAATAAAAATCACATCTCAATAATAACAGTGAATGTTAATGGCCTAAACTCGCCAATCAAAAGACACAGATTATCAGAATGGATTAAAATAAATGACCCAACAATTTGCTGCCTCCAAGAAACACACCTCATAGAAAAAGACATCAACAGACTGAAAGTGAAAGGCTGGGAAAAGTCTTATCACTCACATGGCCGGCGGAAGCAAGCAGGGGTTTCCATTCTCATATCAAATAAGGTAGACTTCAAACCAAAACTAATCAAGAGGGACAAAGATGGATATTTCTTATTACTTAAGGGAACCATCCATCAACAGGATATAACAATCATAAATCTGTATGCCCCAAATAATGGAGCACCTACATTCATCAAACAAATGCTTCTTAAGTTCAAGAGTAAAATAGACCACAACACAGTTATTCTAGGGGACTTCAACACACCTCTCTCACCAATGGATAGATCATCCAAACAAAAGCTAAACAAAGAAACTTTAAGCCTCCTCAAAACAATTAACAATTTAGACCTAACGGACATATATAGACTATTTCATCCCTCAGTAAACGAATACACATTTTTCTCAGCAGCACATGGCTCCTTCTCCAAAATAGACCATATATTATGTCACAAGGCAACTCTCAGCAAATATAAAAAAATAGAGATACTACCCTGTATGCTATCGGACCATAAAGGGATAAAATTGGAAATCAACAACAAAACAAGGAATAAGAAAAACTACTCCATCAACTGGAAGCTAAACAACATGCTACTGAATGAACAAGGGGTTGAAGAAGACATCAAAGAGGAGATCAAAAAATTCCTAGAGGTAAATGAGAACTCAGATACATCATATAGATATCTCTGGGACACTATGAAGGCAGTAGTAAGAGGAAAATTCATTGCACTGAGTTCATTCCTTAAAAGGAAAAAAAAAAAAAAACCAACAAATAAATGACTTAAAAGAAATTATAGATGAACTCAGAAGATGGAAAGACCTACCTTGCTCTTGGATAGGTAGAATTAATATTGTCAAAATGTCCATACTACCAAAAGCATTATACAGATTTAATGCAATTCCAATCAAAATCCCAATGTCATTCTTCAAAGAAATTGAAATAGCAGTCATGAAATTCATCTGGAAAAATAAGAGACCCAGAATAGCCAAAGCAATTCTGAGCAAGAAAAGTGAAGCAGGGGGCATCACCATACCAGACTTTAAATTATACTATAGAGCAATAGTAACAAAAACAGCATGGTATTGGCACTAAAATAGACTGGTGGACCAATGGTACAGAATTGAGGATACAGAGACTAATACATATAATTACAGCTATCTTATATTAGACAAAGGTTACAAAAATGTACAATGGAGAAAGGATAGCCTCTTCAACAAATGGTGCTGGGAAAACTGGAAATCCATATGCAAAAAAATGAAATTAAACCTTTATCTCTCACCATGCACAAAACTCAATTCAAAGTGGATCAAGGACCTAGGAATTAGACCAGAGACAATACACCTAATAGAAGAAAAAGTAAGCTCCAATTTCCAACATGTTGGATTAGGCCCCAAGTTCCTTAATAAGAATCCTGTAGCACAAGAATTACTACCAAGAATTAATGAATGGGATAGATTTAAACTAAAAAGCTTCTTTTCAGCAAAAGAAACAATCAGTGAGGTGAATAGAGTGCCAACTAATTGGGAACAAATATTTAATACATGCACATCAGATAGAGCACTAATCTCTAGAATATATAAAGAACTCAAAAAACTTTACACTAAAAAAACAAATAACCCAATCAATAAATGGGCTAAGGAATTGAGAAGACACCTCTCAGAAGAAGATACACGATTAATCAACAAATACATAAAAAAATGTTCAACATCGCTGGCAATTAGAGAAATGCAAATCAAAACTACTCTAAGATTTCACTTCACTCCAGTCAGAATGGCAGCCATCAAGAACACAAGCAACAATAAATGTTGGAGAGGATGTGGGGAAAAAGGCACACTCATACATTGCTGGTGGGACTGCAAAATGGTGCAACCGTTATGGAAAGCAGTATGGAGATTTCTTGGAAAACTGGGAATGGAACCATCCTATGACCCAGCCATCCCACTCCTGGGTCTATTCCCAAAGGACCTAAAAACAGCATATTACAGTGACACAGCTATCTCAATGTTTGTAGTTGCACAATTCACAATAGCTAGGTTGTGGAACCAACCTATATGTCCCTCAGTAAATGAGTGGTTTAAGAAAATGTGGTATATACGCACAATGGAATTTTACTCAGCAATAAAAGAAAACAAATTAATGGCATTTGCAGGTAAATGGATGAAGTTGGAAGACATAATGCTAAGTGAAGTTAGTCAGTCTCAACAATCCAAGTACCAAATGTTCTCTCTTATATAAGGAGGCTATTTCAAATTATTGTTGGATGGGGGTACATAGGAGGATTAGAGGAACACTAGAATGGTCAAGGGAAGGGAGGGTAAGGGAGGGAGCAAGAGGGGAGGGAGGGGGAGAAAAAAAAAGGTGGTTGAATGAGACGGATATCATTTTCCTTAATGCATGATTGAAGACCTGAATTGTACGAATATACTTTGTATACAAACAGTTGTATGTAAAAAGATACTAAATATATGCACTATGAGTTGTACATATTAAAAATTATAAAAATAAAATTAAAAAAAAATTCACATATTGATGACCTAACACCCAAAGTGACTGAAGTTGGAGATGGGGATTTAAAAAGTAATTTGAATTATTTGATATTATAAGGGTGAGATTCTAATCTGAAAGAATTGTTGGCCTTAAAGGAATAGGAAGACCTCTCTTCACAGGCTTATACTAAAGAAATGCCATGTGAGTCATAGTGACAAGTTGGCAATCATGAAAATGATACCTACCAGAACCTAACCATGTTGATAATCTTATGTTGAACTTCCAGATGAGAATAGAATTAAAAACCACCTCTTTTGTATAAGCAACTCAGTCTATATAACTAAATAATATATGAAGCAAACTAAGACATGAGTTCTAAAGCAATTGCTATGTATGGTTTGCATAGTTTGAATATGTTCCCAAAGTGTTCACATGTTGAAATGTAATACCTATAGTGAGGTATTAAGAGGATGAAAAAATGTCTTGACTATGTTTAGAGGTAGGTTCTTTGGGAGGTGATTATAATTAGATAAGATTATTAGTACAAAGCCCCTATGATTGAATCCTGGTTTCTTTTTTTCTTTTTTCTTTCCTTTTTTTTTTTTTTGCACAGTCACATCAATGTTTAGTCTTTTATTTGGTTTTTATTCTAAGTTGTTATAAATGACAGCAGAATGCATTATATTTCAAATTATGCACGTACAGAGCACATTTTTACATACCTTTGGTTGTATACAAAGTATAATCACACCATTTGTGTCTTCATACATGCACTTAGGCTAATGATATACATCTCATTCTACCATCTTTTTTTTCTTTTTCTTTTTTCCTTTTTTCTTCACCCTTTTACCCCCTCACTTTAAAAGAGGTAGAAAGACCAGAAGAGACAAGTATGCTCTGTCTTATGCCTTGTGATGCCTTGAACCACTCTGGAACTCTGCCATCAAGTATGTTATCACCAGATATAGACCCTTAGACCTGTAGAACACTATGTGAAATAAACCTCTTTTACTTATAACTCATGAAGTATGTGTTATTGTGATATTAGGAACAGAAAATGTACTAGTACAATAACAATTGAGAATATAATTGAAAAAAATGTTAAAGGAAAAGAGAGGATTTATTGTAGCTCAGCAAAACTATGCTTATGCAACCAAAAATCAGTGAAAGAAAAATAGAGGAGTAAGGATGTTAGATATGTAGAAATGTTATGTGTAAAATAATATACATAAATTCTCAACAAAATATTTGTATGCTGAATCAACAAAACTTTGAAAAGTATTATATACAATGTTCAATTATCCCAGGAATGCGTAATTGGTTTAACCTCTAAAAATCAATTTAATATACCAAATTAATAGAAAAAAAGACAAAACCACATGATGATATAATTAAAAGGAAAAATGGACAACATAAAACATTAATTCATAATGAAAATAATGTAGATAATTATCTCACACCATACAAAAAATTAACAGAAACTGGATTATGGACTTAAATGTAAGACCCAAAAATATAAAATTCTTAGAACAAACCATAGGAGTAAATATTAGTGACTTTACCTTACATGATGGCTTCTTAGATATGATAAAAATAGCATCATTAATAAAGGAAAAAAATCAGCAAATTACAGCTCCCAGAAATTGAAGGTTTTGAAAGTGACAATATAATTCACAGAATAGAGGAAATATTTCAAATCATGTATATGATAAGGATTTGTACCCAAAATTTATCAGAACACCTACAACTTAATGAAAAAAAGAACAAATGAAATATTTATAAAGCGAGTGAAAGATTTCAATAATGATTTACAAATGACTATCAAGCATCTCAAAAGATGCACAATGTCATAAATCTTAGAGAAATTCCAAATAAGTTTACATTGAGATAGAATATGCCCATTAGGATGGTTTTGGTGAAAATGACAGACATTAATATGTGTTTTATGATACCTTAGCTGATTCAGGCTGCTGTAGCAGAATATTATTGATCAGGTGGTTTAAACAATATAAAATTATTTCTCAAAGTTCTATTGGCTGGAGTTCAAAGAACAGGGTGCCATCAAATTTATAATTTCAGAGAGGACATTCTTCCTGATTATTTTCTCACATGATCTTTACTTGGTGCATGCATGGAGAAAGAGAGAAAATGAAAAAAATCTTTCTCCTTTTATAATGACCCAAATATTCCCCAATTACCTCCCAAAAGTGCTACCTCCACATACCATAAAATTGGTGATTAAAGTTCCAGAAGATAAATTTTGGCAGGTGGGGGGAGTAAGCAAACATTCAGTCCATAGCAAATGAGAGGTGGAGAAACGATACCTCATTTACTACTGATGGGTATGTAAAATGGCAAAGTCATTTTGCAATATAATTTGGTAGTTTTAGTCCTGCTGACATCTGCCCCAGAGCAGGAGATAGCAAGGAAAGACCTGTGGACTCTTCCTGAGCCCAGGTGGGCCCCGGGCAGTCCCTCTGACCTTCACCCTAGTACTGTCAGCACCAGGTCAGTCCTGATGACCCCCTGGTGGTGTGCAACCAAGCTCCAGCCAGCCCCGCCCACCTCTGCCCCAGAGCAGGAGATAGCAAGGAGACACCCACCAACTCTGCTTTTAGGTCAAACAGGCCCAGGGCAGTCCCAGGGACCTATATTAGAGTGCTGCCAGGCCCAGGCTTCAGCCATTCCAGCCTACCTCCACCCCAGAGCAGAAGACAGCAAGGACTGACCTGTCAACTCTGCCTGAGCCCAGGTGGGCCCAGGGCAGTCCCCTTGACTATCACCCCCATGCAGTTAGCCCCAGAGCACCACAGGAGCTCAGACTCAACCAGTTCGACCCACACCAACCAGTGTGGACCCAGACCCAGGTAGCATATTTTGAGGGTCAGCAGCAGGTTCAGATAGTCCAGCGCTAAGAAGAGGTGCAGACAACCTACAAGGGTATTATGATAATATAGGGAAGAAACTGTAATAACTCAAGAAAAGTAAGAAAGTAAGTCACATAGACAACATGAAAAAACAAGGGAGAAAAATACCCCAAAGAAACCAGGATTGTACAATAACAGGATTTGTCACTGATAAATAGAAATGCCTTAGATTTATGGGTGTTGATTTTGTATCCTGCTACTTCGCTAAATTCATTTATGTGTTCTAGAAGTTTTCTGGTGGAATTTTTTGGGTCTTCTAGTTATAAAATCATATCATCATCAAATAATGATAATTTGAGTTCTACTTTAGCTATCTGTATCCCTTTAATTTCTTTCGTCTGTCTTATTGCTCTGGCCAGCATTTCAATTACTATGTTGAATAGAAGTGGTGAAAGAGGACGTCCCTGTCTTGTTCCAGTTTTTAGAGGTAATGCTTTTAATTTTCCTCCATTTAGAATAATGTTGGCCTGGAAATTAGCATATATAGCTTTTACAATGTTGAGATACGTTCCTGTTATCCCTAGTTTTTCTAGTGTTTTGAACCATGAAGGGGTGCTGTATTTTGTCAAATGCTTTGTCTGCATCTATTGAGATAATCATATGGTTCTTATTTTTGAGTCTATTGATGTGATGAATTACATTTATTGGTTTACATATGTTGAACCATCCTTGCATCCCTGGAATGAACCCCACTTGATCATGGTGTATTATATTTTTGATATGATTTTGTATCCGTTTTGCCAGAATTTTATTGAGAATTTTTGCATCTATGTTCATTAAAAATATGGGTCTGAAGTTTTCTTTTGTGATGTGTCATTGCCTGGTTTGGGGATCAGGGTGATATTGGCCTCATAGAATGAATTTGGAAGTGCTCCCTCTTTTTCTATTTCCTGAAATAAATCAAAGATTATCGGTATCAGATCTTCTTTGAAGGTCTTGTAGAACTCGGCTGTATATTCATCTGGTCCTGGGGTTTTCTTGGTTGGTAGTCTTCTGATGGCATCTTCTATTTCGTCGCTTGAAATTGGTCTGTTCAAATTATGTATATCATCCTGCTTAAGTTTGGGCAGGCCATACAACTCTATAAATTTGTCAATGCCTTTGGTGTCTTGTATTATTTTGGAGTACAATTTTTCAAAATAATTTCGAATTATTTCTGTATTTCCGTAGTGTTTGTTGTGATATTTCCTTTTTCATCACATATGTTAGTAATTTGAGTTTTCTTTCTCCTTCTCTTAGTTAGCCTGGCTAAGGCTCTGTCAATTTTATTTATTTTTTTAAAGAACCAACTTTTTGTTTTGTCAATTTTTTCAGTTGTTTCTTTTGTTTCAATTTTATTAATTTCAGCTCTGATTTTAATTATTTTCCTGTCTTCTACCACTTTTTAGATTGTTCTTTTTCTAGAGCTTTGAGATGTAATTTTAAGTCATTTATTTGTTGACTTTTTCTTCTTTTGAGGAATGAACTCAATGCAATGAACTTTCCTTTTAGAACTGCCTTCATAGTGTCCCAGGGATTTCAATATGTTGTGTCTGTGTTCTCATTCACCTCTAAGAATTTTTTAATTTCCTCTTTGATGTCATCTGCAACCCATTGTTCATTTAGTAGCATATTATTTAGTCTCCAGGTATTGGAGTAGCTTTTATTTCTTATTTTATTATTGATTTCTAATGCCATTCATTATGGTCAGATAGAATGTATGGTAGTATCTCAACTTTTTTGTATTTGCTCAGAGTTGTTTTGTGGCCTAGTATATGGTCTATTTTAGAGAAGGTTTCATGTGCTGCTGAGAAGAAAGTGTACTCACTTGTTGAAGGATGAAATATTCTATATAAGTCAGTTAAGTCTAAGTTGTTTACTGTATTTTTGAGTTCCATAGTTCTTTGTTCAGGTTTTGTTTGGAAGATCTATCCAATGGTGAAAGGGGTGTGTTAAAGTCACCAAGAATTATTGTGTTGTGTTCAATTTGACTCCTAAACTTGAGGAGAGTTTGTTTGATAAACATGGATGCTCCATTGTTTGGGGAATATATATTTATACTTGTTAAGTCTTGTTGGTGTATGGTTCCCTTGAGCATTATATAGTGTTCTTCTTTATCCTTTTTGATTGAATTTAGCTTGAATTCTACATTATTTGATATGAGGATGGAAACCCCTGCTTGTTTCTTCTGTCCATATGAGTGGTAGAATTTATCCCAACCTTTCACCCTCAGCCTATGGTTGTCTTTTCCTATGAGATGAGTCTCTTGGAGGTTTTTTTTTTTTTTTTTTTTTTTTTTAATCCAATCTGCTAGTTTATGTCTTTTTATTGGTGCATTTATTTATTATAAATAAATAATAACCCTGAATGAATAATAACATTCAGGGTTATTATTGAGATGTGTTTTGTATTCCCAGACATTTTTGGGTTTTTTTGGTATTTAACTTGACATGGTTTCTCTTCTGATTATTTTTTCCTTTAGTGTAATTCCTTCCTCTGTTGATTTTCTTCATTGTTTTTCTTTTCCTCTTCATGGAATATTTTGCAGAGGATTTTCTGTAGTGCTGGCTTTATACATGTAAATTCTTTTAACTTTTGTTTATCATGGAAGGTTTTAATTTTGCCCTCAAATCTAAAGCTTAATTTTGCTGGGTATAAGATTCTTGGTTGGCATCCCTTTTCCTTTAGAGCTTGGAATATGTTGTTCCATGATCTCCTAGCTTTGAGTGTATGAGTTGAAAAATCTGCCATGATTTGAATTGGTCTCCCCCTATATGTGATCTGCTTCCTCTCTTTTGCGACCTTTAAAATTCTATCCTTGTTCTGTATGCTAGGCATTTTCATTATAATGTGTCTTGGTGTAGATCTGTTGTAATTTTGTACATTTGGTGTCCTATAAGCCTCTTGTATTTGGTTTTCCAATTCATTCTTCATGCTTGGGAAATTTTCTGATATTATCTCATTGAAGAGGTTGTACATTCCATTGGTTTGAAACTTTGTGCCTTCCTCTATCCAAATTACTCATAGATTTTGTCTTTTGATGCTGTCCCATACTTCTTGGATGTTCTATTAATGGTTCCTTACTATCTTCATTGTGTGGTCAACTTTATTTTCAAGATTATATACTTTGTCTTCATTGTATGAAGTTCTTTCTTCCAGTTGATCTAGTTTGTTTGTGATGTCTTCAATTGTGTTTTTCATTTGGTTAATAGTTTCCTTCATTTCAAGGATTTTTGACTTTTTTTTCAGAGTTTCTATCTCTTTTTAAAGTAATCTTTTGCTACCTGTATTTGCTCTCTTATGTCTTTGTTGTAGTGTTCAATTTTTGCCTGTATTTTCTCATTTAGGTCATTCTTTGATTCACAGATCATTTTAATTATGAACCTTCTGAACTCCTTCTCTGACATTTCATCAGCTTTGCTGAGCATGGACCAAATGTTTTCTCTGATATAAGGAGGCTTATTCACAGTGGGGTTGGGAAAGGGGGCATAAGAAGATTAGAGGAACACTAGAATGCCCAGTCGGGAGGGAGGGGAAGGGAGGGGGCAAAGAGTAAAGAAAAAAAAAAAAAAGATCATACAATGAGATGGATGTCATTACCCTAAGTGCATGTTTGAAGTCACAAAGGTTGTGAATATACTTTGTATACAGAGATATGTAAAAATGTGCTCTACCAGTATAATATGAAATGTAATACATTCTGCTGTCATTTTTAACAACTTAGAATAAAACATAAATTTTAAAAAATTGGTAATTTTTACAAAGATATATACATGAAGATTGAACAATATACACTTGAATGAAGATTTGATCACAGGAGAATTTTAAAAATTTTATAATCAAATTAGAATAGAAATACAACATACCAAAATCTCTGGGGTATAACAAAGGTAGTTCTAAAATGAAAGTTCATAATTATAAGTGCGTACATAAAAAATAAGCAATCTAATGATGTAGCTCCCAGACAAAAAGAAACCACTCCCCGAATAAGTATAAAAAATAATAAAGCTCAGAGCAAACAAATTAATGATGTAGAGAACAAAAGACCAATAAAAAAAATTAATGAAACAAAAGTTGGCTCTTTGATAGAAAAAAAAAAAAAAAACAAGAAAATAAGATTGAGAAACCCATAACAAACTAACAAAAAAAGAGAGAACCCTCAAATAAATAAAGTTGGAGGAAAAGGGATGTATCACAATAAACACCACTGAAATACAGAGGATTATTAGAAACTGGTTTGAAATCATGTACTTTAATAAATTAGCATATCTAGATGAAAGGTATAAATTCATAGATTACCTACCACCTACTAAAATTGAATCAAGAGTATATAGGTAACCTAAAGAAAACAATGAAAAACAGTAAGATTGAAGAAGTAACAAAATTCTTTCAAACAAAGAAAAGCCCAGGACCAGATGGATTCACAGCTGAATTCTACCAGACTGTTAAAGAAAACTAATGTCAATTCTTCTCAAATTATTTAAAGAAATAAAAATAATTCTGTATAGAACAAATATTAGTGGAGTAAACAGATGGGAATGAAGATAAGGGAGGAAGGATAGGATAGGGGAAAACAGTGGAACTCATCTGATCTAACATTCCTATGTAAAGAAAATTATATATCAATATCCTTGATAAAAAATGGAAATTACTTAATAAAATATCAACACTTGGGGCTGGGTTTGTAACTAAGTGAAAGAGCACTTGCCTAGCATGTGTGAGGCAGTGGGTTTGATCCTCAGCACCACATAAAAATAAATAATATAAAGGTCCATCGACAACTAAAAAATATTTTAAAAATATCAGAACTTCAACAATACATTAAGGAGATTGTGCTCCATGAATGAGCTTTGGTCTAATGATGCAAAGATGTTTCAAAATATACAAATCAATCAATTTAGTACATCAAATATATTGAGTGAAGGACAAAAATCACATAATCACCTCAATAGAGGGAAAAAAAAAGCCTGTGACAAAATTCAACATCCATTCATGATAAAAAAAAATAAAATATCTAAAGACACTAGGGACAGAGTTAAATTTCCTCAACATAATAAAGTCTATATATGGTAAATCCAAAGCCTACATTACATCAATGGCGAAAAACTGAAGACATTCTTCTGAAATAAAGAATAAGGAAAGAATGTCCTATTTCACCACTCCTATTCAATATAGCCCTTGAGACATTAGGACAGAGCAATTAAGCAGGAGAAGGAAATAAATGGATACAAGTAGGAAAGGAAGAAGGCAAATATTGCTGTTTGCAGATCATATAAACCTATACTTATATGAGACTAACAGCTCCACCAGAAGATTTCTAAAACTGATAAACAAATTCAGCAAAATAGTTGCACACAAAATGTAACAAGGAAAGATAATTAGCTTTCCCACACACCAATAATTAATCTTTTAAAAAGAAATTAAGAAAACAATTTTATTAATAATAACTTAAAAAAATTAGATGCTTAGAAATAAACCTACCCAAAAAGGAGTAAGACCTCTACAGAGACAACTATAGAACACTAAACAAAAACACAAGAAGACAGAAGAATATTGAAAGACCTCATTTGTTCATGGATAGGCAAAATTAATATTGTTCAAATGGCCATACTAATAAAAGCAATCTACACATTAAATGCAACCCCATTGTTTTAGTCAGCTTTTTCACTGCTGTGACCAAAATACCTGAAAAGAACAACTAGTGCAGGAAAAGTTTATTTGGGGCTCACAGTTTCATAGGTCTAAGTCTACAGACAGCCATATCCTTTCCTTGAGGCTCAAGGTGAGGCAGTACATAATGGTGGAAGTGTGTGGCACAGGAAAGTAGCTAGAAACATTTCACTGGGAAGGAGGGAGGAGAGAGAGAGAGAGAGAGAGAGAGAGAGAGAGAGAGAGAGAGGGAGAGAGAGAGACTTTACTCACCAGGGATAAAATATATATCCCAAAGTCATAACCCCAATGACTCACTGCCTTCAGCCACACCCTATATTCTATAGTAAACCACTCAGTTAGTCCCTATCGAGGAATTAATACAATGATTGTGTTAAAGCTCTGATAACCCAATCATTTTACCTCTAAATCTTCTTGCACTGTCTCACAAATGAGCTTTTGGGGAAAACCTCATATCTAAGCCATAACACCCATTAAAATGCCAATGCATTCTTATCAGGTCTAGAAAAATTACAATCCTAAAATACATATGGAACAACAAAAAACAAAATAACCAAACTAATTCTTAGTAAAAGGAGTAAAGATGGAGAGATCACATTACCTGACTTAAAATAATACTACAAAGTCATAGTACAAAAAAATACTTGATACTGGCATAAAAAGACATGTAGATAAATGGAACAGAATAGAAGACAAAGAAGCAAACACACACAGCTGCAGTCATTTTACTCTTGACAAAATTGTCAAAAATATATCTTGGATAATTGTTATCCATATGTAAAAAAATAAAATTAGATTTTGATTTCTCACTTTGTAGAAAAGTCAACCCAAAATGGATCAAAGACCTAGATAAAAGAACAGAAACATTGCAATTGCTTGAAGACAGCATAGAGGAAACACTCCAACATATAGACAGAGGCAGGAACTTCCTCAATAGCATTCCTATAGCACAGGGAATAATACCAAAAACTGATAAAAGATTAATCTAATAGGCTGATTCATAGCAAAGGAAACAATAAAGAGTGTGAAAAACATCTTATTCAACTATGCTTCCAACAGGGGATTAATAACTTGAATATGAAAAGAACTCGAAAAGACAACAACAAAATCATATGACTGATTTAAAAATGGACAAATGAAATAAACAGACACATCCCAGAAGAAGTGCAAATGGCCAACAATTAGATGAAAAAAATATTCAACATTTTCAGCCATTAGGGAAATGCAAATAAAAACTCCACTGAGATTTCATCTCACTGAAGTTAGAACAGTAATGTTCAAAAATGAAAATAACAACAAATGATGGAAAGAATGAAGCTCAAAAGAAAAATGTAAGAGTTCCCAGTTAGGCCTATTGGCCCTGCAGCCTGCCGGGGGAGCTCCCAGTTTGGCCTGCCAGGGTAAGTTCCCAGTTAGGCCTGCCCGCATGACATCCCTGTTCGCCCTGCCAGCCCTGCAGCCTGCAGGCGGAGCTCCCAGTTCAGACTTCCAGCATGAGTTCCCTGTTCAACCTGCCAGTGGGAGCTCCCAGTGCAGACTGCCTGTGAGAGTTCCCAGTTAGGCCTGCCAGCTGGAGGTCCTAGGTAGGCCAGCAGGCGGGAGCTCCTAGTTCAGCCTGCTGGGACGGGTTCCGGGTTCCCAGTTTGGTCTGCCGGCAGGAGTTTCTAGCTAGACCTCCGGGAGTGAGTTCCAGCTGGGTCCACCTGCAAGCTTTCCAGCTCTCCCACCCACCTGAGAGAGGCCATTCTCTTGAGGACAGCAGGGAACAAGACCCGCCTGCCTGCATCAATTCTAGCTCGGCCCACCTACTAAGGAGCCACAGCGAAAAAACTGTAAATATAAAAATAGAAACTAACTGATATATGGATACACATTGGGTACATTGAAAGCTCTAAAATTGATATTTCCCTAAAAATTGAGGTTTTGGGTAACCTGGAGGGACCTTATTAGACAAAAGGGCAGAAGCTGTAAAACCTCAGGCTTACCTTGCAAGAAAGGGAAATACATAGTCATCATGAAAAAACAAGGGAGGAAACTGCCCCAAACAAACCAAGATACTACAGCAATAGAAGCCATAGAAAGCAGAGGTCCAGATATACATAATTAAAATGATAAGAGATTTGAAAAATGACCTAAGTGAACAGATACAGGCAAAAATTGATCTCTCCGACAAAGAGATAAGAGATCAAATACAGGCAACCATTGATCACACCAACAAAGAGATAAGAGAACAAATCCAGGTATCAAAAGATTACTTCAAGAAAAAGATAAAGAGTTTGAGAAAAAACCAAACAGAAGTCATTGAAATGAAAGAAACAGTAAGCCACTTAAGAAATTCAATAGAAAGAATCACAAACAGATTGGACCACTTGGAAGATAGGACCTCAGACAATGAGGACAAAATATATAATCTTGAAAATAAAGTTGACCTCACAGTGAAGATGGTAAAAAACCATGAACAGAATATCCACGAATTATGGGATACCTTCAAAAGACCAAATGTAAGATTTATTGGAATAGAGGAAGGTGCAGATATTCAAACCAAAGGAATGCACAATCTCTTCAATGAAATAATATCAGAAAATTTCCCAAGTAAGAAGAATGAATTTGAAAATCAAATACAAAGAGACCTATGGGACGCCAAATGTACAAAATTACAACAGGTCCACACCAAGGCACATTGTAATGAAAATGCCTAGCATACAAAATAAAAATAGAATTTTTAAAGGCTGCAAGAGAGAAAAGTCAGATTACCAAAAAGGGAAAACCAATTCGCATCTCTGCAGATTTTTCAACGCAGACCCTCAAAGCCAGGAGAGCCTGGAACAACATACACCAGGATCTAAAAGGTAAGGGATGCCAACCAAGAATTTTATATCCAGCAAAATTAAGCTTTAGATTTGAGGATGAAATAAAAACCTTACACGATAAACAAAAGCTAAAACAATTTACAATCAGAAAGCCTGCTCTACAGAACATTCTTGGTAAAATATTCCATGAGAAGGAAATAAAAAATCATAATGAAAATCTACAAAGGGAAGAACTACAATAAAGGAACAAACCAAGCAAAGGAGAAACCAAGTCAAACTAAATACCAAAAATAACAAAAAAATAAAAATAAAAATGACTGGAAATCCAAATTATGTCTCAATAATAACCAAGAATGTTAAAGGCCTAAACTCACCAATTAAAAGACATAGGCTAATATATTGGATTAAAAATAGACCCAACAATTTGGTGCCTTAAAGAGACACATCTCATAGGAAAAGATGCCCGCAGACTGAAGGTGAAAGTATGGGATAAATTTTATCACTCACATGGCCTACATAAACAAGCAGGGGTCTTTATCCTCATGTCAAATAAAGTAGACTTTATGTCAAAGTCAATCAAAAGAGATAAAGATGGGCATTTCATACTGCTTAAGGGAATCATAGATCAACAAGATATAACTGTTATAAATATATATGCCCCAAATAATGGAGCATCTGCATTCATCAATCAAACTCTTCTCGAGTTCAAGAATAAAATAGACCACAACACAATAATTCTAGGTGACTTTAACACACTTCTATCACCACTGGATAGATCTTCCAAACAAAAGTTAAACAAAGAAACTATAGAACTCAATAATACAATTAATAACTTAGACTTAATTGACATATATAGAGTGTATCATCCATTAATGAGCCAATACACTTTCATCTCAGTAGCACATGGATCCTTCTCTAAAATAGACCATATACTATGCCACAAAGCAACTCTAAGCAAATATTAAAAAGTACAGATAGTACCCTGCATTCTATCAGATCATAAAGGAATGAAATTAGAAATCAATGATAAAAAAAGAAAGAAAAGCTACTCTAACACCTGGAGACTAAACAATATGCTATTGAATGATCAATGGGTTACAGAAGACATCAAGACGGAGATTAAGAAATTCTTAGAGGTAAATGAGAACAATGATACAACATATCGAAATCTCTGGGACACTATGAAGACAGTACTAAGAGGAAAGTTTATTGCATGGAGCACATTCCTTTAAAAAAGAAAAAGTCAGCAAATAAATGAACTAACATTACATCTCAAAGCCCTAGAAAAAGAAGAACAAACCAACCCCAATGGAAGTAGAAGACAGGAAATAATTAAAATCAGAGCTGAAATTAATAAAATTGAAACAAACAAACAAAAAAAATGAAAGAAATTGACAGAACAAAAAGTTGTTTCTTTGAAAAAATAAATAAAATTGATAAACCACTAGCTATGCTAACGAAGAGAAGAAGAGAGAAAACACAAATTACCAATATCTATGATGAAAAAGGTAATATCATGATGGACACTATAGGAATACAGAAGATATTTAGAAATTATTTTGAAAATGTATACTCAAATAAAATAGAAAATAATGAAGGCATTGACAAATTTCTAAAAACATATGATATGCCCAAACTAAATCAGGATGATATACACAATTTAAATAGAACAATTTCAAACAAAGAAATAGAGGATGCCATCAAAAACTTAACAACCAAGAAAAGCCCAGGACCAGATGGCTACACAGCTGAGTTCTACAAGACCTTTAAAGAAAAAATAACACCAACACTTCTCAAACTATTTCATGAAATAGAAAAAGCGGGAACACTCCCAGACTCATTCTATGAGGCCAATATCACCCTGATATCAAAACCAGACAGAGACAAATCAAAGAAAGAAAACTTCAGACCAATACCTCTAATGAGTATAGATCAAAAATGCTTAATAAAATTCTGGTAAATTGAATACAAGAACACATCAAAAAGATAGTACACCACGATCAAGTGGGCTTCATTCAAGGGATGCAAGGTTGGTTCAATATAAGAAAATCAAGAAATGTAATTTATCACATCCACAGGCTCAAAGATAAAAATCACATGATCATCTCAATAGATTCAGAGAAAGCATTTGACAAAATACAACATCCATTCATGTTCAAAATGCTAGAAAAAATAGGGATAACAGGAACTTACCTCAACATCATAAAGGACATCTATGCTAAGTCCCAGGCCAACATCATCCTAAATAGAGAAAAACTGAAAGCATTCCCTGTAAAAACTGGAACAAGACAGGGATGCCCACTTTCACTACTCCACATAGTTCTTGAGGCCCTAGCCAGAGCAATTAGACAGACAAAAGAAATTAAAGGGATATGGATAGGAAAAGAAGAACTCAAATTATCACTGTTTGCAGATGATATGATTCTATACATAGAAGATCCAAAAATTCCACCAGAAATCTTCTAGATCTAATAAATGAATTCAGCAAAGTAGCTGGATATAAAATCAATGCCCATAAATCAAAGGCATTTCTGTACATCAGTGACAAACCCTCAGAAAGAGAAACTAGGAAATCCACCCCATTTCCTATAGCCTCAAAAAAATATTTGGGAATCAACTTAAAAAAAGAAGTGAAAGACCTCTACAATTAAAAATTACATCAAGCCGGGCACAGTGGTGCACGCCTGTAATCCCAGCACTTTGGGAGGCTGAGGCAGGAGGATCGCGAGTACAAAGCCAGCCTCAGCAATGGCGAGGTGCTTAGCAACTCAGTGAGACCCTGTCTCTAATAAAATACAAAAAAGGGCTGGGGATGTGGCCCAGTGGTGGAGTGCCACTACTGAGTTCAATCCCCGGTACAAAAAAAAAAAAAAAAAAAAAAAATTACAGCACACTAAAGAAAGAAATTAATGAAGATCTTAGAAGATGGAAATACCTACCTTGTTCATGGATAGATAGAACTAATATTGTCAAAATGACCATTTTCCCAAAAGCACTATACAGATTCAATGCAATACCAATCAACATCCCAATATCGTTCCTCATAGAAATAGAAAAACCAATCATGAAATTCATCTGGAAAAATAAGAGACCCAGAATAGCCAAAACAATTCTTAGCAAGAAGAATAAAGCTGGTAGCATTACTATTCTAGACCTTAAATTGTACTACAAAGCAATAGTAACAAAAACAGCATGGTATTGGCACCAAAATAGACCAGTTGACAAATGGTACAGAATAGAAGACACAGAGATGAACCCACATACTTACAGTTTTCTTATATTACACAAAGGTGCCAAAAATGTTCACTGGAGAAAAGATAGCCTCTTCAACAAATGGTGTTGGGAAAATTGGAAATCCTCATGTAATAAAACAAAATTAAATCTCTTTCTCTCACCATGCACAAAACTTAATTCAAAGTGGATCAAGGACCTAGGAATTAAACCAGAGACCTTACACCTAATAGAAGAAAAAGTAGGCCCAAATCTCCACCATGTTGGCTTAGGTCCCAACTTCCTCAATAAGACCCTTATATAACAGGAGCTAAAACCAAGAATCAATAAATGGGATGGATTCAAACTAAAAAGCTTCTTCTCAGCAAAAGAAACAATCAGTGAGGTGAACAGAGAACCTACAGAATGGGAGCAAATCTTTACCACAAGCACATCAGATAGAACACTAACCTCAAGGATTTATAAAGCTCACAAAACCCTTAACACCAAAAACAAAAACAAACAAATAACCCAATCAATAAATGGGCCAAGGAACTAAACAGACACTTCTCAGAAGATGATATGCAAACAATCAACAAATATATGAAAAAATGTTCAACATCTCTAGTGATAGAGAAATGCAAATCAAAACTACTCTAAGATTTCTTCTTACTCCAATCAGAATGGCAGCTATCAAAAAAACAAACAATAATAAATGCTGGCGTGGATGTGGGGAAAAAGGCACTCTCTTAAATTGCTGGTGGAACTGCAAATTGGTGAAGCCAATCTGTAAAGAAGTATGGAGATTCCTAGGAAAACTTGGAATGGAGCCACCATTTGACCCAGCTATCCCACACCTTGGTCTATTCCCTAAGGTCTTAAAAACAGCTTAGTACAGGGACACAGCCACATCAATGTTTTTAGCAGCACAATTCACAATAGCTAGATTGTGGAACCAACCCTGATGCCCATCAGCAGATGAATTGATAGGGAAACGTTGGTATGTATACACAATGGAACACTACTCAGCACTAAAAGAGAACAAAATCATGGCATTTGCAGGTAAATGGATAGAGTTGGAGAAAATAATGCTAAGTGAAGTTAGCCACTCCCAAAAAACCAAAGGTAGAATGATCTCTTTGATATGAAGATACTAACTTATAAGGGCAAGGGAGTGGGGATGAGAGTAATAAAATAACTTTAAATAGAACAAAGAGGGGGGAGGTGGAGGAGGCAAGGGGATAGGAATAATAGCAGACTGAGTTATCCATGAATACACAATTGTTGTAAAAATACTTTATATAAAACCAGCAACTTGAAAAAAATATGTGAGAATTGAAAATGAAAAATTAAAATCAATCTGGGTTTTCTACTTTTGATTCAGGAATAATTGGAGTAAATATTGTTTAGACTGGGAAAACTAAAGGTGTCATTATCCTGGTGCCACCCCCCCTTGGTCAGAACTTCAGCATTTGGTGCCACACACATCTTAAAACGTGCATAGCAGAACAGTCGCAGCCCAGAAGGACAGTGGGCTCCAGAGTTCATCCTCATATTTAAGGCTTAAGCTTTTAATCAGATGGTTTTAGCAAATTGTCATATGTCACATTAGCTTTATGCTGTTAATTTAAATGTTATTACCTTGTAATTTTGTATTTGTAGATTTCTTTTGCTTTTATATACATGAGAAACATGGATTTATTTTAAGTATTTAAGTTGCTTCAATCTAAGAACTATTCAGGCCCCAGGGGTCTCTGTGCTTCTTTTTAAACGACCTCTTATGTTGTTTGAATAAGTTACTGCATCCTCACCAAGTTACCCTGCAGTAATTAAAACATTGATTGAGCACATGTCTGTTCAAAGCTTAA
Source organism: Tamias sibiricus (assembly GCA_025594165.1). Classification (NCBI taxonomy): domain Eukaryota; kingdom Metazoa; phylum Chordata; class Mammalia; order Rodentia; family Sciuridae; genus Tamias; species Tamias sibiricus. Next base: position 117,303,201 of record CM046667.1, read on the forward strand.
AAAAAAAAAAAAAAAAAAAAAAAGAAAAAAAAGAAATTTTAAAGTTAAAAAAAGAGAAAATTTTACACAGTGTTGGTTGGAATATAAATTAGTAAATACACTATGGAAATAATTATGTATGCTCCTTAATACTAAGAATGAAACCACCATATGTCCCAGCTATATGAGTCCTTGACATTTATTCAAAAGAACTAAAATCAGCATACTGAAGAGATACATGTATACCCATGTTTATCACAGAACAATTCACAATAGTCAAGTTATAAAACGTGTCAAGGCATTTATCAAAATATGAATGTATGAAGGGGGAGCATGAGAGGATTAGACAAACTCTAGACAGGGCAAATGGGGTGGGAGGGGAAGGGAAGAGGCATGGGGGTAAAAAAGATGGTGAAATGAGATGGACATCATTACTCAAAGTACTTGTATGAAGACATGAATGGTGTGACTCTACTTTGTATACAACCAGAGATATGAAAAATTGTGCTCTATATGTGTAATATGAATTGTAATGCATTCTGCTGTCATATATAACAAATTAGAATTTAAAAAAAGATGAATGCATGAAGAAAATGTGATACATATCCTCAAAGGAGCTTTATTCAGTCATAAAGAAGAAATAAAATTATGTCATTTGCAGGATGGATGGAACTGGAGAACATTCTCTTAAGTGAAAATAAGCCAAACTGGGAAAGTCAAAAGTCATATGTTTTCTCTCATGTAAAAGTTAAATAAACGTAATAAAAGATCTCATGAAAATGTAAGGGATACCAGCAGAAGAAGGGAATCAGGGGGAGGGAGAAAAAGGGGGTATGGAGAGATACTGGCGACTGAAACTGATTAAATTATGCACACATACAAATATGTCACAATGGAACCTGCTATTCCATATCATTATTTGACCAACAACAATATTGTTTAAAAAGATAAACTTTCCATGTAACCTGGCAATTCCACTCCTAGGAAACAACACAGAAGAAATGAAACACATGCCATAGAGACTTATATACTAATGTTCATAGAAACACTATGTGTGATAGACAAACAATGGAAAATATTCATATGCTTATCAATAGATGATTGAATGAATAAATTATTGCTGTAATTGGCCAAATTGTGTCTTTTTAAAAAATATATTTATTCTAATTAGGTATATGAGAAAGCAGAATGCATTTAGATTGATTATACACAATTGCAGCACAATTTTTCATTCCTCTGGTTGTACACAATGTACAGTCACACCATATATGCAGTCATTCAAGTACCCAGGGTAATGATGTCCATCTCATTCCACCATCTTTCCTGCTCCCATGCACCCTCCACTCCCCTCTCTCCTCTTTGTCCAATCAGGGAATAAAATTATGGCATTTACAGGTAAATGGATGGAGTTGGAGAATATCATGCTAAGCGAACTAAGCCAATCCCAAAAAACCAAAGGCTGAATGTTCTCTCTAATAAGTATATGCTGAACCATAATGGGGGAGGAGGGTGCATGGGGAAAATAAGGAACTTTGATTGGTCAAATTGTGTCTTCTAAATGGATTTATTTAAGTTTTAACTGCTGATGTCTGTGAATGTGAGCAAATTAATTAAGATAACACTGGATTAGCAAATGTAATAAACCCAATAACAAATGTGTTTATAATCAGGGTAAAGGACACATGAGTGCCCCAGATGGAAGGCTATGTAAAAATGAAGGTAAAGATTATAGTTGTGCTGCCATTAGTCAAAGAAATTTTGAGCCCAACAAAGGTGAAAGAAACGTCGGATGGACTATGGCCATTTTACCAACTTGATTTTGGACTTCTAGCCTCAAGAACTATAAAATAACATAATTATTTTGCTTTAGCCACTAACTTCATGAGAATTTGGTATGGAAGTCTTAGGCAACTAACCCATTTATATATCCATATAATTATTTCACAATTTTCAGAAATAAAAAGGAATGAATTCTGATAGATGCTACAACATGGATGAACCTCAAAACCATTGCATTAAATTTAAGACATAAAGATTATATATATTTTAGAACGCACTTACATGAAATGTTCAGAAAATAAAAATATGTAGAGACACAACAAAGACAACAGGTTGTCTAAGTCTTAGAAAAGGGATTGATTAAAAACTTTTTTGAGGTTAAGGGCATGTTCTAAAACAGAATTATTATCACAAGTTTGTACAGTTAATAAAACTTATTAAGTTACACAATTAAAATGGATGAATTTTGCCATATGAATTGTGCCTTAATAATATGAAGAGAAAAATTAGTAGCAAGCCTCAAACATTCCATTTCCAGCCACTTTCTGTTTGTATTTATTCCTCCAATAAACTTTTCTGTCTATGTAGGAGGCATAATTATAAATATCTCATGCACTTGTAGATTTTTGAAAAGACGCATAAGCACATGCCCAAACTGTAATAACATGGAGTATTATTCATCAATCATAATTCCAGAGACTTTTTGAAATTTATGGTAAAACTTGGAACACCTTATTGTCTTTTTGCAATAGGGACTAAACTGGATATAACTTCTGAAAGGAGACACAAATGGGGAAATAAAATCAAAGACAAAATATAGACATTTTTCTATTTATTAACCCTTGCAAATATTTACTGTGTTACTGATTCAGAGAACTCACTACATGATCTTAACTATGCTTGAAGCATGAGAGAATTGATAGTTCCTATTAAAACAGAATCTTTGACACAGGTATAACAGATACTAATAAATAGTAAAATCATATTGACAACATCAGTAATTAATATTTCTTAATAACTTTACAGAGTTATTTGGATGTAGTAGTACATTGAAATATTCAATGAGATACCAACCTGCTCAGGATCCAAGATCAGAGTGGGCCTGTGTCCATCCCACCACCAGCAGACACCCACAGAGCTCAGGCTCCTCCATAGGACCACCTCTTCTGACCAGCAGACCACTGCAGGAGCTTAGGACCTGCCCAGATCTGTCTACACCAAACTGCCTACACTGCTTGGGAGCCAGGCCCAGGGTAGATCCAGAGTCTGCCACCCTCCCACCCCAACCTTGGAGCCCAAGCCTAACCCACTTCCATCTTGGGACACTGTAGACATCTCCCTAGCCTTCCACACACAGTAGCCCCCTACCTTTTGACAACAGACAGGGCCTAGAAGCAGCTGCGTCTCAGAGCAGTCATCCCAGAGACAATATAAGCCTCACCCTTTCAACCCATCTCTGGAAGATGTTGTATCTATCTTAGGGCACCTCCACTGTTATCTCAAGTTACCTCCGCTATTGCCGCCATCAGCTTTAGTTCCAGTAGCATACATTGAGGGACACCTGTAGGGTTTGAAAGCCCAACATTAAGGTGAGGTATGGGCAATCTGCATGGATACTACAAGAATATAGGGTATGAATGGATAAAGAAAATGTGGCATACATACACAATGGAATATTGCTCAGCATTAAAAGAGAATAAAACCATAGCATTTGCAAGTAAATGAATGGAGCTGGAGAATATAATGCTAAGTGAAATTAGCCAATTCCAAGAAACCAAATGCTGAATGATTTCTCTGATTTTAGGATGCTGATTCATAATATGCTACAGGGATGGTGGGATGGGAGGATTAGATAAACTCTAGATAGGGCAAAGGGGAAAATTGGAGGGAGGAGAAAAGGGGAGGGAGGGGAAGGGGGGCATATGGGTAGGAAAGACAGTGGAATGCATGGTCATCATTACCCTAAGTACATGTATGAAGACACAAATGGTGTGAATATACTTTGTATACAACCAGAGGTATGTATAAAATGTGCTCTATTTGTGTAATATGAATTGCAATGCATTCTGTTGTGATATATAACAAATTAAAATTTAAAAAAATAAATTAATTAAAAATTATTAAACCCTAAAAAAAAAATAGTCAATGAGCTTGTGGCTAGAAAAAAGCAAGAGGAAAGAAGCAAAAAAGTGACATTTGTTGAGCATCTATTATATTCTAGGCTTGTTTACGTACATTATCTTATTTTATATTTTCATTTTCCTGCAGGTTTGGCCGACCTCAGCTATTATCTCTACTTGAGGGCTGAGGAGACAGGTTTACAGAACCATGAACTTACCAAGATAGATAATACAATTTAATTCTAGGTGTGTGTGTGTCTCATTCCATCCTGATGCCCAACTTGAATCAGGATTTCTGGGGAGTGTCCAGGTATAGGAATTTTAAAAATCTTCCAAAGTGATTCCAATTGGCAGCCAGAGTTGAAAATGACTACAGAAAGATAAATAGGATTCTCCAGTAAAAATTTTATATGTCTGGGAATAAGGAGACTTTAGTTTACTTCTAACTTATCTAATTTTCCTGTGACATCTGCAAAGTTATCCATCTAATTTTCTCATATCTTTTGAATATAAATTTTGGGGGATACTGGATATTGAACTCAGGGGCACTCAACCACTGACCCACATCCCCAGCCCTATTTTGCATTTTATTTAGAGACAGGGTCTCACTGAGTTGCATAGAGCCTCACTTTTACTGAGGCTGTCTTTGAACTCATGATCCTCCTGTCCCAGCCTCCTGAGCTGCTGAGATTACAGGTGTGTGCCAGCATCCCCCGGCTGTATATAAATTTTAATACCTACCCAATATACCTTACTTGAGGATCAATGTAATAAATATTCATTTATTCATACATGCATACATACATGCATTTACTCATCCATGCCACCATTCATTCAATTATTCATCCAATAAATATTGAGTCCTTGCTATATGTGAGACACTTTTCTAGGTACTTAGTATGCATTAGTAAAGAAAATAGACATGATTCATATTTCCATTGAGCTTACATACTATATGGGGTAGGCAGAAAACTAAATTTATAAATATAATTGAAATGTTAGAAGGAAATAAGTAGAAAATAAAGCATTAGGGTATTCAATGTGTGAAATCAGGGGCAAAAGAAGGAAGAAGGGTTTTAATTTAAATTCAATGTCACAGAGAACTCAACAGGAAGGTGAATATAAGCCTGGCACAATGGCACACACCCGTAATCTTAGCTGCTCAGGAGGTAGAGGCAGGAGGTTTGCATCTTTGAGGCTAGACTGGGCAACTTAGCAAGACCCTGTCTCAAAATAAATAAATAAATAAATAAATAGATAAATAAATAAATAAATAAATAAATAAATAAATAAATAAATGGCTGGGGATGAGTTCAGTGGTGAAGCACTCCTGGGTCCAATTAAGTAATAAATAAGTAAGAGGGTGAATATATACAAACCTAAGATGACATTGTGGTATACTACTAAGGAACAGATCAAATGGGAAACAAAAGCTATATGCTTATGTCTTCATCAGTGAATCAAAACATGCTAGTTATAGTAGACAATAGGTTATATCTCCAAAATGTCAAATAATCAGACTTTTAAAACCCATTTTGTCGACCAGTTTTCACCAATTGTTTGAACCTAATGTGATTAAAGCTGATATAATGTTGGGTAGTACAACCTGAAATCTAAACTATTATTTAATATGATCTAATCAGGCCTCAATCAAGTAAAAAGAAAATCTGGATAAAGTGATTACCTGATTCTGATTTAAAATGATAAATACAGTATCTCTCTATGGCCATGTCATGTATTCAGCTAAAATTCTGCAAGACTTTAAAAGTATTTTTTCCTGACCTTACAGCTTCTGATCATGTCCATATGCCATTGCACTCAAATAACATTGTGAGATAATAAAGATGTGTTAGCTGTCTGCATTGTCAATGTGATTTTAGTACTCATTAGCCTCCTTTGTGTGTTATTCCAGGTGTCTGTATTTAATAGAACCCATCAATTTCTGTATACTTTCTGCAAAATTATGATCATATTGTGAGTTTTCTGAATTGCACAGCATTTATTGTCATGTGCTTAAAAAGTGGCTTTTTGAATTGCCATGTTCTATTTTCAAAATTATAGCATTTGTTCATTTGTCTCCTTCCTGCAAACCTTGTTTTACTTATGTAAGCCATCTGGGTTCCCTGATATTCCCAATCTACTCAGTGATATGCAGAGAGATCACAAGGAAATGCATATGCAGTTGATATTTGATACGGATTCAGATACATGTCAATATTCTAGTGGCATTTAAGATTACAGACTTCAGTTAATCCTGATGCTGGAAATACATCTGATACACCTGAGCTTTTTGTTTGTACTTGTTTTTGGTTTTGTACCGGGGATTGAACCCAGTGGTGTTTTACCACTGAGTAACAACATCCCCAGTCCTTTCGATATTTTTATTTTGAAACAGGGTCTTACTAAGTTTGCTGGTGGACCAAGTTGCTGAGACTGGTCTCAAACTTGTGATCCTTCTGCCTCAGCCACCTGAGTAGCTAGGATTACAGACATGTACTACCGCCACTGGTATCCCTGAGTTTTAATACTATTTTTCTTATCTGAAATTCCCTTCCTCACTTATTTGCTCACTCCACTCCCACCACTGGCTGTTCTTCAAACACATCACATATGCTCTAGGCTAGGACATTTATATTTTCTGTTCCTTATATCTTATAAATTCTTAACCAGCTATGCTTATGGCCAAATCTCTCATTGCATTTAATTTTCATGTCATCAGAGAGGCATACAGACACATGCTATAGAAAATATTCCTACCCGCTCCCCCTTCAACTCTATCCTTTAGCCAGGGCAGCTGGCTTGGCCATGGTCTACTGAGCTGTAACATTGAGAATTATATGCTTAATTATCTAATAAGCAGAGCAAATATACATACTAAGGGTACTAGCAAAACATGATCACTAAAACTGTTTCTAAAAACAATTTGATATCATCAAGGTGGACATCATGGGACTGACTTAAATGAATTTTTAGTAGTAGATTGGGAATGGTATTGGGAAAGCATTTTGGTTTTAGCTCTTTGTATCTCTTCTACACTAGATCTGTCACAAATCTTTAATAAACCATGTTCTATTCTAAATGAATATAAGTAGCATATATCATGCATTCTATTTCTCACTGAAAATGAACAAATACTGATCTATTTATCTTACAAAACAAGGATATATTTATACAGTATATATTTTATATAGTATATATTTATTTTTATATAGTATATATTTTCTCCTTCACTTCCTCATTCTACAGATACCATACTCAACATCTTATTTTATTTTTTAAATGGTGGTAACAAAAGATGCTAATAAGACTCCAGTTAATGTGACTATAGAGTTATTTTAAATGTAACTCCTCAGAATTCAGAATATATTGAACCTGAACTGTAAAAGAGATTAACTAGCCTTAATTATCTGTCTCTTTTAAATGTACTTGCCTTCCCTCTATTTCAGAGGTTGTTGCTTAAAGATGAAAAGAACTATGCAATTCAATGTTAAATGGACATTATGGCTAATGCAAATATATAGTTATAGACTCTGTGAGGGGCCTGTTGTTCATATATTTTTTCCTATCCCAAGTCACTGTTGATACCACACAATTCAGTCCCTCCTATTTCCCCCTTTCATCATCAGCATATTAATGCTCTTCATCACCATTCTTTAGAAATGTGTCACATATCACATTCTCTATCCTTTGAAACATATGATCTGGAACTATTCAATAGCTTAAATATGATGATTCTGGGCTGCTGAGCACAACTGATTGGGACATTAAACTGCTAGGAGACTCTTGTGTAGACAGAATTTTTTCCAATGTAGTCCTAAGGGGCTCTCCAGTAATGAAAAATAGTATTTTGAGCTGTTTTCTACCTGTCTGTTTCCAAGCAACTCTACATGGAGTTCCAATAGTTTTTCCCCCCATAACCCATATTAAAAGCAAATCAAGTGCAAGCCAGTAGAAGATGTTATCAATTTCAGTTTTTCAAAATCTATTCATTCCCAGATATAATACTATAAAGCAACTTGGTGATGCAAAATGTGTTGTGTTTACCTCAACAGGTATCAGTGATTTAACTCATCAGTTAAAAATAAAATTGCTTGTGTGTGCACAGATATACATGCACATTCACATATATATACAGTGATTTAAAAAAACAGCTTATCCTTTTATAAAGTGGAATGAAGCCTGGAATGTATTCTTGAACCTAATGAATCATATTAGGATTACCTACTAACACTAAATCCAGACTAATCTGAAAACATGTTAGAGATGAGGAATCTCTAGGTAGTTAAAATAAAATGACATCTGCTCCAAAAGTCTGGGTTTAAAGACAGACATTTCTGATATTTATACATTTTCCATGATAGAATCTTTAAAATAAATGATTCATTAGAATAAATTAGTCTGCTGTTTAATGTTAAGTATATTAATGTCAGTGTTTTCAGAGATGAAGAAAAAGATGCTGAATTAGCTCATTTTCAGCAATCGTGTTATCAATGGGTTTTAACTGCCTATGGTATCCATTTAGTGTTTCTAATTGTTATCTAGAGTTACTTTATACATCTAAAAACATCTCTTAAATTATATCCTAGAGGTAGCAGCATGCTGCACTGACAAATGATTGATGTATTTTCTAGTAAAATGCATGGGAATTAGAAGGAATTATTATATGGAAATACCCATGAAGATACTACAGTACAGTATTTTTTTAAACTTTTGTGTCTTACTAACTCAAATGTTATTTCCTCCAATTTCTCCTCTATCATTTTAGTTTAACCAAAATAATTTCTTACATTAAACTAAAATGGCTCTCTTGATATAATTATGTCTCCTTACAAGTTTGTTAAAGAAGGACAATAGTTGAGATCTTTTGAATCTTATGCTCATAAGTTAGAGAAATAATACGAAATAAATGTTTTGGTAAAAATTAAAGCACCTTCTTTAGTTTTGCTTACTGAATTAGACTTCACATGCAAAACAAATCCTTAAAGATCCAACATTTACTCAGTTTAGCAATACTTTTTATTCTGGAGAGTTGCCACAGAATTTCAAATTAATAAGCTGTTTCAATCAAAGCTCTACACACCCTCACATCTCAACAGTATAAAACTGTAGAGAAAACAGACTCTGAGCTTTTATATCAGCAATTTATGACATGTAGTTGTAACAGACCAAACATCTCAGTGAACAACCTGAACAGAAAAATGAGAAAAAAATAATCAAGGTAATGTTAAAAAAAAGTTTCTTTAAATTTCAAGGATAAAATTTAATATTTATTTTATTTTTTTATTACCAACTTATCCACTAAAACAAAACAGTCTACATTGGTAGCTAACAAAAATTTTAAAACATATAGTAGTTTGCTCTTTCTGAAATTTGGTATTTAATTCTGTTTTTGAACTGCACCTGGGAAAGAAAAAAATCATTTTAAATCTTCAAATAGGTTCATTTAAGTCATAAGTTTATTTTCAAAAGCAGTATTATTATATCAGTAACAACTTTAATAAGATTATTTAAGCTAGAACATTAATAGAACTTCCATAGACCACATTACAGCCACACCCTGATCAAGTGTTAGTTCATTAATATTCATAACTGGGTTCTAATAAGTATAACTTTATTTTATGAATGAATAAAGTTATATTGCCATTTAAAAGACATCTCTCATATTTCATTTATAAACAAGTAAAACTTTTTTCAATGTCAAGTAGCAAATGGCAATGAAAAAGCAATAAAAGAAAATTGCATTTTATGTCTTACATTTTATATTTTCTTGCTTATTTATCTGAAGGAGCCTATAATCAAGGAGATAGCTAAAGATTGCGGTTAGCTGAGAGCCATAAAAGATGTTCTAGTTTCCACCTGATATTAATACATTATTCAAAGAATCTTTGTATGCCCGTGAACACTGCGTGACGCACCTGTAAGCTTGAGCTGTAAGCACGTGTCCTTGTTAAAGCTATATGTATATAACTGGGTGAGGTTCGTTAGTGTGTGGGGGGAAGAAGAAGGTGGTGGTTGGAGTTAGAGCATTTGGAGTGATTGCTGGAGCTGGAGAGAGAAGAAGAATAAAAGACCTTTTTTCATTTTCATCCTGCCTCCGAATTTTCCTGTGGCGTTCGCTGCTCCAAGCAACTTCCGCTTCAGGCAGCGACAGGTGGTGGCCTGTACGGGGAATTCGGCGGCAAGGTAAGAAAAAAGAAAATTTAAAAAGATGGAAGCAAATATAACAAAAAGTCGGTTTATAAAAGCCATGAATGAAATTTTTGATATTGAGAACTCAGAGGATAGTGAGAAAAGTGAACAAGAAAGCATATCCTCTGACTCAGTGGAGACCAGCAAGGAGAGTAGGAATGTAAATTCAAAAGTAAGATCTGCAAAAGCCATCAGAAGCTTAATAAAATTAGCTGAGGAGTATGCACTCTCCTTAGAAACTGAAACTCAGGATACTAGTGAAAGTAATAATAGTAACAAGGAGCCAAACCATGAAAGTACGGTCTCCTCTACTGAGCCGGTTAGGAATTATGAAGCTAGTAGTGAAGAGGAATCAAAAAGCGATTCGGAGAGCACAGTCTCCAATAAAAAGAACAAAAAGAAATTAAAAAAGAGAAAAGACCGTCAAATAGAGGAACCACTAGTGCCCTCTGCTCCTTCATGGATAGAATCCCTAACAGAAACAATAAAGAGTATTGATCAGAGTGTACGTGCCCTTGAGGTAGAAATTGGCGGCCTTTCTGAGCGCTTATACGCTCTCGAACAACATAGACCGCAGGAGCACCTAGAACTGCCAGTATTTCAAAATGAAGAGGGACAAAGATACCATGAGTCCCTAGACTTTAAAACAATAAAGAATTTTAAAGAGGCGGTAATGACCTATGGGCCTCAAGCTCCGTTCACATTAAGTATGATAGAGTCACTTAACACCCTAACCTTAGCCCCCTCAGATTGGAAAAGTCTATGCAGAGCGGTACTAAGTGGGGGACAATACCTAATCTGGAAAACTCAATTCCAGGAACTTTGTTCAGAAATAGCAAAGAGAAATGCTGCAGCAGGTTTCCCTCAACGCAATATAGATATGCTCACAGGGGAGGGTCAGTTCGCCGAACTACAAAATCAGCTACAATACGATCCAGGTGTGTATGCCCAGATACACACTGCAGCTGTGAAAGCCTGGAAGACAATCTCAGGCACAGGGGATCTGCAAGGCAGCCTATCAAAAGTTATACAAGGGCCTAACGAACCTTACGCTGATTTTGTAGATAGGCTCTTAAAAACAACATCTAGAGTTTTTGGCGAAGTCGAGCAAGCTATGCCTCTAGTTATCCAATTAGCGTACGAGAATGCTAATAAATATTGCCAGGATGCAATAAGGCCGTGGAGAAGTAAAAAAGACTTATCAATTTATATCAGACTGTGCAAAGACATTAACGAGGCTGTTATCACAGGCAACGTAATTGCTGCAGTGATGAAAAATTCCTCCCCTCAAAATTCCCAAAGGATTCAACCTAGAACAGGATATTCCAGACAAAATTATTATAATCAACCAAGATATGCTAAGCAATATCCCCCAAGGGTAATAAAATCAAATTCATACCGTGCTCCAGGCTGATGCCCCAGGTGCAAAAAGGGTATACATTGGGCCAATCAATGCCATTCTAGATATGATATATATGGAAATGATTTATCAAGGATTTTAAAAAACGGGGCACGGGGCCCAATGCCCCGGGGCCCACAAATGTACGAGGCACTAGAGGAGGAAGGCCCTCAGATTCAAATGATTCCTCGTCACAGTCCCTCCCACCCATTAACTCCCTTATCACAGGGACAAGAGGAAGTGCAGGATTAGATCTCTGTTCTACTGCCCGGATGGTCCTGACACCTGAAATGGGGGTTCAGCTGATTCCTACGGGAATCAGGGGACCTCTCCCTTCAGGAACTGTGGGACTAATCCTTGGGCGTAGTTCCAAAAGTTTATTAGGCTTTAATGTTATACCAGGGGTTATTGATTCAGATTATAATGGAGAGATTAAAATAATGCTAAGTACACACAGGGGCATCATCTCCGTAAATCAAGGAGACAGAATCGCACAGCTGCTCCTCATTCCCAGTCTCCATAATTCTTTTAAAAGCATGCCACAAAATAGAAATAGCAGAGCATTCGGTTCCACTGGTTCAGGACCTATGGCTTTCTGGGTCCAGGACTGTTCATGGAGGCCTATGTGCAAATTAAAAATTCAAGGTATAGAGATGGAGGGGCTGATTGATACAGGAGCTGACTCTTCCATCATAAATCTACAACAATGGCCTAAGCACTGGCCTCTACAGAAAGCCTCAACCAGTTTAAGAGGCTTGGGATACAGTAATACCCCAGCTCAAAGTGCTGTAATCTTAAATTGGCAAGACAATGAAGGCCATACAGGAACATTCAAACCCTATGTTTTAAACAGCTTGCCAGTTACCCTATGGGGAAGAGATATCTTACATCAAATGGGGCTACACCTAGCGACCAAGCCTGCAGGTGTTAAGAATAAAAATCCTAATCATAATAAAAAAGGCAAAGGACATTTTTTCTAGGGGCCACTGAGAAAACAATTTTAAAAATACCATGGCTCTCTAATAAGCCAGTTTGGGTCCCTCAGTGGCCCCTATCCAAAGAAAAATTGCAGGCGGCCCATCAATTAGTTAAAGAACAATTAGAAGCAGGACACATAGAGCCTTCCACCTCTCCCTGGAATTCTCCCATATTTGTAATTAAGAAAAAATCAGGAAAATGGAGACTATTACAAGATCTAAGACAAATTAACAAAACAATGCAAATTATGGGCCCTACTCAACCTGGACTTCCTAATCCTGTAGCTATTCCAAAAAACTATTACCTTATAACCCTTGATACAAAGGACTGTTTCTTTTCCATTCCCCTACATCCTCTGGATGCCCCCAGGTTTGCTTTTTCAATTCCTTCTATCAATAATAATGGCCCTGATAAAAGATATCAATGGAAAGTATTGCCGCAGGGAATGGCAAATAGCCCTACACTGTGCCAACTATATGTGGACAGAGCTATACAGCCCATTAAAAACAAATATCAAGACCTTATGTGTCTACACTACATGGACGATGTTTTATTAGCTCACCCTAATCAACAAATCTTATTTAATATATTTAGTGAAATAACAAAAAATCTAAAAAAATATGGATTATATATAGCAGAAGAAAAAGTTCAAAGCAGATCACCTATACTATATTTAGGCTTTAAAATCATGGATACTTTTGTTAAACCCCTCAAAATTCTAATAAGTAAAGAACATTTGACCACCCTCAATGATTTCCAAAAATTACTGGGTGACATTAATTGGCTTCGCCCTACACTAAGCCTCACTACTGGACAACTAAAACCCTTATTTGACATCCTTCGTGGGAACCCTGACCCATCCTCACCTCGAACATTAACTCCTGAGGCCAGGAGAGCTCTAAAATTAGTAGAACAGGCCATTGAAAGATCCCATTGCGATAGATTTGATTTTGCACAACCACTAATATTGATTATTATTCCTTCACAATATACTCCAACAGGAGTATTTTGGCAACAGGGACCTATATTATGGATACATTTGCCTGTCTCTCCTAAAAGTACAATTGAGTCTTATACCTCCATGGTGGCTAAACTTATTCTTCAAGGACTTAAAACCTCTACTAAAATATTTGGAATTCATCCCGCTACTATTATTACTCCTTATTCATCGTCACAGGTTGAATATTTGTGCTTCAATGATAATGATTGGGCTATAGCTAGATGCTCTACTTCTGCAAATTTTGACAATCATATTCCTAAATCTCCTATACTGTCCTTTTGTATCAATCATCCTATCATATTCCCACAGGTAATAAAAAATCAACCCATTCCTAAAGCATTTAATGTATTTACAGATGGATCCTCTAACGGTACTGCTGCAGTAGTCACTCAAAATGAAAAAATGATTCATATCACTAATCAAAAATCAGCTCAATTAGTGGAACTCGAAGCTATAATAATAGCTCTGGAAAATTTTAAAGAACAGCCTATGAATATTTTTTCAGACAGCCATTATATTGTACATGCTGTCCCAAAATTGGAGCTAGCAGGTCCAATAGCACCACATACTCCAGCTTTTAAATTGTTTTCTCAAATCCAAAATCTCCTATGGCAACGAAAAGAACCTTTATTTATAGGTCACATAAGAGCTCACACTAAGCTGCCTGGTCCTCTCCATGAAGGTAATCAAAAAGCTGACGCCCTCACTAAAACAATATTTATATTTACTACAGTACAACAAGCTACTTTATTTCATTCCCAGTTCCACGTTAACAGCACTACCTTAAGACAAAAATTTAAAATCACAAAAGAACAAGCTCGTAGAATTGTAAAAGAATGTCCATCTTGTGTAACACTTTTGCCCAATCCACATTATGGGGTTAACCCACGAGGTTTGATGCCCAATCATTTGTGGCAGATGGATGTCACACATGAGCCAAGTTTTGGAAAATTACGATTTATTCATGTCACCATAGATACATGCTCAGGCATGAGTTTTGCTTCTTTACATTCCGGAGAAAAAGTTAAAGATACTATATCTCATTGTCTGCAAGCTTTTGCTGCATTGGGCATCCCCAAAATGCTTAAAACAGAAAATGGCCCTGCATATACATCCACATCCTTCAAACAATTTTGTACAAAGTTCAATATTATCCACAAAACAGGTATCGCTTATAATCCTCAGGGACAAGGAATAATTGAAAGAGCAAATCGGACACTTAAAAATATGTTACTAAAGCAAAAAGATGGAAACTGGAAAAATCCTAAGGACAGATTGGCAGTTGCCCTGTTTACCCTAAATTTCTTAACTTTAGATTCTAATGGACATTCGGCTGGAGATAGACACTGGAACCCACACCAACAACATAAACCTTTGGTTTACTGGAAGGATGTTCTCTCAGGTACATGGAAGGGTCCAGACCCAGTATTAATTTGGGGGAGAGGATCTGTTTGTGTTTTTCCAAAGCACGAATCCTCTCCAATATGGATACCATCTAGATTGATAAAGCAGGTACAAAGTCAAAAGGATCAAGACGAAGTTATTGAGGAGTCTAGATTGAATAAACAAGTATAAAATCAAGAGGACCAAAATGAAGGTATGGAGTGATTCCCTTAAAAGAGTCCTCCATTAAATTTACAACTTAAATTTCATTCTTCCCGGCCTTGACAAGAAGATCTCTCTTCAGTGTATACACAATTGTAATTTTTTTTCTCTTTTATATATGTCTTTATGTCTGTGCATTTGTCTAAATTTCATGTTAATGTGATGTCACAAATATGTTTATATGTGCGTCTGTCTAGTGTGACGTCACAAATAATTAAGCGCTTAAAAAAAAAAAGTAGATAGATATAGATCCAAATAACAAATAACGTTAATTCATTTAAGCTTAGAATATTCTAATTTGATAATCAATAGATAGATAGATAGATAAATAGATATTTATATAAGTTCAGAATATTTTAATCAGATAATCAATTATAATGATAATCAATTTTGATTTATAGTTGTCTCCGGGACTTCTCTTCAGCTGTGAATATGTTTAATGTTGTATAACCTGATATTTTGGTGTTCTGACAGAGGATTATTTATTTGTTATTAACTTCATTTGTTTAATAGCTGATTAATTTGAATTATTTCAACAGGTATAGGATTGCTGTGTATATAGAGACTCGAGGATTCCAGCTAACAAATTATTTTTCCAAAATGCCTTTAGCTTTTCTTTATCTTTAATGCAGTAAACACCCTCAGTTTCTCTTTGACTATTTCTGAATGTGATATTTTGCCAGCTTATGTTTGTGGGAGCTTAAGCAGCAATGTGTGTGAGCAGAGATCAACTTTTATTTTCTACTCTAATAATTCTTTTTTTAGTTTGACAGCTCACCTTTTGATCTCAGTGCTGGAATAGCACTGCCTTTCCCTTAATAATGGATGCTTGAGTTTTTAGGTAGCGGGCCCTGAAGATTTGCCGGTGGAAATGTCTAGACATAAAAAAGACGGCTGCTGCTACAACTGCAGGGACCGCGGTCGCTGCAAGCATCCCTGCTGCTCAAGCATCAACAACCTAACCAGCAGTGTGGCCTCTGCTCTGCATGCATGGGGCCTCCTAAATCTATGTGTTATAACTTATGGACATTTTGATTTTCCATTATTTTGGGACATTACGGGACAATGCCTTGCGGGTATTTGTCTAAGAGAACTCAGTGCGTTACTTGATGAAACTAAGGGCAGCTGATTCGCTTAAAGAACTTGATATGCTATGGAAACTTGGCTCGTCAGCAGTAGGCTTACCGCCTTAAAGCCGCAGCATCTCCTAAAAATTGGACGGCTGTTAGTCAACACACAGTCGATCCTGAAGGGCTCTATTGGATGGCTGGTTAGCCTATGACGGGTAAGATCCCCAGAAGGGGACAACCTAAGACACGGCACAGTCGCACGGGACAGTCTAATGTGGCCGGCATGTCAACCTAAGCCAGGAGTCAGGACAGCCTAGACTCCCATGACGGGTAAGAATGTCAGTTGCACATGGACGTCCTAGAACATCCCCTCTTTTAAAACTAAAAGGGGGAAATGAAGGAGCCTATAATCAAGGAGATAGCTAAAGATTGCGGTTAGCTGAGAGCCATAAAAGATGTTCTAGTTTCCACCTGATATTAATACATTATTCAAAGAATCTTTGTATGCCATGAACACTGCGTGACGCACCTGTAAGCTTGAGCTGTAAGCACGTGTCCTTGTTAAAGCTATATGTATATAACTGGGTGAGGTTCGTTAGTGTGTGGGGGGAAGAAGAAGGTGGTGGTTGGAGTTAGAGCATTTGAAGTGATTGCTGGAGCTGGAGAGAGAAGAAGAATAAAAGACCTTTTTTCATTTTCATCCTGCCTCCGAATTTTCCTGTGGCGTTCGCTGCTCCAAGCAACTTCCGCTTCAGGCAGCGACATTTATCCATTCCCCTTTTTTTTCAAGTAAGTGCTGGGAGGAATGTTTATGGTGCCTTGATTACTTCAATAAGGAAAATTAAACCTATGCTACTAAGGAAATTGCTTCAGATTACTAAATCTTTAAGTGATAGAGCCAAGACTCAAGACCTGGTTTGTGTATTTGCCAAGGCTTGTAAGCTGCCTGGTACCGAAAACCGGGATGAAAACTCTCGGAGGCAGAGTAAGGCTTTTACTACTTTTATTTCTACTTTCTTAGAGAGAGCTTAGAGAGGGAAAGAAAGATTTTTAGAGAGAAAGATTAAAGCGAGCTTTTCTTCTTGTCTTCTTAGCTTAGAGTCTTAGAGAGAAAGAAAGATAGAGCTTCTTTTCTTCTTGTCTTCTTAGCTTAGAGTCTTAGAGAGAAAGAAAGATAGAGCTTCTTCTTAGCTTAGAGTCTTAGAGT
Source organism: Tamias sibiricus (assembly GCA_025594165.1). Lineage (NCBI taxonomy): Eukaryota > Metazoa > Chordata > Mammalia > Rodentia > Sciuridae > Tamias > Tamias sibiricus. Next base: position 117,320,527 of record CM046667.1, read on the forward strand.
CTTAGAGAGAAAGAAAGATAGAGCTTAGCTTAGAGAAAGATTATAGCTTCTTTCTTCTCTCTTCTTTCTTCCTTCTTCTTTTCTTCTGTCTTCTGTCTTCCTCAGGAGCCTCGGCCTAACTCTGACCAGTCATTACTTCTTCTATCTGGTTTCTCTTCTGTCTTCTATCTGGTTTCTCTTCTGTAACCGCTCTGCCTACGTTCTGGCCGCTCTGATTCTTCTGACCGACCGAGTGACTGTCCGACTGACTGAATTCTCCGTTCTCCTAACTCGGACCGCTTTCACCCGGTTATATACCTTCAGCTTTGTGGGTGCCTACAGGTGCGTCACATACATATCAGGTGGAACTTATGGCTTCCAGCTAGCTGCAACAGCCCTTCCTAATTAGGGCTCCTTCAAAGGCTGTCTTATTTCTACTGCATCACAGTGGTTTGCATTAAACTATGAACTAACAAATCTCAGGTATGATTTGTTTACATGCAACTCCATAGAAAGTAAATGTGATGTATGAGTGAGTCTATATAACAAGTATTAGTCCAATTGCCAACTGAAGTATTAATGTCTGACTAATGTATAGTTGGGCTAAAACCACAGTGAAATTATGCTTTCTTCAACAAGAAATTTCACATATTTTTCTCTTTTAAATACTGTCAACCAAATAAATCAAATATTTTAAAAAATTATGCTATAAAAATTTGCTTGATAATCACTGCTGTAACAGGCTTATATGTATTAAGCCTATTACTAGTGTTCATCACAACCACAGTTACGTGATTTAAGTTGGTCTAGTTCATGGTCAATAGGGAAAGTTTAAGTAATTTTCACAATTCACTATATATTAAGAAATTAAGTAATTATGCAATGGTCTTTTCTAATTATGTGATGAATTTTCTTAACCAATAGTATGTGTCTGAGCAGATAATCACACTATTCTTTCGAGATACATTTAGTTGACCTCCACTAGCTCACTTTTATATAATAGAATCATGAAGTTTTTTTTTTTTTTTTTTTTTTTTGTGTGTGTGTGTGTGTACCAGGGATTGAACCCAGAGGCACTTAACCACTAAGCTACATCTCCAGCCTTTTTTTTTTTTTTTTTTTGAGATAAGATCTCACTAAGTTGCTTAGGGCTTCTTTTGCAAATCTCAATTTAAAATCTTATTTATTATGTATGAATACACACAAAAACACACACATATTAGAGGTATGCATTTGCATCCATTTTAAACAGATAAGATAATACTAACACTTTGTCCCTTGGATTTTTCACCTAGAATATTTTGGTGATCTTTCACATCAGTACACAAAGATGTAATTCAATTTTTTGTTTGGTTTGGTTTTTGGTGTTTAATTTACTCTATTTTTTTTGTATATTTATTTATCTTACACATTTTTATTGTACATTATTGTGATACATAACAATGAGATTTGTTGTAGCATATTCATACCTGGACATAATATAACAATATGATTTGGCCAATTTTACTCCCCAACACTTTCCCATTCTCCTCTCTCCTTTTATCCCCTGGTCCCGTTCCTCAACTGATCTCCCTTTCATTTTGATGAGATCCATCCCCACCCTTCTTTTCCTTTTTCATCTCTAGCTTCTTCATATGAGAGAAAACATGTGACCCTTGACCTTCTTGGTTTAATTTATTTAATATAACATAATGGTCCCTGGTTCCATCCATTTTTCTGTAAATGCCATAATTTCTTTTTTTTCTTTATAACTGAATAAAACTACATTGTGAATATGTATCATATTTTATTTATCCATTCATCTGTTGATGAAAACTTAGGCTAGTTCCATAGTTTGATTATTGTGAATTGTGCTGCTATAAACATGAATATGCATGTTTTGCTGTAAAATGAAGACTAAATTTTTAGGTTAAATGCTGAGGAGTGGTATGGCTGGGTCATATGGTGGTTCTATGCCTAGTCTTTTGAGGAAGCTTTATACTGATTTACATAATGGTTGTATTAATTTACAATCCCACCAAAAGTGTAAAAGTGTTCTTTTTTTCCATATCTTCTTTAGCATTTATTATTATTTGTATTCTCGATGACTGTCATTATGACTGGTATAAGATTAAATCTAAATATAGTTTTGATTTACATTTCCCTAATTGCTATCGATGATGATTTTTTTATATATTTGTTGGCCTTTTGTATTTCTTCTTTTTAGAAATGTCTGTTTAATTTATTTGTCCATTTATTCATTGGATTATTTGATTTTTTGGTAAAAAGATCTTGAGTTATTTATTTTTTCTAGATATTAATCCTCTTTCAGAAAAGTAGTAAGCAAAGATTTTCTCCCATTCTGTAGGTTCTGTCTTTGATTCTATGCAGAAGCTTTTTTTAAAAATTTAACATGTGCCATTTATTAACTCTTTGCCTTATTTCCTGAGCATAAGGGGTCCTATCAAGAAAGTCATGGTCTGTGTCTATATGCTGGAGTGTTGTCCTATGTTTTCTCCTAGGGGTTACGTAGTTTCTGATCTAATTCTGAGGTCTTTGATCCACTTGGAGTTTGTTTTTGTACAAGCTGAGTGATAATGGTCTAGTTTCATTCTTCTGTGTGTGGATGACCACTTTTCCCAGCACCTTTTGCTAAAAAGGCTGTCTTCTCTAATGTGTGATTTTGGCATCTTTGTCAGGGATCAGATGACTATAAATGTATGAGTTTATCTCTGTTCCTTTTATTTTGTACCATTGGTTTATGTGTCTGTTTTAATGCCAGCATCATGCAGTTTTTGTTCCTACAGATCTGTCGCATAATTTGAAATTTGGTATTGTGATACCTCCATCATCGCTTTTTTGGCTTAGAATTGCTTTGGCTACTCTGGGTATTTGTTCTTCCAAATGAATTTTGGGGCTTTCTTTTCTTCTAGTTCTGGGAAGAATATCATTGGTGTTTTGATGGGGATTGCTTTGAATCTGTATATTGCTTTTGGTAGTATGACCATTTTAACAATATTAATTCTGCCTATCCATGAACATGGGAGATCTTTCCATCTTCTGAGGTCTTCTTCAATTTCTTTCTTTAATGTTCTATAGTTTTCATTGTAGATTCACCTCCATGTGATTAGATTTATTTTTATGTATTTTATTTTTTGTGCCTATTGCTAATGGAATTGTTTTTCTGAAATCTTTCTCCACAGATTCATTGTTGGTATATAGGAAAGCTATTGATTTTTGAATATTGATTTTGTAACCTGCTACTTTGCTGAATTTGTTTAGTGGTTATAGCAGTCTTTTAGTGGAGATTTTGGATCTTCTAGGTATGGTCATATCATCTACAAACAGTGATGATTTGACTTCTTTTTTCCTATTTGTATCCCTTTTATTTCCTTCTTTTTACATAAGTGCTCTGGCTAGAATTTCTAGCACTAAATTAAATACAAGTGATGAGAGTGTACATCCTAGTCTTGTCCCAGATTTTAAAGGAAATGTTTTCAGTCTTTCCTCATTTACTGTGAGGTTGGCTTTGGGTTTTTCATATACAGCTTTATGATGTAGAGGTATGTTCCTTCTATCCCTAGTTTTTTCAGTGTTTTTATCATGAATGGGTGCTGAATTTGTCAACGACCTTTTGTGCATCTATTGGGATAACTGAATGATTTGTCTTTGATTCTATTTATGTGACAAACTACATTTATTGATTTGTATATGTTAAAACATCCTTGCATCTCCAGAATAAAACCAACTGGGTTGTGTATAATCTTAAAATTTTGAACAAAATTTGCTAATGTAATTTTAAGTATTTTTCCATCTAAGTTAATCAGGGATATTTGTCTGTAGTTTTCTTTCCTTGAAGTTTCCTTATCTGATTTTGATATGAGAGATATACTGGCTTTATGGAATGAATTTGAATGTGTTTCATCACTTTCTATTCATGGAATAATTGAGGAGTATTAGCATTAGTTATTTAAAACTTTGGTTGAATTCATCTGAAAATCCATCTGATCCTGGGATTTTCTTTGTTAGAAGTGTTTTTATTACTGTTACAAGTAATTTTATTATAAGCTTTTAGTCTGTTTAAGTTTTCTATTTCCTCTTGATTCAGTTTTGACTGATCATATTTGTCTAAAAATGTATCAATTTCTTCTTGATTTTCCAATTTATTGGAGGATAACTTTTCAAAATAGTCCATAGTGATCCACTGGATTTCTGTGAAATTTGTGATGTTTTCTCCTTTTTCATGTCTAATTTTATTAATTTGGGGTTTCTCTCTTTTTCTTTAGGATTGGTTGGCTAAGCTCTTACCAATCTTGTTTATCTTCTCAAGGAATCAATTCTTTGTTTCATTGATGTTTTATGTTGGATAAGATTCAGGCTGGCAGGCCATACCCCCAGGCGCCTTCCTGGAAGGGCCCATCTCTCGAGAGAATTCACTTTTGGCGGGCTCCGAGTCCCCACCCTTCCTGATCCTGGGAATACTAGCCTCTTTCGAGAATTCAACCCAGGGCGCTCCCACTCTGAGTCAATCCTGACCATACAAGTCACGCTCCCACCCTTCTGTACTTAAGCCCCGGCTTGTCCAGAACTCACTCTCTCTCTCTTTTCGCCATCATCTTCTCACCAGCTCTCCCCTGCCCGGTTCCCCTTTCCCTTTCTCCCCTTCCCTTAATAACCCCCCCTTTTCTACAAGGTGGTCCCGGTGTGGTTTTTGACCTTCATTTTATACGGTCTTTTTATTCTCAAGTTTATTTATTTCAACTCTGATCTTAATTATTTCCTTCTACTGGATTTGCAATTAATTTGCTCTCTTTTTGTCAAGGGCTTGAGATGCATCATTAGGTTGTTTATTTGGAGTTATTCTGATTTTTAAATGTAGGCTCTTATAGCTATTAACTTTCCTCTTAAACTAACTTCATAGTATCCCAGAGGTACTGGTATGTTGTATCATTATTGCCATTTGAGTCTAATTTTTTTTTAAATTTCTCTTCTGATTTCTTCTATCACCCATTCATCATTCAAAGTATATTGTTCAATCTCCACGAGTTTACATAATTTCTGTAAGGTTTTGTTGTGATTTTAATTTCATTGTATTATGATCTGTATTTTCTAAAAGTTGCTTTATTTTAGAGATGGTTCCATGAACCCCATTGAAGAAAATGTATTTAGCTGTTGTTAGATAAAATATTTTATAGATGTCTGTTAAGTACATATGATTTATAATATTTTTATGTCCAAAGAGTCTTTACCACATCTATATCTGGATGACCTATCTAATGGTGATAGAGGTATGTTAAAATCACCCAGTATTTTTGTGCTGTGGTCTATCTGAGGTTTCAATTTGAGAAGTGTTTATTTTATGTAATTATTTGCAATGTTTGGGGCATAAACTTTTATTATTGTTACACCTTCTTGTTGGATTGTTTATTTTGCCAGTATGAAGTGACATTTTTTGATTCTTTTGATTAATTTTTATTTGAAGACTGCTTTGTCAGAAAAAGAGTACCTTAGCCTACTGGATTTTGGGCTTCATTTATATGGTATATCAATCTCCATTCTTTCATTTTCAACTTGTTATTATTTTAATGGGTTGTGTAGTGGTTCTTTTTTGATCTTCTCTATTTGAGGCTTTTAATGTCTCCTGTATCTGAATGTCCATTTCATTCTGAAGGTTTGGAAATTTTTCTGTTATTATTTCCCTGAAGAGAATATCCATTCCATCATACAAGGCTCATTAATTCTGATAATTTTTAAATGTGGTCTCATAATGTTGTCCAAAAGGTCTTCTATAGCCTGATCATGGTTACTTATTTTCTCTCTATTAATGTTTTCTGAATGTTCTTGTCGGACCACTTTGTCTTCCAGCTCTGGGAGTCTGTCTTCAACATGGTCTATTACAGAGACTTTCAACTGAACATTTTATTTGATTTATTGTGCCTTTTATTTCCAAGATTTCTGTTTGTTTCTTTTTCAACATTTCTATCTCCTTGTTGAATTTATAATTTGTATCCTGACTTTCTTATTTCATTCAGTTGCTTTTCTGTGTTGTCTTCGAATTCATTAATCATTTTTTATAATGATAATTTTGAATTATTTGTTTGATATTTCATCCACTTCATTATCTTTGGGGTCAATTGCTAGTGAATTATGAACTTTAGGAGGGGCCATGTTACCTCTGTTTTTTTTTTTTTTTTTTTTTCATCTTATTCCTGTTTTGGGTTTTATGCATCTGTAGGGAAATAATTTTCTTCCACTCTTATGTGTGGGCCTTTTAAGGGCACAGTCTTCATTTCCAAATTTTTGAGTGGTCTAAATTGAGACTCCCTCAAAGCTGTGGTATCCACAGCCTTTGCATTAATACTGTTTTGCCTGTAGCAATGGATGTCCATGAGTGGGTCAGAGGGCCCACCCACAGCCATTTATATTCTGGGCCTGGTTGTTAGTCTGGGTTTTTTGTATTTTCTACCCATTGTAGCTAAAGTTTAGCTAATTATAGCTAAAGTTTGAGTATTGTTAAATTTTGTGTGGAACAAGTTGTGTTGCCTTTTGCCTGAGCAGCAATCTCTACTGGGTGAACTTGTATTTTTCTTATAAGTTCCCAGCACCTCACAGAATATGAGAAAACAAACAATAGCAACCGATACAAATAATATTCAGCATTCAAATAAATACCTGGTTTTACTATGCCATCTAAAGTGTTAATTACTACAAAAACCAGAAAAGTCTGAGTCAGAAATTGCCATCAGCAAAAATAATAAGTAACCATAAACTAGATGTGACAGTAAAGCAAACAGATTTCAACTATGTCATACATAGCAGTAACAGTTGCAACAGCATTAATGGCAGAGATAGGAATTATAAAAACCAACTAATTATAAAAGATGGTTGTTGATGCAAAACACAAAGAAAAGACCACCAACTCCAATTTTAAATCAAATTAAAGCAAACTTATATTTTGTACACAAAGAGAGCTGGCCAGTGGCTGCCCCTCCCAAACACTGGGCTCAGGATCAGCCCTGCTCTCCAGGAAGACAAGGTTTTTATGGCACAAAAAGTTACAAAAAAAATAAAAATAAAAAAAAGGAGGGGGATGTCTTGGGAAGTTACAGCTAACAGGGTTTTGGCAAATGTGACATAAAGGCAGATAGCAGGCTAATGATCTACATGGCTTAACATTTCAAGGTAGGGAGTAAATTAAGATTCCTGCTGGAATTTATGAAGTGCCACTGAGGTTTTAGGGGGGGTTGTTATCTGGTCAAGGAGAGCCAGGCCTGTGTGACTTCAGAACACAGGCAGGAATTCCAAACAAGATTTGCCCCAGAGTTTGGTCAGGCCAAATAAATATCTTAGTAAAACAGAAATAAACTTTTTTTTTTTTTTAACTTTATGGCTCCCAATTTTAGGATAGAGTTAGGTTGGGTTCATCAATGGTAACAATACATTAATAGTTAATTTATATAAAAGTTAATTATTAGAAAATAAAATTTAATAGGAAGGCAGAAAACAGTTTACAATTAAAAAAAATGAACAGAGAGAATGAAGAAGAATTATAGCAGGTATGGTTATAAGGAAGGAGGAGAAAAATAGAAGTAACAAAGTAAATGAAAAAAAGAAAGAGAATAATATAATTTGGCTATTAGCATGATAAGAAAAGAGAGAAAGAGAAACAAACAAATAAAAACAATAACAAACAAAAAAATACAAACCAAAAAACCTAATCCTCAAAAAACATGGAAAAAAACATAACTGCATTAAAAATCCTATAAATGAGAAAAAAGAAACAAATATGTATATGTATATATATCCATGAACCAATCAGAACAGAAAGAATACACACAAGGAAAAAAAAAAGATTCTTGATTAAAGATGAAGAAAACATTTTCTCTGAGGTGTTACAGTTGACAAGGTTGGATGATCACTGTCTCTGTCCAAATGTCATGCTTTCCATTTCTTCTTGGGCTATGGAGAGAATAGGGAAGAAATGAAGAGATAGAAAAAGAAAGGGCTAGAGGTTGTTAACCCCTTCCTCTTCCTCTTTTTTGTATTGCTCTCCAAGGTGCCAGGTTCAATGGCTTAAGACTAAAGCTTGTTGAAATAAGTCTCAGCTTCCTTTCTCACTTGTATGAGTTAGGATGGAATGGAAAGTTTTATTAGATGAAGTTTTGTCTGTGCAAAACAAATCAATGCAGTCCCAAGGTGGGACTGCAACAGACTATAAGGGGAGTTGCCATGGGTGTGCCTTAGATCTAATGAGGCCTCAGGGGTTTTGTTGGGTGGTATCTGCTCTGGAGAGATTAGATCAACACACCCCTAGGGCCTGGTAGTTGCTAATCTGTTGGGAGTCTGAATGGCAGGAGTATCCCAATAATCCAACTCTTGGGGCAGGGGAGCCAATTTTCCATATACTCTGATGCCCAGAAATACGGCCTTCCCAGGCTTAGTCCTTGAGTGTATTCACACCTACCTATTCAGATTCCAAAAGCCACTTCAGCTGGTCACGTGAGCTGCCAGATCCAAAGGAAAAGGAAGTTGGTCTCTCCTTCAGTTTTATGACTTGAATGCTCCTTGGGTAAAATCTTCTCTTTGCCTGTTTCACTTATGTTCTGCTAAATACAGCCTAGGTTACACAGTAGGTGCCTGCCAGAACAGTGTGGTAGTGTTTGCTGTGATCTCCTCATTCTATAGCAGCAGCTGCCGTATGGCTGCCTCAAGATGGCTCCCACCCCAGCTCTCAAACACCAGTCCACAGGGCAGCCTCTGGATCAGCTAAACTCAGGCTGATTTCCTAATCTCAGGTTTTTAAGTGACAAATCTGTCCATTGTATTACTGTGTCCCCCTGTTCTGTGTGGTGTACCAGAACTGCTACCACTGCCAATGTCACAACTGGCTTGAATCCAATGTGCTCTTCTTTGTTTAATGTACCCAAATTTCTGAGGCTGTAAGTCACTCTGACTGTCCAATATGAATTTTGGTAAAATCCTTCTTTCAGGAAACTCACTGAGAAGCAGTACATATGCTTTTGACTCCTGAATCAAGGAGCAACTGAGGAGGGGTTGCAAAAGAATAGTCAGTATAGGTAATGAATCATCAGGTTGGATGGGAAAGGTGGGGGCTGGTTGGAAAGGAAAGGAAATAAAATGTTTCAGGACATTCCCCCTCTCATCCATCTTGTTGCCAAGCTTACCAGCCTCTAAGGAATTGTTCCTCCCAGAATTGTTAATGAATGCCATGAATGTCCCCTGTGATGCTCCTTTCCTGCCTATACTCCTTGGTGGCTTCCCACCCTTGGATCACCTCACCTTTTGGTCACTGGTTGCATAGGCAAGGTAACAGGAAGAGAAGGGGGCAAGAGAACTAAGAAAATCTTAAATATATAAAAGGGGGAGGACACCCCTACTTCCTCAGCCACCAACATGGACCCCTCCTTTATGGAGGAGACTCTGTCTCTCTCTGTGTGTGTGTTCTATACTTTAAATAAAACTTTGCGTTTCTTGGGTGTTCAACCTTTGACACCAGGGGAACAGGTCTTGATCCTGATTCTCAACACTGATATCATAACTGTGAATGTAATTTTCCTCTAATCCAAGTATTTTAAATTCTCCTCTACTCTTCTTCTTTTTTTTTTTTTTTTTTTTTGGAAATTTATTTTTTAATGTTAACTGGCACTAGGTGAAAGGTTCCAAAAACTGCAAACTATTACAGTGTCAATTTTTTTAATGATTCATATTTGGCAAAACACAAAATAATGTATCTCTAGTGAACGATATAATGACATTTGCTGACATGAAAACAATAATGGTAATATTGCTGTAAACAACTGGTTCTCTGACTGCATTTCTGATTATTTCTTAATATACACACCTAGAAGATGAACTGCTGGGTCAAAGGATATCATGTTTTCCTGCTCTTCCCACACACCACCAAATCCTTTTCTAGGTTGTACCAATTCATACTGCCACCAGCCATGATGAAAGTTCCATTTTTAACAACACCCATTATAGCATCAGAAAATTTCAATCTTTACTAATTTTGTCAGCAAAATGGTATCTTATTGTTGTTTTAACTGAAATTTCATTACAGATGATTCTAAATTTTTACACAAATTTGTCATTTATTTTCATTTTGCTAAATTACCTATTCTTTTTCTTTTTTTTTAATTTTTTTATTATTTATTTACTTATTCATCATGCACAAGTATAGTATCTTTTTACATACAACTGCTTGTATACAAAGTATATAAGTACCATTCAGATCTTCAATCATGCATTTAGGATAATGATATACTCTTCTTCTTTAACCCACAATTTAGCTCACTTTTAAAAGCAAATATAGATAGAATTTATTTTTAATACAATGTGATAGTATCAATTTGGTGTATATAAAAATCATTTAAATTTCTCTCACCATTTACTAAGGGGCATATAGATTGTCTCTGTTTTTAGTTACTATAAGCAAAATTGTAGTGAAAATAAATATGTTTTCAGATTTACACAAATACTTGTCAGGATAGACTCTTAGATTGGACAGAGTTGAATTAAAAGTGTGAATTTAAGATGTGAACAGATACTGAAAATAGCTATAAAAAAAGTTAATATTCTTGAACTCCTTTCTTATCATTACATATTTTTAGAATTTATATTATTTGTCAGTCTGATACATAAAAAGGTATCTTTTTGCTTTAGTGTTCAATTTTTTCTTCATAAAATTCTGTTTTTCCCTTGTTATTTATAATTAGGTTTCTATGAGTTATATTACAATATGTTTTTTAATCTAAATAATCACTTATATTTTACCCATGTACTTATAGAATCTCTTCACACATTCTGGAAATTCATTTTTTCTGTTAAATGAGTTTTTAAATAAATGAATGAATACAAAACTTTCTACTATATTCTTAATTTGTTATTTTGTCTTTGTTATTTTATTTATGGTATTCTGACATTCAAAATTTATCAGTATTTTTCTTTAAATGTGTGTTGAACAAATGAATTGATGAACTGTTGAATGAGTTGAACTAACACTAAACAAAATCCTCATGAGTTCTCCAAGGTGATGATTAGTTCATGTCCACAAATTAAAAGACTGTAATACTACACCCTAAAGAAAACATTTCAAAGTTCCCCAGAGGCTGAACTTAACATATTTGGAGTAAATATAAAACAAAACAAAGTTAGGTTGTTAATATTTTCTATAGAAATATAAATCATTAGCTGACATCAAGTTGAAAATAATTGTTTATTGTGAATCCTTTTATTCTTCAACCTCATTCAGACTTGATAAAGACAATCTGTGAAATCTCTTTTATTATAACTAAACACTAAAATTTCTCTAAGGCTTTGTGTGATTTATGTATGGCTATAAGCATAAGTCATGTGAGACAATAAAGCCTTCACCACTTATAAGAATGACTCATAGGCTACTATAGTGCATGTGAGATTTATAAAGATCATACCACTATTTTGTCACCTTGTTCCTAAACACATAAATGAATTTCAGATAATGCTTATCAGAGATAAAAGCAGATATGCTAACATTAATTGAGGCCACAACTTTATAGGTGAACAGCATAAATGAAAAGGCCTGAACACAATCATTCTCAGCTGTGGAGATATTTTTTGTTGAAGCAGACAATTACATTAAAATAAAATAAAACAAAACTCACTAGTGTCTTGATTTGTTAGGGGAAAAATTAAAACATAAAAATATCTATTTAAGAAATATGATCAAGTATTTGTTTTTGGTTGGGATTGAACATAGGATAGAGTCTTGAAAATTAAATACTTTGCTATAAGAATTCATGGTCTAAGGAAATAATAGTATATAATTTGTGTCATTGTGACTCCTAGTCCGTAAAATCTTTCATATTTCATGGGAATGGGTCTTAATAGTGAGTTTCCCTGTAGTATGCTGCTTTTAAGTCCTTTGGGAATAGACCCAGGAGTGGGATGGCTAGGTCATAAGGTGGATCCATTCCCAGTTTTCCAAGGAATCTCCATACTGCTTTCCATAATGGCCGCACCATTTTGCAGGCTCACCAGCAGCGTATGAGTGTGCCTTTTTCCCCACATTCTCTCCAACATTTATTATTGTTTCTGTTCTTAATAGCTGCCATGAAATGAAATGAAATGAAATCTTAGAGTAGTTCTGATTTGCATTTCTCTAATTACCAGAGATGTCGAACCTTTTTTTCATGTATTTTTTGATTGTGTATCTTCTTCTGTGAAATGTCTTTTAAGTTCCCTGGCCCATTTATTGATTGGGTTATTTGTTTTTTTTTTTTTTTTTTTTTTGGTGTTAAGATTTTTGAGTTCTTTATATATACTAGAGATTAGTGCTCTATACTACAGGAACATAGCCACATCAATGTTTATAGCAGCACAATTTACAATAGCTAGGTTTTGGAACCAACCTAGATGACTCTCAGTAGATGAGTGGATAAAGAAAATGTGGTATATATACACAATGGAATATTACTCAGCAATAAAAGAGAACAAAATAATGGCATTCGCAGGTAAATGGATGAAGTTGGAGAATATAATGCTAAGTGAAGTTAGCCAATCCAAATGCTGAATGATTTCTCTATATAAGTAGGCTGATTCATAGTGGGGTTGGGTTGGGGACCATAGGAGGATTAGAGGAACACTAGAAAGGTCAATGGGGAGGGAGAGGAAGGGAGGGAGCAAGGGGGTATGAAGGGAAAAAAAAAGAAGTGGTAGAATGAGATGGATATCAGTATCCTAAATGCATGATTGAAGACACGAATAGTATGAATATACTTTGTATACAAACAGTGTTATGTAAAAAGGTGCTCTATATATGTACTATGAATTGTAATGCATGCTTTTATATATACAACAACTTTGAATAAAAAATGTTCAAAAAAAGTGAGTTTCATCTCATTAGAAGAATAAAACTCAAAGATAAATTTTATCACATTTTCTCTCACATTTTTTGACCCATTCATATCTCTCTCTCTCTCTCTCTCTTTTTTTTTTTTTTTTTTTTTTTTGGTACTACGGATTGAATTCAGGGGCACTTCACCACTGAGCAATGTCCCCAGCCATAGTTTGTCTTTTATTTAGAGACAGGGTCTCACTGAGTTGCTTAGCACCTCACCATTACTAAGGCTGGCTTTGAACTCATGATCCTCCTACCTCAGCCTCCTGAGCGGCTGGGATTACAGGAGTGTGTCACCATGCCCAGCTGACCCATTCATCTCTTGATGGGCACCTGGGGTGTTCACACAACTTGGCTCTTGTGAATCATGTTGCTATAAACACTGACGTGCCTGTATCAGTGGAGTAGGTATTTTAGTTCTGGAAAAATACCAGGGAATGGGACAGCTGGATCATATTGTGGTTCCATTCCTAGTCTTTTAAGGAATCTCCATACTATTTCCAAAATAGTACTAATTTGCAGTCCCACCAACAAATGTATTACTATAACTTTTTCCCCACATCTTCTCCAGCATTATTATTAATAATCTTAATAATAATTCCACCTCTATGTATACATATAAAGTATCAATTATAAGAATAATAAATAGATTAGTCAAGGCCAGAGAAGTACATAAGGGGGAATGGGAGAGAAGAGGAGGAATAGAGGAGGTATTGGGAAACAAAATGGAGAAAATTATATTTCATGAATGTATGATTATATCAAAATTAACCCCACTATTATATATAGCTATAATGTACCAAAAAACATTAAAGTTAATTTTGAGGCTCTGGAAAACAAAAGGTTAAAAAAGGAATAGAGAATTTTATCCTTTTTTTTAAATAATTTGATGGAGTCTAATTAGAATAATCAGTTATTATTTGATTCTTTGAAAGTCTTTATGACATATTCCTAACATGAATACTGATTTGAGAAAGTTTAAAGGATCTTATAATACCCCTTGATGACAGTGAAGACCTCCTTCAACAACGGAAAAACAAGTTTAAAAATCCCAACTTTATCCACTGAGTCCCCAACAGGACTATCTTTGCCTTTTAGGCTTAGTTCTGTTATTTCTTCAAATATGAGGTGAAAAGGAAAAATAAAACTCATTTCCCTTAAATGTCAGTTATCTGAGGCTAATGTGTGGTAACTTCTGGAATCACATTTGTCACACTTGGACCTACTCATATTACAAACACCACTAGCCATTACCATCCCTATTTCCCTATAACTATATTAGAATTCAATATTAAGCAGAGAAGTTTGCCACAAGGTAAAGAATTGCAGCACTATGTTTCCTTGAATAGTCTACATTATAAGTGAATATCTCATTGCATTTTCAGATTGTATCTCATACTTGGTCTCTTTGGGGCTATTATCAGTGTTGTATATGGGGGTGGCGATCATCTAATAATCACTGAAAGAGGTCAAGGTAGAAATATTTTTGTATCAAGGAATCAGGATTTGAGAAAGAGAAAGCAGAGAATACTGCAAAGATATAACCTTGTGGGTCTGAATGAAGATTTTAGTGAGTAAAATGTTTTATGTCATCTCCTCCAAGAAAAGGAATTCAATTACAGATAAATTTTATAATCAAATCAAACTTATTTGGGAAGAAGAAAAAAAGAAATAGGATGAAAGCTATTTCTCATACTCTAGCTGATACCTTTGACTGGAAAAAATCATATTAAATATAAAATCTATCTTAAAACAATATCAAGAATGTCAAACTGCCAAAAGCTAAAACTGCATAGCTAAAATGAAAACTACAACACTTTATAAACAAAGATGAGCCTTTTTCTTCTCATACACTCTCATATTGATAATTCTGCATTTGTATCTTCTCTGTTATCTTTCTTTTCAGTAAGAATTATATATCACATTATAAAATAAAACTCTACCATCCTTCATACCTGTGAAAGGCTAGACATTTTAAACCCTCATTTTTTAAACTGAAAACTAAATACAAATATCTTATCCCAGGGGGCATTGGGTCCCTTAATATGGAAGCTTTCAAAGGGTAATAGGAAGTGAATAGTTGAACATATACTTTCAAGTCATTCTAAATATAACTTAGGAAGTTCAACTATCAGAAAAATAAATAAATTAAGAAGTGAAATACTGATGAAATTTCAAAGGAAGCAATCAGGAAGGTGACAAATGTAACAATGACAAGATGCTGATGCCTAAAGCAAAATGTTCAAAAGCAAGAAGTACCTGACAGACCCACATAATGTTCATGACCCATCGAGGTATTACCTGACAACTAGTTTCATTTTAGGAACAAAGGGAAAGAATAAGATCAAGGCAAAAATATGAAAATTAAATAGAAACAGGCAGCACTTTTGAAAAGGTCTCAAATTCAACATAAAGCCAGGAACAAATCAACTGGCAGTCCTCTGTGATATTAGCTCGTTGTGGGTCATGGGAATATTGTAGGCGGTTGGATCAAAGAGGTGCCAAGTCCACCATTACCACCTCCCTCATTCTGGCCATAAAATCAGGGCCATCTTTGTGATGCTGAGCTAGAAATATTCAGTCTTGCTTTCTTTTCTTGTCTTTCTTTCTTTCTTCTTTTATTTCTTCCTTTTTTTTCCTTTCATTTGTTGGTGCTTAGGATTGAAACCAGGGGCACTTGACCCCTGAGAAACATCCCTGTCACTTTAATTTCTTATTTTTTTTTAAATTTTGAGACAGGATCACACTAAGTTGCTTAGGCTAAGCTGTCTGGCAATGACCTTGTTGCTATACCCATGCTCTCCTTATTTCTGTTCCTTGAATACATAAATCTCATTTCCAATTCAGAGGCTGTTACACATAAATATTTTTAAAATATTTTTTAGTTATAGATGGACTCAATACCTTTATTTTATCTGTTTATTTTTATGTGGTGCCAGGGATGGAACCCAGTGCCTTACACATGCTAGGCAAGCACTCTACCACTGAGCAACAACCCCAGCCCCACATGTAAATCTTTATTAAATTAGATCCTTGTCTGTTAGGTCTCAGGTAAGTGACTCCTAATCAGAGATTCTTTTCCTGGTGAGTGAATTTTAATAGTCCCCAGTCACTCTTAGTCACATTCCCACTCTTCATTGTATATATTGTTAAATAACAATTTAAATTTTTCTTCCTTGCTTTACTTGTTTTAATGCCTGTCCCATACAAGAATGTAATCTATGTGAAAAGACCAGTTTGCCTCATTCACTGTTGTTATCTCCATAGCTACAATAACCGGTGTCTTGCACAATGTAGACATTTCAAGATTGAATTAAATATAGTAGCACATGCCTTCCTTTACTGTCTGATTTAACACTATGACTCCTCAGATTATTCTCTATCTCATCTACTTCATTATTTTCTTCATAATATTTAGCACTTCCCAGCATCTAACATTGACTAAAATTATCACATTCACTTTTTAATTTTTTTTAAGTTATGTACCTCCTTCAACTGTGCGTAAAGACCAGGAGTACAAGGTTCTTATCTGATTTGTTCAGCCTTGAATATTCAATACCTATTTCTAGATGAGGGTTTGGCAACATGTATGAACTCAATAAATATCTAGTGTTTAAATGAATTAATTTTCATGGAAAAGTTGCAGAAGGATGAAGTATGTATTTTAATTCACACTCTAAAGTAACTGAGTCCCTGCAACTGAAGTTCTGTTAAGGGAGTACATATTTGAATAGTGTCATAACAAAATCAATTATAAGTAATAGGGAACAGGAACTGAGCCTGTTGCTTAGTGGTAGAGCACTTGCCTAGCATGTGTGAGGCACTGGCTTAAATCCTCAGCACCACATAAAAATAAATAGAATAAAGGTACTGTGAAAAAAATTCTTTAATAAAAGTTATAGAGAACAAAATCATAGCAAGCACCATTATAAATAATATATATTTATATTTTATTGATGTCACAAATAACTCTTTGAGGGTATTCATACTATCAATTCCATTAAAAATATTAGTAAACTGAAGCAAAAAGATATACAATAAAATGTCTATTATTGTTTTTATCTTGTTGTTATTATCACTATTATTCTCCCTGCTCTTACTTGTATGCCTAAAATTTGAAGCTAGACTATCTATCCTAAAAGTTCATGCTCTTGGGCTGGAGCTGTAGCTCAGTGGCAGATCACTTGCCTAGCATGTGTGAGGCACTGGCTTCGATCCTTAGCACTGCATGAAAATAAATAAATAAAATAATTTTTTAAAAAGAGATCATGCTCTTAATTGATATAATTCTTTTACCACAAGACCTAAAACAGGCTAGTTTACAATAAAGGTTTGCTAAGATATGCATCAATTCATTCTATTAGTTTGCCTAATTGTGATTTCTCTCCAGACTCTTGAAAGAGGAAGAAAGCTGATCCTCACCAGCTCTAGGTCACCTTTAGACTTCAGAGCTACATGGAAAATATTGTTGTAACCTCATTTCTTTTATCCTAGCCCTCAGGATTCACTTTATTTAGACCATTAATGAACAAATGATATGTCATTAATGAAAACAATTGATAAGAACATTATTTTTCTCTATTCTGAGAAGTTGTCAATGTATTCCACATTGCTTACTTATTATAAACAACAAAAACAACAACAATATCCTTTCTCCTAGCACCTTGTACTTTAGCTTCCTTCCTGGACAACTTCAGAGGGAATTCTACCTTGAAGCAAGCAATCTCTGTATCTATAGCACAAAGTATTCCTTACAATAATGGGCTTTAATTGTCTTTTAATTATTTTATATCTGAATTACCATACACTGCAGAACATTTAGAACCATAATAATGAAATATCATATTATAATGGTTTATTGAAGTAGCATGCTCAGCTTTAACTTCTGGGAATCACTGAGAGGTCTAGCAGTGCCTATAAATCATCCTAATCTCACAGCAGAGGTTGAAAGTGCAATGGGATCCTGAATAGGATAGGAAACATAAACTTTTCAAATTAATTCTTATTAAGGCCTAGGGCTTTATTCCTACTCATCCTGCTTAGGTTATGACAAAATTGAAATAGCCAATCTATTTACCATCCACATGGTAAACCATCTTTAAAATTAATAATAAATTAATAATTTTATGTTTCAAGATTAAAATAACCATATTACTTACCTAAAAATATCTTAGGGGCTAGTTAAAGTAAAGAAATATATGTTCATTATTATTATCCTTAGGTGGTAGTTGGATTATTGATTTGAGTGATACAGATATTAGTGGAAGATTTATTTATTTTTTTAATCCAAGGCTAGAATATAACTCCTTAGAGCCAGCCCTTATCTCAGCAAAATGCTCATTAAAAGTGGACATTTTCATTGATATTGAAGATAGTGAAAGGAGAATGTTAACTATGTTGCTTAGATGGGAGGGACAGCATTTAACCTAATTCCAAATGTTACTAATATGTGCCTATACTGCATTTCATAACAATTTGTACCTATTTACGTGGACACATAATATACATATAAAACTTCACTGAAGAAGGAAAAATCTATGTAAATACACAAACAACTTTTAGAAACCGGGAAGCCCAGAATGAGGATTTCCTGTGGATCTTGTTACCTGACTGTGTGACGGTTGCTCATAATCTTTCAGAAATCTGCTCCTGATCTTTTTATCACCTCCCCAAAGATTGAGATATCTCTTGAAGGAAGTGAGCATCTATGTCAATAGAAGTTTGAACCAACACCACAGGAAAGCTGCTAGCATCTGACATCTGTTTTTAAAATACTACAAACTGAGCCAGATGCTGTGGTGCACATCTGTAATCCCAGCACTTGGGAGGCTGAGGCAGGAGGATGGCAAGTTCAAATCCAGCCTCAGCAATGGCGAGGGACTTACCAATTCAGTGAGACCCTGTCTCTAATAAAATACAAAAAAGGGCTGGGGATATGGCCCAGTGGTCGAGTGCCCCTTAGTTCAATCCCCAGTACCAAGAAAAATAAAAATAAAATACTACAAACTGTAAGTCAGGGAGGCTGGACCTAAAAGCTTATTTCAGAGATAAATTTCTTTTAAAATCAGAAGACTGGAAAAATGTGTGAATAAAAGAACTAAATTTTGCCACCTAGAACTACCTTATATATGTTGGACTATGCTTTCATTTGATTCCTTTCTCAACATATTTTTTTCTAAGTGTCCTGAGCCTCTGTCTTAAACCAGATTATCCATAGTCCATATTTTTGTTATACTTTATTTTCTGTTCATTCAACACATGAAATGTCAGCTCCATAAGGGCTTTGCAGATAGTAGCAAGGACATAACATTCAGAAAACATTTCAGAGATATTTCCAATGACCTACAACCCCTACCCCTACTACATTTACCTAAAAGCCTGTGGGTTATTTTGTCCTTTTGTGTTTTTGCTATGATTGCAGTTAAAACACCCTAATCATGACAGTAATCAGGTCTTATACATAACAGAAAATCTGATTCTAAAGTTGTCAGAAAATGACATGAGACTCATATTCAGTGTGCATAAACTCAGAAATGAAGTGAGAAGGAAGAGAGTAATTACATTGTGAATGATCATTATACATCAATGAGTCTATTATACATATTTCATATATTTCACATTTAATATCCATAAAAAGCTACCATTTGTTGGTTATGATCCTTCATATATTAAAAAAGTGATAATATGTTCAGAAATAGAAATTGTTGTCCAAAGTCACACAACTAGGAAAACTATCAGCCAGGATTTGAACAAAAGTCTCAGTTAAAACTCAGAGCTTTTCCTATTTTTTGCATCTAGTCTGTCTCACAACCTGCCCTGAATTAGGTTCTCTGATGCCTCCAGAAATCATAAAGCACTAACACATTAAAATTGAATAGTACACGTGCTTCTTGTATTTGATAAATTCAAAACACACATAGCTATACAATGGCCCACTTTAAATTCATATTAATTCAGATGCTAATATGTATGCTTCCTAAGGCAAAGAAAAATCACAAAAAAATTAAATCAGATGTGAAAATAGCTTGACCTTATATCTATGGTAACCATCTGTTTGGAATAGAAAAAGGATTGTATATAATTATTTCTAATATACAATAACTGTCACAGACATAAAAATACAATATTTATTTTTTATTTTTATTCATTCTTTTTAGTTATCCATAACATTAGGATTCCTTTTGACATAATTATAAAAGCATGGAATATAATTTGCTTTAATTCAGTACCAGTACTTCCTCTTTCCCTCCCCTCCTCCCTCCCCATGTTCCTTTTCTTATATTCTACTGAATTTTCTGCTATTTACTTATAATTTTTTATTAGTCAAATGGATATACATGATGGAGAGATTCACTGTGGTATATTCTTATGTACATAGGAAAGTTAGGTCAGATTCATTCCTCTAACCTTCCCTCTCTTGTCCCTCCGCCTTCCCCCTAAATCTCCTTTCTCTATGCCACTGAACTTCTATTTTGATGAAATTCCTCACTATTTTTTTGTCTTGCTCTCTTTCCCTTATTCTGAACTAGCTTCTGAACATTCAGCCTTAGACTTTCTGGGTCTGGCTTAAGAAATACCATATTTCAATGATTATCTGACCTTTAGCTAGATTAACCACGAGAAGACGGAAAACACAATAGAAGTTGGAAAGGAAAGGGACGAGATTACAACTGATACAACAGAAATAAAAGGGATCATAAGGAAGTACTATGAACAATTATGTACCAACAAACTGATAATCTCAAAGAAATAATTACTAGACATGTTCAATAAACTAAGATAGAATCACAAGGAAACAGAAAATTTGAACAAAATGTTAATGGATAAGGAGATTGATCAATAATCAAAATGTTTCCCACCAAAGAAAAGACCAGAATAAAATGGCTTCACTGCTGAATTTTTACAAAACATTTAAAGAACAAATACCAATTCTTCTCAAACTCTTCCAAAAAAATGAATTAAAGAAAATACTTCCAAAACCATTTTTCAAGGCCAGCAGTACCTTGATACAAAAGCCAGACTAGAATGCTATATGAAAACACAATCACAGTCCATTATCCCTGATGAAAATTGATATAAAAATCCTCAACAAAGTAATAGCAAACCAAATTCAGCAATACATTAAAAGAATAATTCAGGGCTGGGGTTGTGGCTCAGTGGTAGAGCACTCGCCTAGCACATGCGTGGCCCGGGTTTGATCCTCAGTATCACGTAAAAATAAATGCATTGTGTACAACTAAAGCAAATAAATATTAAAAAAAAAGAATAATTCACCATAATCAAGTAAAATTTATGCCTAGGAAGTAAGGATGGTTCAACATAGGTAAATCAATAAATGTTATACACCCATTTCTAGAATGAAGATAAAAAATATGATCAATTGATTCAGAAATGGATTTTGATAAAGTTCAACACCCTTTTATGATAAAATCTCCCAACATAATAGATATGGAGGAAATTTACCTCAGTACACCATCCATATGTAATAGATTTTATAGCTAATATCTTCAATAAAAGTTGAAAAGCTTGACTCTTAAGATGAGGAACAAGACTAGGACAATCGTTCTTATTGCTTCTTTTTGACATAGTACTGGAAGCTAGAGCAATTAGGCAAGAGAAATAAAATAAAACACACCCTAATATGAATATAAGAAGTGAAATTGTCAATTAGCTGAAGATATATTCTTAATTCAGAAAGTAAATGAGCCCCTTTCTTTATAATCCTCATCCCTTCTTTGAAAAATTAATGGATGGAAAAATTAAAATCTGAAACTCATCTTTAAAATTTGAAAATGAACGTGAAGCCAATGTAATTCTTTTTTTTTTAATTTTTGTAGTTGTAGATGGACAGCATGCCTCCATTTTTTAGTTTATTTTTATGTGGTGCTGAGGATCAAACCCAGTGCCTCACACATGTGAGGCAAGCATTCTGCCACTGAGCCACAGCCCCAGCCCAGACAAGGTAATTCTTGTTGAAATTAAAATTGTGTTTCTTATGATGTTATTTGGAAATAAAATACTTAAATTTTTTTTTGTAGTTGTAGGTTGACAGACTGCCTTTATTTTATTTGTTTACTTTTATCTGGTGCTGAGGATTGAATCCAGTGTCTCACACATGCTAGGCAAGAACTCCACCAGTAAGCCACAACCCCAGCCCTAAAGTACTTTTTGATGTGGAAAGAGGGAACAGTTCAAGAGAAGACAGTAATAGTCTTTTAAATACTTAATACTTTATTCTCTTAAAATTAATTGTGGGGCAGGAGTTGTACCTCAGTGGTAGAGTGCTTGCCTAGCATGTGTGAGAAACTGGGTTCAATCCTCAGCATCACATAAAAATAAATAAATAGATAGATATAACATAAATAAAAATAAAACTAATTGTGATATAATTTAATCTGGGATAATAGTAAGGCAATAAATTGGAATTAGAAAATCACTTAATTTACTAAATAAGCCTAATTATTTTAAATCCTTTTCTGTACTCTAATTTTGAAGTCATAAATGCTTAGAACACAATAACCCTTTGTGATGAAAAAAATCTTTTCTTAATGAAAATGTTCATCCAACTTGTCTTATAAGAAGTTTTACTTTTTGAGTAGTATAATCCTCCACATTTGACAATGTAATCAAATATTCTGTCACTCAAGGATAATTCCATCTGAAAATCTTGTTTGAATGCAATATTTCTGGGAGAAGTAATACATTAACCTGTTGCTTACACTAAAATCTTTACACAAGTTATAGGATTTATTTTTAATTCACAGATTCTCTAGCAATGGTAGATGGAGTAGGGGTTTGCTGGATTAGTAGAATAATGGTAGATTGTAGCAGGTGAAGGACATAGGTCAATAATATGGAATATAGCCAACTAATAGCAACCATGGGAAAGAAACTTAATAGCAACCATGGGAAAGAAACCATGGGCCAGGGTTTAGGGATTTTATATGTGAGAAGAGGCATTACTGAAAAATAAGGTAGAAAATTAAAAAACAGATTATGTACATGCCTTTTGCCAAAATACGCCCTAGAGAATGAAATTCAAAGCATCCAACTGTGCCTCCGAAGAAATAAGAACTGTCATTCTACCTGGAAATGACTCCATTTAAGTCCCTTCTATAACTTTAGGAAATGAAAAGACTTATTCTTAACCCTGAATAAAAACATATTACTCAAATGAAGACTAAAAACAGCTGTTATCTCTTTCACAACATTCATCAGATTTCACAGATGGGAACAGATATAGAATGATGGACAATCAATGCTCTATTATTTCTTGTGGATTCTAAATTTTGGCTAAGTTTTGATGTTTGCATGAAAATCAGCCAAACAGAAACACTACTCATATTCAATGAATATTAAATTGATTTGGCAAGTATTTAACTATATTCTCTTCAAACTTTTCCTTTTTTTTTCCTGAGATTAATTCCAGCAAGTCCATTTTCTGTATATCAATAAAAAATAAGAAATCACTTGAAATAGAAAGATATAGAAATATTATTTTAGAGCAAAATGTATTTAATTTGTCTTCAACCAGCTATTAGTAGGAAAGTTCAGATTTGACACTAATAGAAAAATGATCTGATACCTTATTTTAATGATTAACTGGACTGCATTTTGTTTGTCTACTATAAAAAGAAGTATTTGTAGTTCTAGAAAGAATGCAAGTAATTCATGTGTACTATTTAATTAGTTTGAATGACTTTCTTTTGCAAGCTTGTTTGAAGTAGAGTCATTCAGATTACATACCAATGCCACTATATGTAATCTTCCACCTATTACTGAGACACATGTTTTCCTATCACACTGAGATACCTTTCAAAATAATACTTTAAAATGCCTTCTGTTTCTGAAAACTAATAAGTGTGAACAAGATTCAAGAAAGTTCTCTTTTACTAAAATATCAGAATTGCCAAAATATATGGCTGTGCCAGTCAAAACTCCAGGTTGTGTGAGTAAAGCAATTGCATCATAATGGTTTTTTAATCAAACATTATTTGTTTTCAATCATGCTTATGAATAATTTTGATCATTTTTATGCATTTTGGAAAAAGGTGCTTTACAACTGTCATGTCCTATGGCATCATGACATATCACACTGTAGGATGCATTTTTTAGAAGCTATTGTATTATGTATGGAGGCATAAGAAAAGGGAAAGGGAGTTACTATGTACCATAAATTAAATATGGACTATTTAAATTCAAAGGATGGTGCCTTTAAACCATACTGACACCTTATTGCTTCACAAGCCATGTGACTTCAAATTAGAAACATATAGTGATTTGTAAGCAATGTGTTTCCTTTGGTCAAATAGGTATTTCCTTCTTTGTGTAGAATTGGCCCGATCAGGTTCTTGCCAATGAAAGTTTCCAAATACATCTCTGTCACCTCATTCACTTTGCTGAATCAGCATTCTCTGGGCACAGAGTTTTCTTTAAAGTTTCTTCAAAATATTACACACTGGAGGGGATGCTTTTACAAAGGCTGATGCAGCAAGTGGAGCAAGAAAGGAAGTGAGAGATTTATAAGGTTCTTTCAATGCTGTAAGGAGCTCTGCTGATGGATAAAAGGATGATTATGCAAGTTAGGCTATGTGTGCTGAGATTTCAGAAAATGAACCTCAGTCTGTTCATTTTGTTTGAAATTAACACTCTGTAGCCTAGTCATATATTATGTTACACATAACACAGGCCCTCCCTCACACTTTCATTTGTTTGATACTTCTCACTTTTCAAAATGTTTTCACATTTGCCATTTTATTTGCTCTTCTCCATACAACTGTAAGATATGCAAGTCAGGAATGATTAGTCAAATTAGACAAATACAGATAATAATCAGTGGAAAATTAAATAACTTGTCTAAGATTCTGTACTTAATCTTTGGCAGAACTGAGACTAAAAGACTTTTAGAATTGCTTGACCTTTATTCTATGAAATTTTCAATTCACATGTTGTCTACCTATTTGGTCATGTCAATTCCAAATGGGGTTGGAGACAACATAGGTGTGTATTTATTATAGGCCCATAATTTTTCAAAGTGCTTTAGTTATCTTTATGAATAAATCATTGTCTGTCCTCAAGGAACAGTGAAAGATAGTTTCAACTCAACAATTTAAATCTCATGCTTACTGTTAATATGCAAATGAGAAAAACATAGTCTATAGTTTTTTATATTTTAATTTAGGCATTAATTCTGTAATGCCATCTTATTTGTATAGCTATTGAAAAAAGTTTCATTTTATGTTTCTATTTCTAATTCCTAAAAGTATTTTTAATAGTTAAGATACCAAATATTGAAAAAATACTTAAATTTGAGGGCTGATGTAGTTAATATTTGTTGTCAAGTTGACTGGATTAAAGAATACCTAGACAGCTGGTAAAACATTTCTGGATATGTCTATGAAAGTGTTTCCAGAAGACATTGGCATGTAAGATGATGAAATGAGTAGAGAAGATCCACCCTAACCCAGTGTGAGTTGGCACCATCAAATTGTCTAAGGACCTTGATAGAATGAAGAAGCAGAGGAAAGTTTAACTATCTCTCTGTTTCCTGGAGCTGGGACACACTTATTCTGTAATCCTTGGACAACAAAACTCTAGACTCTCTGGAAATTGGGTTCCAGGTCTTATACCAGCATTCCTTAGATCCTGAGGCTTTTGGCCCCAGACTGAGAGTTAAACCATCAGCTTCCATGGCTGTAAAACTTTCAACTTGGACTGAATCACCCTAACAGCATCTCAGTGTCTCCAGCTTGCATATTTCCTGTTCTAGTACTTCTCAGCCTCCATAGTCACATGAACCAATTCCCCTAATAAATCCTTTCTCATACCTATGTGTAAATGTATATATGTATAAATGCATATATGTATCTACCTATCCATCTCTTTGTATATATCTCTGGAGAATCCTGCCTAACACCAGGACTATATTTATGGAGTTACTGAGCTCTTGGGTTTATAATATTTAATAATCATTTCATGCATCTGATATAATACAGTCCAGAATAGTAAGTAACAGGATAAGGAATTTTCCTTAAAGTGCAAATTAAAAATGGGAATCTAATTAATTCTGCCCTGCTACCAACATGTTAGTGAGCCTCCATTCCCAACTTTCTTTTAATTTCACAAATAAAACTTCTCAATACGTATATATGCTGAGGTTTTTAAATATCTTTTAAAAATGTTTATAGACATTGATAGACCTTTATTTTATTCATTTATTTATATGTGGTGCTGAGACTTGAACCCAGTGCCTCACACATGCTAGGCAAGCACTCTACCACTGAGCCACAAACCCAGCCCTATATGCTGAGTTTTTATAAATAGAACATATACCTTCATCTTTAAGACAATTTAATTAGGTAAGACTGAAATCCATTCACTTATAGTATTAGTGGAAGAAGATAGATGTTAATAAAATTTTCTTACAGATGAATATATAAGTCACTATTCCATGTGCTGCAAAGGATAGTTACATGTGTTGAACTTATAAAAGGTGCATTTTGACATAGTCAGGGAAAATGGGGAAGGTTACCTTGATGAAGTATTACTGAACCAAGAGCTGAGAAGCAAGAATGAATTAAATAGGCAGGGTTTAGGCTAGAGTATTCTGAGAGGAAGGAACAGTATGCATGATGATAATATAAGAGGACACATTTGCAGACTGGATTAATAATACTTAGCTTGGGCTGAGAAACAAATGTAATCATGATTCATCAGTAAAAAAATTAGATCAGAGGAGTTTATGGAGATGCTCCCCACCTTCTTTTTATTTTTTTTAAGATTATTTATTTACTTATTCATAATGCACAAGTATATCATCTTTTTACATACAACTGCTTGTATACAAAGTATATAAGTACCATTCAGATCTTTAATCATGCATTTAGGATAGTGATGTCCATCTCATTCAACCACCATTTTCCCCCCTTTTCCCCCCCTCCCCCCCTGCTCCCTCCCTTGCCCTCCCTTTCCTTTGACCATTCTAGTGTTCCTCTAATCCTATGTACCCCCATCCAATCACACTGTGAACTAACCTCCTTATATCAGAGAAAACATTTGGTATTTGGATTTTTGAGATTGACTAATTTCACTTAGCATTATATTCTCCAACTTCATCCATTTACCTGCAAATGCCATTATTTTATTCTCTCTTATTGCTGAGTAAAATTCCATTTTGTATATATAGCGCATTTTCTTTATCCACTCATCTACTGAGGGACATCTAGGTTGGTTCCACAACCTAGCTATTATGAATTGTGCTGCTATAAACATTGAAGTGGCTGTGTCACTGTAATATGCTGTTTTTAAGTCTTTTGGGAACAGACCCAGGAGTCCCCACCTTCTTATGGACAATATTCACTCTGAAATCACCTGTAATGATCTTTTCTTCTAAAGGGCTATGCTTTCAATTACTCATTTTACTAATTTATTCCACTATCCAAAGACAATGGCACAAATTGGAATAGAAAATATTTTCACCCATCCATGCGTGTTTTACCAATGTTACTTTAATCTGTTGGACCACTCGGTATTAATAGTCTTTGTCTATTGGCAGGTGAACAATATCTTTTCCTTAATAAGGACAGGGTCAAAAAAGAGTCAGTTTCTTTGCAACTGATGAAATGTCTCACTTTATTCAGGAAAACTTGTACAATTTTCTCTAGGCAACAAGAGCTAGTCATCATAAAATAAAACTAGACCTACACTAAACACAGACTTATAAGTCATCAAAGCAGTTTAAAAGATCAGTTTGATATTTGACAGAGAGTCAATATATATCGTTATGTTTGTGATGACATGCTGAGGTAGCAGTTTACTCGGCTTTGAGCCTATGCAGCAGTCTCAGAAAAATCAGTTAAATCAAATGAAAAAAATGATAAGAAATCCATGCTGAGTACCAGAAAATAAGCAGGTAATGTGGGAAAATAAGGCTATACTGAATGCATAGTATGTGGTGAAAAGATCAATGTGACAAAGCCCTGCCTGCCTCTATCAGTCCAGTTAGCCTTTCCAGATGGCCTTCCCTGTTTCTTTCGATTCACATATAACAGCCTTCATAGTTCACTTACACTTCACTTATTAAGCCTTTCTTATTATTTATCACTCCAGTCTCTTTTTTTTTAACCAAGGAGATCATAAAGTCCTTGAGGACAAAAACTATGCCTTCCTTCTACTCTTTTTTGTTGTTTCAAATAATTTCCCTGATTTTGTCTACACATATCAAGGTACTAAATATCCTATGTGCTAGTTGATGGAATGTGATCATGTACAAATAGTTAGTAAAGAATTCGGCATTTATTTGTTCCCTAGACAGCCTGGTTCCAGTTAGTTCTGGAGACAGACAAATCCAGATACAAATTCTGACCCTATTATGTATTTAGTTACATGAACAAGGGAAAAACATAAACATATTAGATACTAAGAGCTCAGCAGTAGGCTTAAGTTCTATTACAATTCAGTCTTCTAAAAAATCCTAAGACAAAGATGCTATTATTATTCTCACATCACAGAAGAGCATACCAAAACAGAAATGTTAAGTCCAAGGTTACAGTGATAGCAAATAGCTGAGGTAAGATACATACCTAAAGGCTGACATTCCCTCCCTGACTATAATCAATATTAGTGGAACATATGCTAGATCCTGGAATTGCATGGAAGGTTTTATTCTGAGCACAGGTACATTTCCCCTGAAGTTTGCTTTCATTGAATTCTCAGTATTATCCATAATCCCTCAAAATTACAAAAGAACATTTATTAGAATTGGATATGGAGGAGGATAGGACATAAAGTACTATCACGCTTGTCGAATGTGCACCAAGGGGTGATGATTTACTTGCAGAACTAAGTTGATATAATTGGTAAAAATGGTATAAGATGCAAGACAAGTAGCTTAGAGAAGGGTGATTCTGCCAAAGGCAATAAAGAAAGGCATCAGAATGGAGAGAAAATGTGAGTTGTGTCTTGAGTGGACATGATATGATATTGAGAGTTAGAAAAAGGTAACACCATCCTTATGATCTTATTATAACAATGAAGGGAGGAGTGTGAGCAAAGAACAATGTCACCTTCCACTGTTGATATGGTGTGTAGAACATTCATAGTTTCTCCAATACAGCATATTTGTGAGCCCTCCTATTCACAGTTTCCTACAGATGTCCTGGTGACTTAGAAAGGCTCAGCAGAAGTTTTGCAGAGCACCTGTTTTAAGCTAGTGGTTTTCACAACCTTGCATTCAAGCATCCCAAAGCCAAAGTGAAATTAAATTAATTTGACCCTTAAAAATTACATTTGTAATAAGGAGAACTAAAGACCATAAAATGAGGATAGCACAACAAAACAGAAATCAAATTAAGAGGCTGTCCTAAAGACCTTTAAGGTGAGGAGGACCTTTTATGCATTGGGTGTTGTTAAATCATTCAGTTCATTTCACAGTGAACTGCTTTTAACGCAGCCTAGGATGAAATGCACTTCATTGTTCCCATGCATAATTAATATCATTCTGTAGTCTTCATCAGATAAGTCACCTCTGAATGTAGTACTACTGTGTTTTACCCGAATTTCCTCTCATAATGGACATAAAAGCACAGATGAAGGGCCACAGAGAATGTATGAAGGACTACTCTAAGTGCTGTCTTTTAATAAAGTTACTATCTACCATTCATTCACTCATTCATACATTCTTTCATCCATCCAGGCATTCATTAAATATCTATTCCACTTTTATTGTGGTGCTGAGGATCAAACCAGGGTCTCACACATGCTAGGCAAGTGATCTACCATTGAGCTACATTCCTAAGCCCTACATTCATTCATTTATCCAGTTACTTGAGTTTCTACTACTATCAGACACTATGCTAGGCACTAAGGGATATAAAGATGATGAAAAGACAGATTCTGCTTTTAAGTTTCTCATAGTCAAGTGGAAAAAATAGTATATAAGCAAACAAACTACAGAATAATAGATATGTGGCAAAAGAAAGATTTTAATTTTTAAAAGCTAAAAGAATATTTTTAAAAGCTTTTTATTAAAAAAACAAAATCTGCAGGAAATAAAATAAATCTAGGTAGGACAAAAGACATTTTGTTAATAGCGACATTACCACGCAAAATAATCCCCCTACCCAAGGTAATTGTCATTCAAAATTTGTTATATTTCTTTCCAGAATTAAAAAAAAAAAAACATTATGTTCAATCACCTCTGGTAAATATGTTGCTTTCTTCACTTAGGATATCTTGGAGATTTTTCCATATCAGTACTCATTCTACACTCTTTTTAAAAGCTCATTGGCATTTTATTGTATAGGCATAACCACTTAACCAGCTTCTTTTCTTTTATATTTTGGTGGTTTCCAGATAATTGCTATTGGAAATAAAGGCATATTCTTAAAAAAGAGCTTTGTGTTTATCATTGTACCCATATGTCTACAGTGGTAGGCTTAGTGTATCAGAGGTTGCAAATTCTACATTTTGAAAAAGTATCTCCCAATAGTTTTTCAATGTCATTGTTACAGTTTTCTAAATGTTTTTATTACTGCATTAGAGTTATATATAATAATGGGGTTAATTCTGACATTCAGAGTGTCATGAAATATAATTTGCTCCACTTCAGTCCCCAATGCTTTCCCTTTCCCTCTCTCCCTCCCTCTCCCTGATCCACTTCCTCTACTCTACTGGTCTTACTCCTATTTATTTATTTATTTATTTTTTAATCAATGATTTATAGATAAAAAATAAAGTGAAATTCACAGGGGTATATTCATATATGTACATACCATAATTGGGTCAATTTCTACTCCACTAATCTCTTTTCTTTTTTATGAGATCCCCACCCTCCCATTTTCAAATTTACATGCTTAAAGTAGGAGCCATTAATTCTGTGTGGATGACTAGTACAGACTCTTTTGAAGGAGGATAATTTGAGTGAGTTCACCAAGAGAAGATGTAAATGGGCATACTAGATATAGAGAACGAAGTTGAATATATTTGAAGGAAAGAATGTAGTGTATTCAGAGGAGGGTTACAAGTTGCCTGCATCAGTAGAGCATGATAATTATACAGTAGGGGCAAAAGATGAGATTGGAAAGGCAGTTTGTAGCCTGATAATAAATGATTTTGTTCAGAAGCTTAGAATTTTTCCTATAAGTGAAAGGAAGCTGTGGATGTTTTCAAGCAGAAGAGAGACAAGATCAATTGTTGTTGAAATGTTACTCAGACAGAAATGTTAAAAATGACTGGGCAAATGGGATGAGGGCACTAATTAGAAAGGCATCACAATACCACATCAAAAAATATCTTTGTCAATGGGGACTTATTCACAGATGCTACCTTCATCAAAAACTCCCTACTTTATCCTGAAATCCTGAAAGGCTACTTTCTACTGTGGTGGTATATAAAACTCCAGCATTTGCATACATTGGTCTTGGAGTGCTAGTGACTACAGATACTAGTCAAGACAGAAAACACTTGTTCTGATAACACTAACCTAAGTATAAAATGATTGCCAAAATATTTTTCAAATAAAATGCCTAGCAAATTATCAATGGTGAGGCAAATGAAAATCACTGTGATAATCAGATTTAGAATGTAAAACAACTGTGAATAATATTCTTATGGAAAGAAAGTCCAACCTTTAAAAATTTTGGCAGGGAAGTAGAAACTATAAAAAGTGATAATAGATCTCTGAAAATTAACCAACCTGAAATTACAGAACTGAGAAATGTAATTATCAAAATCAACAATTTATGCATGATATGAACAGAAATATAGAAACAAACAAAATTAGTTACTTGGATTCTAGAAAACAGGTTAGATTGAAGTACAAACATGAAAAAAGAAAGATCACATTAAGTTTTGAAAGGATTAACTATACACTTAAAATTGTTATAGAAATAGCAGTTTGCAGGGCTGAATCTATAGCTCAGTGTGTTTGCCTAGCATGCATGAGGCACTAGGTTTGATCCTTAGCACCACATAAAAATAAACAAAATAAAGGCATTCTGTCCATCTATAAGTATAAAAATTTTTTAGAAAAGGAAATAACAGCTTGCTCTTGCCACCAAATGTAAGAATTACAATATTACCAGTGTCATTGCAATCCCTATAGGTTCCCCTCTTTGATTTTAAACTGCCTCTCCCCAAAAAACTAAATACCATCCTAAATTTTACTAATTATTTTATTGCTTTTATTTACAATTTTATTGCATTTTTATATATTCTTAAAATATAGCATTTACTTATAACCATGTTTTGAACTTCCTATATATGGAAAAATACTGTTTGCACTATTTTGGATTTTTTATGCATCAGCATTATGTTATAGTTTAGATATTTATGCATGATGATGCAAGCAGCTGTAATCACTGTGTGAATGTGTGATGATACCATACTTTATATATTCATTTTACTAGTAATACAATGTGTATATGTGTGTGTGTGTGTGGGTTTGTGCATGTTTGTTAAACAGTGTTGCTATTGGTATTTTGTTACATGATTCCTAGTAAAAAAAAATATAAGAGATTTTCTCCAGAGAGGAAATATTTCAAGGTCTAGAATCATTAGGTTGTAGCATATACCCATCTAATAATGACAAATTATTTTCAGAGTGGGTGTAACAATTTGCATTTCCTCAGTGTATGAGAATTCCAATTTCTCAAATCTTTATCCGATTTTACAACTTAATTCAATTAGGTTGAGTGAAGAAATATTGTATCTTAGGTATATGCTAAATTAGAATTAGATTAAACATAATTCATACTTACAACCTTCGGGTTTCCTCTCCTATTAAATGCCTGCTTTTTCTTTCAATGGTTTGTGAAAACGCTTGGTGTGTTTTTCTTCTGTTTTGGAATCATAGGAGTTAATTTTATATCTTCAATTCTATGCCTGTCAGAATGGCTGTGTTCTGGTAATTTTATTTATGAGATAATCTAGTTAACTTAATTTTGAGAGATTGAGGAGGTTGTCATCAAGGATAGTGTTTTCTAACATTAACCAGGGAATTTTAATATGGAATAGAGAATAAAAGTAGACAACCATTGTTAAATCTATTCAAAGAGAATTGATATACTTAAAACTCTGAGTATTCTTTCTTTAACTTGATAAGTGTAAAAATCAGTGTTTATTGAATATTTAGATAGTCGTGTAACCATTATCACTATGTAATTCAATCATTGACCTTTGTTAGAGTCTCTATATCTTTGTTTTTCCAGAATTTCGTTTACTTAGGTACATACAGTATATAATCTTTCCATATTGGCTTATTTTACTTAGAATATGTATTTAAACTTCCTCCATGTGTTTTTATTGTTTAATCACCCATTTATTTTTATCACTGGATCATATTCCACTGAATGAAAACATCAGTTTGTTTATATTTTCATCTCTTGAAATACATCTTGGTTTCTTTCAAGTTTTGGCCATTATGAATAAAGCTGTTGTAAACATTTAGGTACCATTTTTGTTTGGACATTGATATTCAACTCATTTCAATGAATCCCAAGAAACAAACACAGTTGTTGGGTTTTATGGTAAATTTATGCTAAGATTTATAAGAAACTGCCAATCTGTCATCCAAAAGTGTGTGTATAATTTTACATTTCCATTCATAGTGAATGACAGCTACAGTTGACCCACATCCTCACTGGCATTTGTTTTTGTCAGTATTTTGGATTTTAGCCATTCTAATTGTTCTGTGGTAGTATCTCACTGTTATTTTGATTAGGAATTCTATAATGATCCATAATATTGAGAACATCTTTTTATATGCTTATTTGCAATTTTTATGTCTTCTTTGCTAAGATGTATTCTGTTCAGATATTTTGACCATTTTAACTGCTTTTTGAAAGTTTTGTTATTGCTATGGTTGTTTCTCTTCTTATTTGATCTTTAATAGTTCTCTGTATATTTTGGATGCTAGTCTTTTATTAGATGTGGGTTTTGCAGGATTTTTCCCAATCTATGTCTTATTTTTTATTATTTCAACGGGTTTTTTTTTTTACAGAACTTTAAATTTTACTGTAAACTATCACTTTTTCTCTATAATCCCAGTGGCTCAGGAGGTTGAGACAGGAGGATCACAAGTTCAAAGCCAGCCTCAGCAACAATTAGGCACTAAGCAATTCAATGAGACCCTGTCTCTAAATAAAATACAAAGTAGGCCTGGGGATGTGGCTTAGTGATTGAATGGCCCTGAGTTCAACCTCTGGTAGCCCCCATCAAAAAAAAAAAAAAAAAAAAAAAAAAAGCTACCAATTTTTTTCAGATAATGCTTTTGATATTGCATCTAAAAAGTTATTGATAGGTCCAAAGTCATTAGTCATTTTCTTGTTTTATCTATTCTTTGTTTTGGTAACAAAGTTATAGTAGCTTCATAAAATTAATTAGGAATATTTATCCTTTTCCTATTCCTTTACAGTTTGGAATACACATTTCTTAAAAGTTTATAGAATATGCTTTTGAAATTTCTGAGTTTAGTGACTTTATAGAGAAAACTTTTAAATACTGATTCAATTCTACTAACAATTTTATTACAGAAATATGTTTTACATCTTTTTGCGTAAGTTTCAGTAATTTTCTTTCTTCCACTTAGCCCACATTTTTTGAAATTATTAAGATAATTTCACTCCCAATATTATCCATTTACCTTTTAATATCACTGGCATTCATATCTATGCCTCTTATTATTTTCTAATGATATAACCCTTGTTCAGGTATAGTGACTTCCAGTGTATTTCTAAGTAAAAAATCTACCCTGAAATGTAAGTATGTTTGAGTTTGTGGAAGAATTATATTACCAGAAATTCTGATATGATTTGACTTATTTACAATGTGCAGCTGGGGATATAGCTCAGTTGGTAGAGTGCTTGCCTCACATGTACAAGGCCCTGGGTTCAATCCCCAGCACCACCAAAACAAATGTTAAAGTACAAAATACAATTTAAAAAATAATTTATATTTATTAAAACTATTGTAGAAAAACATGATCTAAAATTTCAGTTTTTTTTTAATTTACTGTTGCCCCAGGTATAATTATTAACTGTTTGGAATATATTCTTCCTAATTATTATTTGTCCATTTCTATAGAAATAAAAGCATTATAAGAATACCTTTTGAAAACTTTTCTTTTAGCCAGGTTCAGTGTAGCCCAGCTATAATTCCAGTGACTTGGGAGGCTGAGGTAGAAGGATCATAAGTATGAGGCCAATGTAAGCAACTTAGCATAGACCCTGTCTCAAAATAAAATATAAAAATACTGGGGGATGTCACTCAGTAGTAGAACTTCTATGGGTTCAACCCCTAATAACCCACCCCCAAGTGAAAGAAAAGAAAAAAGACAACTTTGCTCTTCTTTCTTTCTTTCTTTTTCTTCTTCCTTTTAACAAACTATATTTAATATATCTTGGGTGACTTTTCACATTCTACTTTCAGGAGTTTAATATTATTGCTCATAGTTTTATAGAATACTTACTTATTTTCATTTCTACTATGAATTATTTTTCTTGAATACTTAACCTTACAGTTAAACTCCCTTCTTTGACTTCCTTTCCAATTTACCTTATTATGTATTCTACAACTTAGATTATATGTCATTCTGTTTTCTTTGATACATCGATTTCATGTTTTTCCTGTGAACTAGTCCTGTATTTTCACTAATGCTAAGTATTTTTTTTCCTAATATCGCACCATTATATAGTAAAAACATAGTGAGGGCACTCGTTTACTTGTTAAGTTTATTTGATCTTGTAAATCTAGGCTTCTTGAATTCTGCAGGCAAACATATTCAAATGGTATACATACTATGTTCTCCCTAACTAGCCAGGAAATAGGTTTTAAGTAGACTCTTAAAGTAAAGAGCCATGTTGTGCTAACATTTTGCACACCCACCAGTACATTGTCCAATCTCAATAAATATTAAACAAGAAAAACTGAGATGTATTAAACATTGCCCTGCAGTTCATTCCATCTGCAGATGTCAGAATTTATTTTAACCAAAGCTCTGTCTGGCTTGCTGTTGCTTGTCATAAAGGAATTCATCTGTTCATCTGTCCACTCAATCTAGGCCAAATGTGTTCACAGACAGAAGTGGGACCAGGGGAACAAATAGTTTTATATTTCTAATCATTTATTTTTTCACAAATAAAAGTGTTCTTACTTCAATTTAAAAAAATAATTTCTAATAGTTGATAATCTTTTCCATAAAACTTTGTTCACTTATGCTATATCTATGTAGATATGGAAAGACAAATGAATATAAGCTATATGTTATATCATACTATATTACATTATATCTATTTAAGGTTGGTAACTACCACTCACATTCTTATACATACATTGAAAGTATTCTCCTTTGTGCACCTAATGAGAATGGCCTCAGGCATGAATTATCCTGCTTTGAAAAATCACTTTGCATTACTTCCTCCCTGTGTGACACTAAACTGCATGTGTCTTATTAATGTTTTGTGATTTTCTTATCTTTTTAAAAGTTGAATAATATAATATCTCAGCTACTGGTGAGAAACAAATTATTTATGCCAAAAGAATTAAGTTCTGAATATGC
This sequence comes from Tamias sibiricus, assembly GCA_025594165.1. Taxonomy (NCBI): domain Eukaryota; kingdom Metazoa; phylum Chordata; class Mammalia; order Rodentia; family Sciuridae; genus Tamias; species Tamias sibiricus. The sequence continues at coordinate 117,356,937 of CM046667.1, forward strand.
CATATTTCCAACAGAAATGCCAAATCCATCCAAAGCTCCTTCTCTAGTTATATACCTGGACTTCTAACAAGATTTTGTTCAGATAATTTTTGCTGAGGTGTGGAAAATTTTCTTTTTTTTTTTTTTGAGGTGTGGAAAAATTGCTTTTAGGAAAAGAATTTATAATTCTACATACCCACAGTCCTTCATGGCTAGATGTGTGCTCCACTATTTTTAGATGGAAGCTTTGAAATCCCTCATATACAGAAGTGCTTGGAATAAATATTAATATGTAGCAATTAAGTTCCTCATATCTAAATAAGGCATAAATTATCAGAGTGAGATTTCACAGGGAATCTTAGAACAGTTACCCTCCTTACCCGTGTATTCTTTTTTTTTTAAATTTTTTTATTATTTATTTACTTATTCATCATGCACAAGTATAGTATCTTTTTACATACAACTGCTTACCCGTGTATTCTATATCTGTAGATTCCATCAACAGACCAAAAGTATTGCTGAAAAAATTCCAGAAATTTCCAAAAAAAATTTTAAAAAATCAAATTTGCTGCCCACTAGCACTAGGCTGAATCCATGAGATAGAAGTGATATGTAGTCATACACTGTTGTAGTCTCCTCTCATTTGTAGATGTTTAATATTTCTTTATTAATTGTTGTTTGAGTGTTGTTCACTTTTGTGTCTCCTTTTTGTGCTATGCAGTTAGAACTAAGATGACTGAATTTGTGCTGAACAAATATGGACTATTTTTTTTTCTGGTGATTATCCCCTAAACAACACAGAAAACAACCATTTATAATGCATTTACATTATGTTATGTACTATAAGCAATCTAGAAGTGATTTAAATTATACAGGAGAATTAATATAAGTTATATGCAAATAGAGTACCATTTTATATAAGATTCTTGAAAATGCGCAGATTTTACTATCCTGGCTCAGGGGGTTCCTGAAACCATTCCCCCACAGATATTGAGAGAACATTGTATCTGAAATAGTTCAGGTGAGACTCCCTAACCCCCACAACAAGTATATACAATCTTGCTCTACAACTCTGAATCATTTTAAAAACAGAACATAGTTTGTCAGATGCTTCTTATAGGATCTGGAATGAAATCAGATGAGTCAACAATGCCCTCCCTGATAGTCTTGTTCTTGGGAAATTTGGTTAGAAAATGCAGCCCTTGGTGCCATTAGAGGGATATAGATCTTTTCTCTTTAAACAAAACATAAATAACATCAAAACATGTAAGAAATGTCACAGTTTCTCTTTTTAAATATTTTGTAATATTTACATTGATTTTTAAAATCACTAGGAAACAACACTTGCTTCATTAAAAGGAAAAATAAAGATAATCATTGCTTGTGTTTAAGAATGGAAGATTGTGTGCTGGGGTTGTAGCTCAGTCGTGGAGCATATGCATGAGGCACTGGGTTCGATCCTCAGCACCACGTAAAAATAAATAAATAAAAACAAAGATAATTGTGTTAATTTACAGCTAAAAAAAAGAGTGGAAGATTGATGCATTGCATCCACATCTGCTTTCTCATATAGACCTATAAAAGTAAGATAAAAATAAAATTGAAGCAAACAAATAAGAAGAAAGCAGTAGAGAGAGAAAAATGATGGAGTAGTGATAGATTAAATAGATTTTAGAAATTTCAAAGCTAAATGTCTGAGAGGAGTGGGGGAGTGATATGGAGGATAGCAATGAAACAAGTGCTATGTCTAGAATCTAGGAAAGACTCAGAAATTGCCATTACCAAGTAACTCTGAAGGTCTAGATTTGGGCATGTTTAAAGAAAAAATACAAACCAATAGGAAGGTTGTTTCGTAGTCTCTATATGAAGTAGATAGACCTCTAGATCCATTATAAAATGGAAGAGAAATAAAAGGATTCTGAATATGGGGATTGTGATACACTTAAGAAAGAAGATGCCACAACTAACACTTGGATATTATCTGAGAATGTATGTTCTGAGCGAGGGAATATCCTCACCTACTTCTCCCTTCCAATTTTGAGAGCTCTGACAACTGAGATTAAAATCCCAGGAAAGTGACTGGTAGATGTATTTCTATTTCAGAAGGTAGGCTGACCTATGAAAGATAATGCACATGAAGAAATTAAAATCAGCTTTTCAATGCCTTACTCCTAAATCTGAAATCAAACAAACAAACAAACAAACAAACAAACAGCCAAGGATAAATTTGTAGAAAACTTCTAAAATAAAAGTAGACCAAAATAAACAAAACAGGTAATTTATATGAAACAGATATGGTACAGGAAGCAAAATATGAAGTTGTCATCATCATCATTATCACTGTACAGGACAATAAAAGAAATAAATATATTAATTGGAAGAAAGAGTTGATCAAACTGTACATAAATTAGGTAAAATATTTAATCTGAAAAAAAAAGAAAAGTCAACAAAGCAAATCAGTGCCGGAAGTCCTACCTAGCATAATAGAATTTTAGCATAATATAATTTCTAAAAAAATCATAACAAAAAAAATCACAAGGAAGTAAGTTATCAAAAACATAGCAAGATTGAATATCCTGTAATTGAAGTACATGAAATTGCAGAATGGAGGTACCAACCAAATATGATGAATTAAAAATGACCTACGCAAAGGCACACTACAGTGAAATTTGAAACCATTCATGAAAAAATAGATGTTCCTAAAACCTTTCCTAGACATTGTAAGAATCTGAAATAAGAATGACATCAAGTTTCTCAACAGGAACACTGAAAAATAGATAATATTTGAGTAATAACTTTAAATTCAAAGAATTATTTCCAAAAGAAAAATTTATATCTAGTTGAAGTATCCAAAAAGTGAGAAGTAGAGTGAATGCTTTTATAGACATGAAAAGACTAAGCAAACTCAAGCATGTATGATCTCTCAACAAGCAATGGAATATGTATTCCATGGAATCAAAAGAGAAAATAAGAATGGAGATCAAGTAAATAAAGGAGTGAGGCAAACACAACCATTAATATGATGATTGAGAGAATGCCTCAAATAAGAAGTTGAGAGAGAATATCTACAATTAAAATTAATAAATGCAATTATAAGCATGCTACTTAGAAAAACAAGGCAAATATAAAAAGGAGTTGGAAATTATTAGTCTGAGGAATGGTACTTGAGTGTGAGGATGCGTTGGAGAAGTAGACTGCTGTTTTTCTTTCTTTCACTTTTTAAGTAGTGGTTATGTATTATTTATAAAAATAAAAACTGCATAAAAAGAAATCTGAAAACTTCAACGAGTATCTATTTTTGAACTTCAACTCCATTCCCCAGGGGCTCCAGGTGAGGCTGGACATCATGATGGAAGAGTATGGCAGAGGGAAGCAGCTCACACGATGATCACAGAGCAGAGAGGTCTCCACTTGCCAGATACAAATATATACTCCAATGCCACGCCCCCAGTGCCCTGCCTCCTCCAGCCACACCCCACCTGCCTTCAGTTACCACTCAATCCCATCAGGAGATTAATTCACTGATTGGGTTAAGACTCTTGTAACCCAATGATTTCTTCTCTGAACTTTCTTGCATTGTCTCATATGTGAGCTTTTGGAGGACACCTCACATCCAAATCATAACAATACCTAAGATATTTAATACGTTCTGTATTTTGTATATGTTACATATATATTTATGTAAATATCAGCGTATACTGCATGGCACAGCAGGGCCTTTGAACAACATTTCTTCATTCTTTCTTAAAATTACTCCAATCTGAAATTTATTCTTAGGAGTAATTTATTTACTGTGTTGTTTTGGCCTGTAGTCACTACACAGTTTGCATTTCCTAACTGATATTTCCCTCCTTTAAATGTTTGAAGAAATGTTGATAATACTCACTTTATTGCATTTAAATAGTCCTCTTCCTAGAGATTGACATCTTGAAGTTTCTAATATTACCAAAGATTGTGTCAGATGATACCTTAAACATAGAGCAATGGAAGTGCTGCACAACTTGACATATATCCGTTATTGATAGGAACCTTCCATATGACTTTTACAGTCTACTTTCCTGGCTTCAGCTTTTTCTCTTAGTTTGGTCTATCTTTCAAAGTAAGTCTTAGTATCTGGAATCCTCCAGGTAAGAACCCTTCATTGAGTGCCTCCAGTCTTACTGTGTAACTGGGAGACAATTTTTTTTATCATTGTATCTGGAGTTTTTGTGCTTTTTGACAAAATTACTTAAAAAAATATATGTGGACAAAATATAAAAGCCATGCATTTGTACAACCTTGTTTACTTCAACCTAGAACATTACATTCTTTCTATATGTAAGAGGGAAATCTGGTATGCTTTTTGCTTCTACCTATGACCTCTCTCTGATGATTTTAATCTGTCTTCTCTCCTATTGTATATGAAATTTATATTTTCAAAAGTCTCTGCTAAGTTCCATTCTACATCTACTTATTGGTCATAAAGAACCTATACAAAAAAGTGTTACACTGATATTGGTTAAATCTGAAAAAAAAATTGCCTATAAGAGAGACTAGTGAGATAATATATAGCTTAGTACCTAACATAACATATGTTAATTTGAGTTAGTGCTCCTTCTCATTAATTAATTAATGAGAATTAATTAATTTCTTGTTCTTTATTCTATTTAATACTACCTATTATTTATATTTAATTTAGTTTTCTTATTTGGATTTCTGCTTTCATCACCCTTTCAGTTTGTTTGGATTATTTTTTCTTTTTCTTTTTCTTTTTTTTTTTTTTTTTTTTTTTGGTGTATTGGGAATTGAACCCAGGGGTGCTTAACCATTGATCCACATCTGCAGTCTTTTTATTTATTTTTTAAATTTTGAGACACAGTTTTGCTAATTTACTTGGGGCCTTGCTAAGTTGCTGAGGTTAATTTTGAACTTGGGATCCTCCTGCCTCAGACTCCTGTGCCACTGGGATTACAGGTGTGTGCCACTGTACCGGATTAGGAGCTTATTTTAGAAAGACTAAACAAAGTGATCTTCCACAGGGTGTCTTTAAAGTTGCATTGGGTAATTGTAAAGAAATTATTAAGTTGCTCACTAACCACGATATAATTATATCTGTCCCTCTTATAAACATCTTATATCACTGAATATTTTAGTTCACATAGCAACATCACACCCATTGCCTCAACTAATTCCTGCAAAGTAGATTTCCATTTTGCAACTAAATAACCAAGGATCAGAAACTCAAATGACTTGTCTAAGTCCATTCAGTTAGTAAGTTCTGAATATGAGATTAAAGCTTCAAACTTCAAGCAGAATTATTACCCTTAGCATAGTGTACTTTTAAAGAAAAATGTATTATACAAAAGGCAAGGTAGTTTGCTTTCCAAATTTCCATCAGAAATGAAAAATGATAGAGACAATAGCTGCATATGAGGTCTGTGTTACCAATCTTTAATACAAACTGCTTCAGTCACTGCTTCTCAGTACAAATTCAAGCTACCTCAAGAATACTATATCTACAATTCATGTTAGGAATGTTAAATATGAATTTGGATTTTGAGCTCATACAAAAAGACAAAACACCCCTGCCCTATTGCACACTCCCTTGTGTTAAAGGTGTAAAAGTAGGATATCTAGATTGCTACACTGAAACATCCTCAGGTGACAGAGAACTTTTCCTTTTGTAATCTATCCTTTTCTTCTAACTAAAATGTCATATTCTACTGAGTCCCTTCCAATTCAATTTCTTCTTTCATTTCTCAGGCAAACCTCATTTATTCAAGAGGGGCTAAATGACTAAATCTCCAGGATTGAAATTTTTATACTCTATTTTTTATTTCAAACCCAGAAAGGGTTATATAAAAGACTTAGTTTGATTTTCCTCTTAAGAATGGGGAACTGCAGAAAGAAAAATCCAAGAAATACCTGATTTTGTTAAGACTCACACCAGGCCAATTAGAGTCATAGGAAAGTCATACTTCTTTTCCTCAGTTTGCCTTAAGTTTTCTCTGGAACACTTTGTTAGTTGATAGTAATGTTGAGGGTACTACCCTTTTTATTACTGCACAACATATTGGACTATTATCCAGCTACCTTTTCTATGAAGATGTGTAAAAATTGGACAGTGATTCTCTTGGTTAGCCCTGCATATGCCATTGAGTCATTTGTCCTTTTTCTAAGGCTTAAAAGCAGGTAAGACTAAAAAATTACCAAAAAGAAACATTATAAAGAAGATATTTTTAGAAGGTCAGTAAAGAAAGAAATGTAGTAGCCTCTTGGATAGTGCATAGCCCAAAGCCATCTAAAAAGACTTTCTTGGTGGAATGAGGCTCTTTTACCAGGTGGGATGCAATGTGAAAATGCTAGTTATGGGAAAGGGAAAAGTGAAATGGGTGATAATTGGAGAAAAGCATTTGTACTATTCTGATGGTTAAGTGGTACATTTTATTTTAGTACAGCATATCTAAGAAAGACTTCTTCGTGATTATAATGGGACCTTAAAATACTTCACATAAAAAACTGTCTTTGCCTTAAAGCACTTATTTTAATTTAAGTGGTTCAAAGATTAGCTGTGGCTTATTAGAAATTCTGTTGGTAGGGGAGGCTGCTCTCTGGACTTGCATTTCAAAACAGTTCACTGAGCATATTCCAAAGGATCTGGCTACCCAACTAGAGCTATATAACATAGTAACAGTCTATGTACAAATAAAATGAGCCATGTAAGACTAGAATTTGTATCATTCAGGAAAGCAATAAACAGGGAGAGATGAAGCAGGCATTTGCATCCTAAAAATGCCAAACTAATCACACCTTACTTTCTGTAACATGGAAATAAAAGCAAATACTAAGAAAATCCATATAAGATCTATCTTTCAGTTAGATTCTGTTCAAGGTCTTGGCTTCTTTTTCAGACATTCTGAAGTTCCCTCCAATCCATTCCCCCACCATTTTGTCTACACAAAGAGTAATTATTATAACTCAGAATCTTGTAATTATATTAAAAATGCTTGAGAAGATAAGGCTTCCTTATTATTAACCAATTCTATGGCAAAGTGGAAGCCAGGTATGCACTAGACTGAAGAAAATGCACAAGACTATGAACCATACTCATAATTGGGGCCTTGTTCAGCCATTAACTAGATTTGAGACTTTGAGTCACTTTCCTAATCTTTCTATCTTTCTCTGTGTGACTCAGTTTCACCTGTTTTCAAAACAAAAGCAATATACTACATTATCTCTGTTGTCTCTTCCAGGATCCTTTTGACCCTGTTTAAAATACTGGCAAAGGTAAGGGTCAATATGGCTGAGTATAGAAGATTACTTTCCGAACTTCTTCATTGCTCAGCGCCAGGTAAGAGGATAAACAGCTTTTCTATGAGGACAGTAAAAAAGAAAGAAAGAAAGAAATCCTACTGGCATTTAATACTAGACTCTCAGAATGTCCTAGGGACTGAAAAGGTTGGATAGAATCAATTTTTTTAAAAGATGAAAGAAAAATCCACCACCAGCACCCAGCTGTTGATGCAGATCCACCACAGGCAGGTCAGAGAGAGAGACAAAGAGAACCCGCATTTCAGGTGTCACCAAAGCATGTCTTGAAGTGGAGAGGATGGTGATCTGGGACACTGTCAAACTGATCCAGTGGGGGAGCTACACTTTGTTTTCATGTGAGAAGGATGCTGCCTGTCTCTGAGTAACCTTCAGAGAGCCAGGTCAGCCACCATCATTTCCTGCTGTGCTACAGTGGCCAGTAGGTGTAGGTCCAAATTCAGGTGCCCAGACCTTTGCAATTCAAGCTGGGTCTGAAAACCTGACCTGTCAGCGGCCCACCATGCAATACAAGATATGACTAGAAAACCAGGGGGAATTCGGGCTAGAAGGTATTGCACCCAGGGGAATTTGATACACTCGGACCCAAGAGATCCTGGGTGTCTTTCACTCTGAGTCTCAGTTCATAAAACCAGCTGGGGATGACTGGGGAATTGATCAGGCGGTAGGGGAGTGAATGTGTGCTTTGGGACTGAACATACATGGCTGAGATATGGGAGCTGTGAGAGGCAGAGAGGGGCAAAGGACTGGTTCCTCCATCACTCAAGCAGAACCCAGGGGAGATTCAAGTCATATAGAAGCCCAGTGCCCACCAGAAGCAGCTGGGCTGTAGAGGTGTACTGATTTAAAAGCTTCACCAAACATCATTTCACAAAGCATCAGGGATCTAGCTAGACCTAAATCCTGCCTATAGGAGCTGAGCTTCTAAGAACCCATTTCACAGAATTCTAGGTGACCCCTTGCTTTGAGTGGAGTAGACAACAAACACGCTTCTACCTGCCCCACCTCATACTGCTGAGAAGGGAAGCTGAGAATGGGTAACATGATGATAACATTACTAGCTTACTAGTGCCATAAAAAAGAAGGAATTGGCCTTTCTCCTTCTGCCTCTCCATACTGGTGTCATGTGCTGAACTGCTTCTCTCCGCCAAACCCTTCCACCATGCTCTTCAGCCTCACCATGAGCCCAGAGGAATGGATTGACCATCTATGGACTGAGACCTCTGAAAATTTTGTGCTACTGTTCAGCAAGAACTGGAATATGACCCCCAAATGGTAGTCCCTCTCAGCAAGGCTCTCCATGGAGCTCAAACTCACACAACCAATGTGGAAAATAAATCTAAAAACATCTTTGGAACAGAACGTAATACAGATCAGTCCCTTTGTGAATGAGCAGTTAAAGGCAGAACCACTACAAAGGCAGAACCACAACATAACATGGTCTCACTAAATTGCCAAGAGTTCTGAAACTTGCACTTCTCTTGCCTCAGCCTCCTGAACTGCTGGGATTACAGGTGTACACCACACACAGCTGAAGAAGGACTCTTTACAACTGAGAAGAGCTATCTGCAATAGGATAAAGAGATAAATAGTTTTGTGCCTAGTTCTGTATTAACAAGGGCATTTGAATACTCTGAGTTGTACAAAAATGGAACAGATTACTTCCTTAACTGGTAAGATGCTGATCTTTGAAGGTTTGCAAGCAATATTGGATTTTGTGTGGAAGTTACAGAGAGAACCATCAGAGAATTTGAATTGCATGTCTTCTAAGTAGCCCCACATCCTGTGAACCTCATGAATGGTATATTTGTCAAGCACTGTTCTCACGCACAATATTTATGGTGCCCTTCAAAGGTATAGCTGGATGTTGGGAGAGGTTTATCTAGTTTATCAGAAAGGTATATGAGGTGAATGTGTCAAATCTCTGTGTTCACTTAACAATTTGGCAATTCATTGTATATATACTTGACATGAAAGTTAAAAGTGCTTTAAATAAATATTGAACTCTCTTAATAATAAAAAAAAAAGAAGGAATTGACAGTCCCCAACTACTACACTTTTGTGTAATACATACCTCAAGAAAAAAATGGAAAGAAAGACAACTGGGAACTGACAACCAACATGTTATATGATAGACAATTTTTTGACCGTCACAACATAAATGATTTGTTAATATTCCATCAAGAAACTTTTTAAAAAAATCTTTCATGTGGTGAATGGTTAGTGGACATTTGTACATATATATTTGTCTCACTCTTCTTGTTTCTTGTATTTCTTGAAAGGTAGATTCTTCACTGTCTTTTGAGGACTAGGGTTTTTGATTAGTATACCTTGGTTTTGTTTTATATATTTTTTGTTATTGGTGTCTTATATTGTTTTTCTCCTATTTCCCTTGATTCTCTTCCTTTTGTTTCATGAAAAGCCAAATTCCATTGCTCTCTCTTTCATTCTTCCTTTAATTCTTTACTACTACGTTCTCACATCCTCCCTCTTATTATTACATTTTACATCTCTGCATTGTCCCTGTTCACCTTTTTGAAATAGGAAACTCTTTTGTAAACATAATATCTTTACTGCTGTCAATTTCCTACCTACCATGCCATTTATTTTTATAAACAGAATTAGTAATTAAGTATTTAGATTAATGCTGAATATTGATTACATTTGTTGTTGTTATTATTTGTCTACCCCTAAAATGTGAGATATTAGAAATCATCAGGAACACTATAAATTCATAGGGTAGAAGTTCTGCTACCTCAGATTCTTACTGATAAATGAGTATAAACACAAAAAACATGAAAAAGAAAACAAGGAATAAACCATATCAAACAAATCAAAATACCATATTAACATTATCTAATGACATCACAGTGGAGGCAATGTCAGAGAAGGAATTTAGGAAGTTCATAGTTAAACTGATTTGTGAGTTAAAAGATGATGTAAGAAGTAAAATCAGAGAAAAATATCCAAGAACAGAAAGATTACTTCAATAAGGAGATAAAAATCCTAAAGAAGAATCAATTGGAAATTCTAAAAATGAGGTAATGAATAAGCCAAATTAAAAACTCAGTGGAAAGCATCACCAGCAGACTAGACCACTTGGAAGATAGAGTTTCAGGCAATGAAGACAAAATATATAATATTGAAAGTAGAGTTGACCTTGGATAACCCATGTTAAGAGAACATGAACAAACTAGGCGCAGTGGCACACACCTGTAATCCTAGCGGCTTGGGAGGCTGAGGCAGGAGTATTGCAAGTTCAAAGCCAGCCTCAGCAACAGTGAAGCACAGAGCAACTCAGTGAAACCCTGTCTCTAAATAAAATACAATATAGGGATGGGGATGTGGCTCAGTGGTTGAGTACCCCTGAATTCAACCCCTGGTATAAAAAAGAAAAAAGAGCGAGAGAGTGAGAGCAAAGGAACATGAATACAACTTTCAAGAAACTTTCAAGAGGGGCTGGGACTATGGCTCAGTATTAGAGTGCTTGTCTCGCATGTGTGAGGCCCTGGGTTCAATCCTCAGAACCACATAAATAAAATAAACATATTGTGTCCACCTACAACTAAAAATATATTTAAAAAAAGAAATTTTCAAGAAACAGGATAACATGAAAAGACCAATGTTAGGATTTACCAGGATAGACAAATGCTTGTAACTATAAAACAAAGGAATGTACAATGTTTTCAATGAAAAACATATCAGAAAATTTCTCAAACCTTAAGAATGAAATGGAAAATCAAACACAGGAGGATTACAGGACTCCAAATACACAGAATTATCACAGACTTACATGAAGGCACATAATTAAGAAAATGCCCAACATACAGAATATGAATAAAAATTTAAAGACTGCTAGAGAAAAATAACAGGACAAATTTAGAAGGAAATAAATCTGGATCTCAGCTGATTTCTCAAATCAGACACTAAAAGCTAAGAGGCCCGAAATAACATATACCAAGCCCTGAAAGAAAAATGGAGGCCAGCCAAGAATACTCTAACCTGTAAAATGAAGTTCAGATTTGATGATGAAATAAAAACCTGCAGAAGCCCTGATTAAAGAGTTGACTGATACTGCATTTGTTTACATGGAATTGCCCTGGAGAATTACTGCCCTCCGGGATCTCTCTCGCGGGACTTGACCTGAGATCTCGCGGGACTTAACACGAGATCTAGAGAGATTCAGACCAGAGGAGAATGCTGACCGGTGCCATTCTCCTGTCAGAATGCATGGGAGTGAGATCTTGCCCGGGAGAGAGCCTACATAGTGTTTGCTTTGTAAAAGCCGTTGTGTGAGTGTATGAGAGTGATTGTAAGAGAGAGAATTAAAATAATCTTTTCTTTTCTATTTTGTCTCTGAGTTTTTTTTCCCACAGCTCCGCTGCTCTGAGCGGCAGCTTGCCCGCCAGAGGTTACAGTTGGTGGCCCAGACAGGGAAGCAGGCGGTGAGGAGCGGAGGTGCGGCCCAGCTCTGTAGGCACAGCCCAGCGGCAGCAGCGGCAAGCAGCGCTGGGATTAGCTGCAGCGCGGAGACCAGGCTCCTGCTGACCGAGCAGCCCGGCCCAGCACAAAACAGTCAGCTCCAGTGCTCCCAGTTAGGAGGAGGTGTCCTCGGCAGGTAAGAACTGACAGAAAATGGGAGCCAAAGTAACTAAAAGTTGCATAATAAAAGCCATGGATGAGTTTTTCGATATTGCAGACTCAGTAGATAGCGAGGAAAGTGATCAAGAAAGCATAGCCCCTGAGTCAGTTAATACCAGGGAGAAGAGTAATGATGTAAATTCCAAAGCAAGAGCTGCAAAAGCCATCAGGAACTTATTGAAATTAGCCGAGGAATACGTACTCTCCTTAGAAGCTGAAATTTAGGATACCAGTAAAGGTTATAATAGTGAAGGGGAATCTAGTGATTCTGGGAGCACAGTCTCCAATAAAACCAACAAAAAGAAATTTAAAGAAGAGAAAAAATCGTCAAGGAGAGGAACCACCTGTGTCCTCCACTCCCCCATGGATGGAATCCATGACAGAAAATATGAAGGGAATTACTAGGCATTTGAAAACCCTATAAACAGAGATAAAAGGTCTTTCTGAGCGCTTATGTGCTCTCGAAGGTAACTCACAGTTAAATTGGGAACTGCCAGTATTTGAAAGAGATGGACAGAGGGCCCACTTCCCAATAAATTTCAAAACAATAAAAAATCTCAAAGAGGCAGTAATGACATATGGACCACAAGCTCCTTTCACGCTGAGCATGGTAGAGGCCCTTAACACCTTTAATTTACCACCCTCAGACTGGAAAAGTCTATGCAAGGCTGTTTTAAGTGGGGGACAATACTTGGTTTGGCGATCACAATTTCAAGAACTGTGTATAGAAACAGCTAGAAGAAATGCAGCTGCAGGATTTGGAGATCATAATGTAGAGATGCTCACAGGAGAAGGGCAGTTTGCAGACTCACAGGCTCAAAAATATTACGTGCCAGGCATATATGCCCAGATCTATGCAGCTGCAATACAGGCATGGAAAAATTTACAAGGCCCTGGCAATCTGCAAGGTAGTTTGTCAAAAGTAATTCAAGGACCTAATGAACCATATGCTGAATTTGCTGATCGACTTTTGAGAACTGCAAGTAGATTGTTTGGAGACACAGAACAAGCTATGCCATTAGTTGTTCAATTAGCATACAAAAATGCTAATAAATACTGCCAAGAAGCCATCAGGCCATGGAAAAATAAAAAAAAAAAAATCTTTCCATATATATACAACTATGTAAAGATATAAATGATGCCTTTGTCACAGGAAATATGATTGCAGCAGCTGTGAGAGATGCTACCCCCTCAAAATTTCACAAGGGCTCAACCTAGACATTATAATCAATCAGGATATTCCAGGCAAAATTATCATAATCACTCAGGTTATTCTAGGAACAATCCCCAAAGAGAAATAAGACCAAGCTCATATGATGCCCCAGGCGAGACCAGCCCATGAACATTTTTTTCAGATAGCCACTATATTGTACATGCTGTCCCCAAATTAGAACTAGCAGGACCAATAGCACCTCATACTCCAGCCTTCAAATTGTTTTATCAAACACAAAAACTTTTGTGGGCAAGAAAAGAACCTCTATTCGTAGGCCATATTAGAGCACATACTAACTTGCCTGGTCCCCTCCATGAAGGTAATCAAAAGGCAGATGACCTTACAAAAACTATATTTATACTTTCAGCGCTCTCCAACAAGCTACTTTATTTCACTCCCAGTTTCACGTCAACAGCACCACCTTGCAATGTAAGATTAAAATCACAAAGGAACAAGCCAGAACAATTGTAAAAGATTGTAAATCTTGTATGACACATTTGCCCAATCCTCATTTTGGTGTTAACCCTAGAGGATTAATGCCCAATCATTTGTGGCAGATGGATGTTACTCATGAACCAAGTTTTGGAAAATTGCAATTTATTCATGTGACCATAGATACATGCTCAGGCATAATTTTTGCTTCCTTACATTCTGGAGAAAAAGTTAAAGATGTTACATCTCATTGTTTACAAGCTTTTGCTGCATTGGGCATCCCCAAAATGCTTAAAACAGATAATGGCCCTGCATATACGTCCTCATCTTTCAAACAGTTTTGCGCAAAATTCAATATATCCCATAAAACAGGCATCCCATACAATCCTTAGGGTCAGGGCATTATTGAAAGAGCAAACCGCACAGTAAAAGTTATGTTATTAAAACAAAAAGAAGGAAACTGGAAAAATCCTAAGGATAGATTGGCAGTTGCCCTGTTTACTTAAAAATTTTTTAACTTTAGACTCTGATGGTTATTCTGCTGGAGACAGACATTGGAACCCACATCAACAACATAAACCTTTGGTTTACTGGAAAGATGTTCTTTCAGGTGCATGGAAGTGTCCAGATCCAGTATTAATTTGGGGGAGAGTATCTGTTTGTGCTTTTCCAAAACACGAATTTTCTCCAATATGGATACCATCTAGATTAATAAAACAGGTACAAAATCAAAAGGACAAAAATGAAGTTGTTAAACAATCAAGATTAATAAAAAAGACACAAAATCATGAGGACCAAGATAAAAACATGGAATGATTCCCTTATAAGAGTCCTTCAAAATATTTCACAACTTAAGTGTCATTCCTCCTGGCCGAGAAAAAGAGATCTTCTTTAGTGTGCACACAATTGTATTTTTTCTCTTTTTAAATATATGTCTTTATGTCTCTACATTTGTCTAAATTTCAAGTAATTGTGATGTCACAAATATATGTTTGTAAACTTGTGTGTCTGTCCAGTGTTTCGTCTCAGATAACTAAGCACTTATAAAAAATATATATCTGTGGATCCAAATAACTTTAATTCATTTAAGTTTAAGAGTATTTAATTTAGGTAAATAATATAATAAGTAAAGGTACCTTCAATTTTGATTTATAAGTGTCCCAGAGATTTCTTTGTACCAAAAAAATAAGACTAATGCTATCTAGCCTGATATTTTGGTGTTTTGACATACAGGTGCTTATTTGTAATTAACTTTATTTGTTTTATAACTGATTAATTTAAGTTCCTTCAACAAATAATCTCATACAAGGTTACAAAGACTCGATGATTCCAGCTAACAAATTATTTTTCCAAAGGGCCTTTAACTTTTCTTTACTCTATCTTTAATGCAATAAATACCCTCAGTCTTTCTTTGTTTTGTTCTAGATATGATATTTTGCCAGCTATGCCTGTGTGAGCTCAACAGCAATGTGTGTAAACACAAATCAACTTTAATTTTCTAATTTAATAGTTCTATTTTTTAGCTTGACAACTCGCCTCATGACTCAGTACAAAAATAACACTACCTTTCCTTCAATGATAAAACCCTAAATTTCGGAAGATGGCCGACAGGAGGGAGGTGCTCTCTGGACGCGGTTGCTGAAGGACGCGGAGTGGGAAGTTTGAGCGCTTTGCTGGTGGTTCTTTTGCGACTGAAAGGGAGCCGAGACATTCCTGCACCTCTGGACAGCAAAATACAAAGTTCTCAGGGCCACAACAACCAGGGACAGAGTCCCAGCGGTCCACAGCCCGAAACAACGCTGTCCGTGCTGCAGGCACAGGGGCTAAGACCATCTCGGCAAGGAGACGATTCACCCAGCGGCTTTGAAACTGACCGGCAAGGAGGGATAAAAAGAGGCCTAGAGGCGTGGGCGGTGTCCACGTGGAGCTCTTTTGCACTGCTTGCCAAGCCGACCCCCCGCACGATCTGGACCGACACAAGGGTGTGCGGAGCAGCTGCTGAATGGGAGGAGAACTCCGCCATCTTTGAGAAGTGCAGTGGCTGAGCCAGACAAAGGGGAAAAGATGGAGGAGACAACAGCTGCAGACATCCAGGGAGCCCCATCGATTAGAAGGCAGCACACACCTGGGTGAGACTCGGGTAACCAGCAGGGGAGGGCGTGTCTGAGGCCATCCCAGCGGCCACAAGAAGCTACAACTGTGGGTGGGCGTGGGGAAAGGGTGCCTTCTGGAGGGTCCTCTTCCCGGAGCCATTCATCTGCTGACACACAATCACCCTGAGTCAATCTTCCCCTGAGCGGCCGCTGACATAGGGTGCAGACTTGACTCGCAGACTTTCTGGACGTGATCCAATGCAGTTGGCTTAAACTGGAAAGGGAAAAGAGAAGGGGTGCTTCCCAGGGCCCGTTTTGTTTTGTTTGAGACTTGGGGGTCGACGTTTTTTTTTTTTTTTTTTTTTTTTTTGGTCGGTCTGCTTGTGTTATTGGCTTTTGTTAGATTGTTTATTGATTGTTTATTGTTCTTTCTCTTTTTTTGGCTTTGTTCTGTTCTGCTTTTTTTGCATTGATTGTCAGAGTGTTTGATTATTTGCTTCTGCTCCTTTTCTCGTTCCTTCTTTTCTTCCTTCTCACTTGGCATCTCTTCTTTCTCCTTCATCTTTCATATTTGCACCCTGCCAGTGCATACTAGACAGAGACAAAAACAAGCTGTACGCAGAATTTGAGATTTCTAGAAACAGCGCAATTGAACTGGATAGAAAAGAGGTGCTATATATAGTTTACTCTCCATTTTCTTGATTCTCTATCTCCTCTCTCTTACACCAATTTCTACTCTTTTATCATTTTTTTTTCTTCTTTTCCATCTTACTTTATATATAAATTGGTCTCTTCACCTAAGTGTCTACTCCATTCTCTATCTTCTCTCTTCTACTGATACCAAACCACTTCCAGTAAACCACGTCAATAGAACTCTCCTCTCATACTTTCCAAGAAAGAACAATTCAAGACGCTTCCTTCTTCTTAAACATAATACCTCTGTATCCAATACTTGAAGCTATAAAACCCCATCAGAAGCATACAGAGTAAACTGGAAATAATATATCGGTTAACAAAATCTGTACATTGTGATCAAAATTGAATTTTCTGAATAGAAAGTGTTAGGTTTTAAAGCGTAAAGGAATTATAAGGGGAGCTGATAGCTTCGTACTACAGGAACAACATAAGGAATTAAGGTAAAATCGAAACAGTCAAGGTCCCACAGTGCAGGAAGAAAAGACACACAAGCAGCATGAAAAAACAAGGGAAGAAAGTGACACAATCAAATCAAGATTCATCATCAGTAGATTTCATGGCAAACACAGTTGGTCAAATGCCAGAGATGGAATTTAGAAATTACATATGCCAAATGTTTAGGGAACTTAAGAATGAACTCAAAAATGAGATGAGGGAGCAAGTACAGGAGGCAAAAGATCATTTTGACAAAGAACTCCAAAAACAAATACAGGAAGTAAAAGATTACTTCAATAGGGAAATAGAGGCTCTAAAGAGAAACCAAATAGAAATTCCAGAAATGAAAGAAGCAATAAACCAAAATAAAAGTTCAATTGAAACCATCTCCAACAGAGTAGACCACTTGGAGGAAAGAACCTCAGACAATGAAGACAAAATATTTGTCCTAGAGAAGAATTTAGATCATACAGCAAAACTCGTTGGAAATCAAGAACATAACATCCAAGAATTATGGGACAGCATAAAAAGACCAAACTTAAGAGTGATTGGCGTAGAGGAAGGGGCAGAGTTTCAAGCCAAAGGAATGAGTAATCTATTTAACGAAATAATTACAGAAAATTTTCCAAACTTGAGGAATGAATGGGAAAACCAAGTTCAAGAGGCATACCGAACACCAAACAAACAAAATCTCAACAGATCCACACCAAGACACATTATAATGAAAATGCCTAATATACTGAGCAAGGAGAGAATACTAAAAGCCACAAGAGAAAGGAAGCAGATCACATATAGGGGGAAACCAATCAGACTATGTTCAGATTTTTCAACCCAGACCTTAAAAGCAAGAAGATCCTGGAATAGCATATTTCAAGCTCTGAAAGAAAAGGGATGTCAACCAAGAATCTTATATCCAGCAAAATTGAGCTTTAGATTCGAAGATGAAATAAAAACCTTCCACGACAAGCAAAAGTTAAAAGATTTCACATCTCGAAAGCCAGCACTTCTGAACATCCTGGGCAACATTTTTCATGAAGAAGAAGAGAAAGATGATAACGAAAATGAACAAAGGGAGATATTAAACTAAAGGAAATACCAACAGAAGAGAAACCTAATCAAGCTAAAGACCATAATTTAAATAAAAATGGATGGGAATAAAAATCATATCTCAATAATAACCCTGAATGTTAATGGCCTAAACTCGCCAATCAAAAGACACAGATTATCAGAATGGATTAAAAGAAACGACCCAACAATTTGCTGTCTCCAAGAAACACACCTCATAGAAAAAGACATCAACAGACTGAAAGTAAAAGGCTGGGAAAAGTCTTATCACTCACATGACCGGCGGAAGCAAGCAGGGGTTTCCATTCTCGTATCAAATAAGGTAGACTTCAAACCAAAACTAATCAAGAGGGACAAAGATGGATATTTCTTATTACTTAAGGGAACCATTCATCAACAGGATATAACAATCATAAATCTATATGCCCCAAATAATGGAGCACCTACATTCATCAAACAAACGCTTCTCAAGTTCAAGAGTAAAATAGACCACAACACAGTTATTCTAGGGGACTTCAACACACCTCTCTCAACAATGGATAGATCATCCAAACAAAGGCTAAACAAAGAAACTTTAAGCCTCATTAAAACAATTAATAATTTAGATCTAACGGACATATATAGAATATTTCATCCCTCAGTAAACGAATACACATTTTTTCTCAGCAGCACATGGTTCCTTCTCCAAAATAGACCATATATTATGTCACAAGGCAACTCTCAGCAAATATAAAAAAATAGAGATACTACCCTGCATGCTATCGGACCATAAAGGGATGAAATTGGAAATCAACGACAAAACAAGGAATAAGAAAAACTACTCCATCAACTGGAAGCTAAACAACATGTTACTGAATGAACAAGGGGTTGAAGAAGACATCAAAGAGGAGATCAAAAAATTCTTAGAGGTAAATGAGAACACAGATACTTCATATAGAAATCTCTGGGACACTATGAAGGCAGTAGTAAGAGGAAAATTCATTGCACTGAGTTCATTCCTTAAGAGGAAAAAAAACCAACAAATAAATGACTTAACATCACACCTCAAAGCATTAGAAAAAGAAGAACAGACCAACACCAAGAGCAGTAGAAGACAGGAAATAATTAAAATCAGAGCAGAAATTAATGAAATCGAGACTAAGGAAACCATTCAAAGAATTGACAAGACTAAAAGTTGGTTCTTTGAAAAAATAAACAAAATTGACAGACCCTTAGCGATGCTAACAAAAAGAAGAAGAGAAAAAACTCAAATTACTAACATTCGTGATGAAAAAGGGAATATCACAACAAACACCTCAGATATACAGAATATAATTAGAAATTACTTTGAAAACCTGTACTCTAATAAAATAGAAAATACTGAATGCATTGACAGATTTCTAGAGTCATATGATTTGCCTAAACTGGATGTGGAGGCTATACACAATTTAAACAGATCAATTACAAGCAAAGAAATAGAAGAAGTCATCAAAAAGCTACCAACAAGGAAAAGTCCAGGACCTGATGGGTTTACAGCCGAGTTCTATAAGACTTTCAAAGAAGAACTAATTCCAATGCTCTTCAAACTATTCCAAGAAATAGAAAAAGAGGGAGCTCTTCCAGACTCTTTCTATGAGGCCAATATCACATTAATTCCAAAGCCAGGCAAAGACACATCCAAAAAAGAAAACTTCAGGCCCATATCTTTAATGAACATAGATGCAAAAATCCTCAACAAAATCCTGGCAAATCAGATACAAAAACATATCAAAAAGATAGTGCACCATGATCAAGTGGGGTTTATCCCAGGGATGCAAGGCTGGTTCAACATTCGGAAATCAATAAACATAATACACCACATCAATAGACTTAAAGACAAAAATCATATGATCATCTCAATAGACGCAGAAAAAGCATTTGACAAAATACAACACCCCTTTATGTTCAAAACACTGGAAAAACTAGGAATATCAGGAACATATCTCAACATTATAAAAGCTATATATGCAAGGCCCCGAGCTAACATTATCTTAAATGGTGAAAAATTGAAAGCATTCCCTCTAAAAACTGGAACAAGACAGGGATGCCCCCTTTCACCACTGCTATTTAACATAGTACTGGAAACTCTGGCCAGAGCAATTAGGCAGACGAAAGAAATTAAAGGGATCCTGATAGGAAAAGAAGAGCTCAAATTAGCACTATTTGCTGATGACATGATAATCTTCCTAGAAGACCCAAAAAACTCTACCAGAAAACTTTTACAACTAGTAAATGAATTTGGCAAAGTTGCAGGATACAAAATCAACACACATAAGTCAAAGGCATTTTTGTACATCAGCAAAAAAGACTCTGAAAGGGAAATGATGAAAACTACCCCATTTACAATAGCATAAAAAAAAATAAAATACCTGGGAATCAACCTAACGAAAGAGGTGAAAGACCTGTATAACGAAAATTATAGAACACTAAAGAAAGAAATTATAGATGAACTCAGAAGATGGAAAGACCTACCTTGCTCTTGGATAGGTAGAATTAATATTGTCAAAATGTCCATACTACCAAAAGCACTATACAGATTTAATGCAATTCCAATCAAAATCCCAATGTCATTCTTCAAAGAAATAGAAATAGCAGTCATGAAATTCATCTGGAAAAATAAGAGACCCAGAATAGCCAAAGCAATCCTGAGCAAGAAAAGTGATGCAGGGGGCATCACCATACCAGACCTTAAATTATACTATAGAGCAATAGTAACAAAAACAGCATGGTATTGGCACCAAAACAGACTGGTGGACCAATGGTACAGAATTGAGGACACAGAAACTAATAGATATAATTTCAGCTATCTTATATTAGACAAAGGTGCCAAAAATGTACAGTGGAGAAAGGATAGCCTCTTCAACAAATGGTGCTGGGAAAACTGGAAATCCATATGCACCAAATTGAAATTAAATCCTTATCTCTCACCATGCACAAAACTCAATTCAGAATGGATCAAGGACCTAGGAATTAGAACAGAGACAATACGCCTAATAAAAGAAAAAGTAAGCTCCAATTTCCAACATGTCGGATTAGGCCACAAGTTCCTTAATAAGAATCCTGTAGCGCAAGAATTACTACCAAGAATTAATGAATGGGATAGATTTAAACTAAAAAGCTTCTTCTCAGCAAAAGAAACAATCAGTGAGGTGAATAGAGAGCCAACTAATTGGGAACAAATATTTAGTACATGCACATCAGACAGAGCACTGATCTCTAGAATATATAAAGAACTCAAAAAACTTTACACCAAAAAAACAAATAACCCAATCAATAAATGGGCTAAGGAATTGAGAAGACACCTCTCAGAAGAAGA
The DNA here is from genome assembly GCA_025594165.1 of Tamias sibiricus. Classification (NCBI taxonomy): domain Eukaryota; kingdom Metazoa; phylum Chordata; class Mammalia; order Rodentia; family Sciuridae; genus Tamias; species Tamias sibiricus. Next base: position 117,378,133 of record CM046667.1, read on the forward strand.
TACACGATTAATTAACAAATACATGAAAAAATGTTCAACATCGCTGGCAATTAGAGAAATGCAAATCAAAACTACTCTAAGATTTCACTTCACTCCAGTCAGAATGGCAGCTATCAAGAACACAAGCAACAATAAATGTTGGAGAGGATGTGGGGAAAAAGGCACACTCATACATTGCTGGTGGGAATGCAAAATGGTGCAACCATTATGGAAAGCAGTATGGAGATTTCTTGGAAAACTGGGAATGGAGCCACCCTATGACCCAGCCATCCCACTCCTGGGTCTATTCCCAAAGGACTTAAAAACAGCATATTACAGTGACACAGCTATCTCAATGTTTGTAGCTGCGCAATTCACAATAGCTAGGTTGTGGAACCAACCTAGATGTCCCTCAGTAGATGAGTGGATTAAGAAAATGTGGTATATACGCACAATGGAATTTTACTCAGCAATAAAAGAAAATAAATTAATGGCATTTGCAGGTAAATGGATGAAGTTGGAAGACATAATGCTAAGTGAAGTTAGTCAGTCTCAAAAATCCAAGTACCAAATGTTCTCTCTTATATAAGGAGGCTAGTCCATAGTATTGTTGGATGGGAGGGTACATACGAGGACTAGAAGAACACTAGAATGGTCAAAGGGAAGGGAGATTAAGGGAGGGAGCAAGGGGGGAGGAGAGAGGGAGAAAAGGAAAAAGAAAAGAAAAGGTGGTTGAATGAGATGGATATCATTTTCCTAAATGCATGATTGAAGACCTGAATTGTACGAATATACGCTGTATGCAAGCAATTGTATGTAAAAAAATGCTAAAAAAAAAAAAAAAAAAAAAAAAAAAAAAACCCTAAATTTCTAGGTAGTGGGCCCTGAAGATTTGCTTGCGGGCGGTATTGTCCAGACATAAAAAACAGGGCTCCTCCTACACGTACAAAGATCATGGTCGCTCAGACATCGGACAACTTCACCAACACTGTGTCCTCTTCCCTCCATACATGGGGCCTCCTGCAACAACGTGTTGTGAAGACTGGACATTTTCGTCTTTCATTTTGTTTATGACTTTGCGGGACAATGTCTTGCTGATATTTGCCTACAAGACTCAGTGTGTTGCTTGATAAAACTCAAGACAGCTGATTTGTACTATACAATTTGGCTCGCCAACAAAAGGCTTGTCACCTTATAGCCACAACATCCCCTCTTTTAAAACTAAAAGGGGGAAATGCAGAAGCCCTGATTAAAGAGTTGACTGAAACTGCATTTGTTTACATGGAATTGCCTTGGAGAATTACTGCCTTCCGGGATCTCTCTCGCGGGACTTAACACGAGATCTAGAGAGATTCAGACCAGAGGAAAAAGCCGACTGGTGCCATTCTCCTGTTGGAACGCATGAGAGTGAGATCTTGCCCGGGAGAGAGCCTACAGAGTGTTCGCTTTGTAAAAGCCGTTGTGTGAGTGTGTGAGAGTGATTGTAAGAGAGAGAATTAAAATAATCTTTTCTTTTCTTTTTTGTATCTGAGTTTTTTTTCCCCACAGCTCCGCTGCTCTGAGCAGCAGCTTGCCCGCCAGAGGTTACAAAAACCTTCCATGGTAAAGAAAATTTAAAAGTTTTCAAAATTAGAAAATCTGCACTAAAAAAGTACTCAATAAAATATTTCAAGAAAAAGAAATTTTAAAAAATTGAAAACAAACAAAAGGAGAAACTAAACCAGAAGAGTAGTAAATGAAAGGAGAAAGTACTTCAAATTAAAAACCAGAAATAAATCAAAATGATAGGGAATAAAAATCTTTTCTCAATAATAACATTGAATGTAAATGACCTAAACTAATCCATCAAAAGATATAGATGGTCAGATTGGATTAAAAACAAGACCAAACAATATGTTTTCCCCAAGAGATTTACCTCATAGGCAAAGACATCCACAGATTGAAATGATGGAAAAAGTATATCATTCACATGGATCTCATATACAAGCAGGGGTTTCTATCTTCAAATAAAATAAAGTGGGCTTCAAGCTGAAGGTAATCAAAGACACCTAGAAGATCATTTCATACTGCTTAAGGGAATTATACATCAACAACATACAACAATCGTAAATATTTTTTCCCCAAACAATGGAGCATCTACACATCACACAAACCCTTCTCAATTTTGAGAATCAAATAGACCACACAACACAATAATACTGGGTGACATTAACAAGCTTCTCTCATCAGAGGATACATCTTCCAAAGAAAAACTATGTAAAAAAGCTATAGAACTAAAATGTACAATTACTAATTTAGACTTAACAGATATATGTAAAATATTTTATCCATCAATGACTGAATATAATTATTTCTCAGAAGCACACAGATCATTTTCTAAAATAGACCACATCTTACACCATAAAATGTCACTTAAGACATACAAAAAATAGAGATAATACCTTGTATTTTATCAGAGCATAATGGAATGAAATTAGAAATCAATGATATAATAAAAATAGAAGCTACTCTAACACCTGGAGACTAAATAATACTCTATTGAATGATCAATGGATAGCAGAATAAATCAGGGATGAAATAAAAAATCCATAGATGTAAATGATAATAGCAACAAAACCTATCAAAATCTCTGGGATACTATGAAGGCAGTTTTTTAAAAAGAAAGTTCACAACACTGAGCACATTCAATGAAAAAATAGAAAGTCACCAAATGAATAATCTAACATTACATTTCAAGGTCCTGGAGAAAGAAAACAAATCAATATTGAAAGCAGTAAAAGACAAGAAATAATTAAAATCAGAGCTTAAATCAGTGCAATGGAAACAAAAAAAATTTTAAAATCAATAAAACCAAAAGATGGTTCTTTGGAAAAAATCCTTAAAATTGATATAACCTCAGATATGCTAAATAAGTGAAAGAGGGAAAAAACCCTGAAATTTCCAAAATCCATGATGAAAAATAAAATATCACCACAGACACCTCTGAAATACAGAGGATATTCAGAAACTATTTGAAAACTTATACTCCAATAAAATAAAAAATATTGAAGACATTGACAAATTTGTACAGAATATGACCTACACAAATTGAACAAGAACAGAGAAAATTTAAACAGATTAATTTCAAGAAATGAAATTGAAGATGCCATCAAAAGTATACCAACAAAGAAAAGCCCAGGACCAGATGGATTTTCACCTGAGTTCTACTAGACATTCAAAGAACAACTAACACCAACCCTCCTCAAAGTATTCCGTGAAATAGAAAAGGGGGTAAACCCTTTCAAAGTCAATTTATGAATCTAGTATCACCCTGATTCCATGAAAAGAAAAAAATACAAAGATACATCAAGGAAAGAATACTATGGAACAACATCCCTGATGAATTAGATACAAAAAATCTCGATAAAGTACTCACAAATTTCATACAAAAATACATTACAAAGATGGTGCAACATGATCAAGTAGGTTTCATTCCAGGGATGGAACTTTGGTTCAATAAATGTAATTCATCCCATCAATAGGCATAAGGACAAAAATCACATGATTATCTCAATAGATGCAGAAAAACAATTGATAAAATAAAATATAGCATACATTCATGTTCAATTCACTAGGAAAAATAGAGATAGTGGGAATATATCTCAATATTTTAAAAGCTATATATGTTAAACCCAAGGCAAACATCATTGTAAATGGATAAAAAGTGAAAGCATTCCCTCTAAAACCTGGAAAAAGACAGGGATACCCTCTTTTATCACTTCTAATCAACACAGTCCTTGAAACACTAGACATAGCAATTAGGCAAAAGAAAGAAATGGAAGGAATACACGTAGGAAAAGAAGAGCTCAAACTATCCCTATTTGATGATATTATTCTATATTTAGAAGATCCAAAAATTCCACCAGAAGTCTTCTAGAACTCATAAATTAATTCAGCAAAGTAACAGGATATAAAATTAACACCCATAAATCAATTGTGTTCCTATACACCAATGAAGAATCAGCTGAAAGAGAAATTAGGCAAACTATCCCATTCATCGTAGCCTCAAAAAATCCTTGGAATCAATATCACAAAAGAGGTGAAAGACCTCTACAATGCAAAGTACAGAATACTAATGGAAGAAATTGAAAAAGACCTTAGAAGATTGAAATATCTCCCATTTACTTGGATAGGCAGAAATTAATATTGTCAAAAGGGCCATACCACTAAAAGTGCTATACAGATTTAATCCAATTCCTATTAAAATTCCAACGATGTCCTTAGAAATAAAAAAAATCAATTATGAAATTAATTTGGTGAAATAAGAGGCCCAGAATTGCCAAAACAATCCTTAGCAAGAAAAGTAATGCAGAAGGCATCACAATACCAGACCTTAAATTATACTATACAAAGCTGTAGTTAAAAAATAGCATGGGGGGCTGGGGTTGTGGATCAGCGGTATAGCATTCACCTAGCACATTCGTGACCTGGGTTCGATCCTCAACACCACATAAACATAAATGCATTGCATTGTGTACAACTAAAGCAAATAAATAAATATTTTTTAAAAAAATAGTATGGTATTGGCACCAAAATAGAATTGAAGACCAAGGGAACAGAATAGAAGACACAGAGACATACCCACATAAATACAGTTATCTTATACTAGACAAAAGCGTCATAAACATACATCAGAGAAAAGATAGCCTCTTCAACAAATGGTACTGGGGAAACTGGAAATCCATATGTAGTAGACTGAAAGTGAACCCTATATCTAACCCTGCACAAAACTCAACTCAAAATTTGTCAAGGACCTTGGCATTAGACCAGAGACCCTGTGTATACTAGAAGAAAAAGTAGGCCTAGCTATCCCTCATATTGACTCAGGAACAGACTTCCTCAGTAAGACTCCTAAAGCAAATGAAGTAAAATCAAGAACCAATAAATGGGATGACATCAAACTAAAAACATTCTTTACAACAAAGGAAACAATCAAGAACATGAACAGAGAACCTACAGAATGGTACAAAATCTTTACCACCTGCACCTCAGATAGAACATTAATTATCCAGGATATATAAAGAACTCAAAAAATGTAACACCAAAAAAGCAAATAACCCAATTAATAAATGGGCCAAGGAACTGAACAATCATTTCACAGAAGAAGAAATACAAATGATAAAAAAATATGAAAAAAATGTTCAACATCTCTAGCAACTAGAGAAATGCAAATTAAAACTACACTGAGATTCCATCTCATGCCAGTCAGAATGGCAATTATGGAGAATAAAAGTAACAATAAATGCTGGAGAGGATGTGGGCAAAAGGTACAATCATATGTTGCTTGTGCATCTGAAAACTGGTGCAAACATTCTGGAAAGCAGTATGGAGATTCCCTAGAAAACTTGGAATGGAAACACCATTTGACCCAGTTATCCCACTTCTCAGTTTATACCTAAAGGACTTAAAATAAGCATACTATGATGATGCAGCCATATCAATGTTTATAGCAGCTCAATTCACAATAGCCAAGCTATTGAACCAACCTAAAATGCCCTCCAGTAGATGAATGGATAAAGAAAATGTGGTATATATATACACAGTGGAATATTATTCAGCTTAAAGAAGAATGAAATAATGGCATTTGGCAGTAAATGGATGGAACTGGAGAACATCATGCTAAGTGAAATAAGGCAGTCCCAAAAAAAGCAAATGTTGAATGCTCTGTCTGATATGTGGATGCTAACCCATAACAAGGGAGGGTAGGGAGGGGAAGTATAGAAGTTCAATGGATTAGACAAAAGGGAATGAATGAAATGGAAGGGGGGTGGAAATAGGAAAGACAATAGAGTGAATCAGGCATAACTTTCCTATGCTCATATATAAATACATGATCAGTGTAACTCCACATCATGTACAACCACAAGAATGGGATCAAAATTGTAATGGCTTGTACCACATGTATATATAATATTTCAAAATACACTGAACTGTCATGTATATCTAAAAGCAACAGTACAACAACAACAACAACAACAACAACAACAACAAGAGTCATACAGCAAGTGCAATAAGGAGATTGTAATGAACTTCATTGAAAGAAACCTGGATTTTTCATTGGTTGTCATGATCTCACTTCTGCACTATAAGCTCTTTGATTCTAGGGAATATGTCTTATTTGTCTTTGTACCATTCAAAATGTCTTAGAGCATATTTACTGTGGTCTTATAAATTGTAGGCAATAAAGTTATCACGATAATCAATAAAGAAGTAGTTGCACTTTCAGAATTAAGGTTTTAACAAAAATTCACTATTTTATAATAAACTGAATTTTAGTGATTACATAATTTTAATTAATAATTTCAGTATTCAAAAGCATACTGATATGCCTGTGGACATTTAAAATGTTTATTGAGTATTTTAAGCAAAGTCATATAAGTTTAACTTACATAGATAATTTTCTTAGGAATTTTATTTTTCTACAGATAGCTAATAAGGTAATCTACATGTGAATTATTAATAATGCAAAGGCCTTTGAATTTATGAGATTCTATGAATATATGACACCAAATTTCCCATGTTAAGGCAGGCATTGATGATGAACATTATACTGATTTAAACAGTAATGATATCATAAAAATTTCAAAAGTCAAGTATACCACTGCCTGTATAAATTTTTTTCTGACAAAATAAATGTAAATCAATTTTTAAGGATCCATGTAATTATAAACCAAAAAGTTATCTATATTTAAAAATTTTAAAGTGTTTTTAATAATTTGTTACAAAAGGTGAGAATAAAAATTTGGAAATGCTCATTTTTTTATGATCTACAGTACAGGAAAATATTGGAAAATTAGTTTTTTACTTAATGTTTTAAGTTTTTGAGTTGGGGAGTCTATTCACAGATATAACTCTTCATTTCTTTCTCAAATGATGGTGAATTCCTCTCTGTATCAAATGGACTGCCTTGCATTTATATATCAAGTTCAATAGTAGTGCTCTCAGAAGTTCAAACATTTGGAAGGGCCCAAGGAGCCACTGGGTTATAGCCAATAACACCTTACCAAATACAAAGACCTAACTAGTGTTTCTGTACATTATTAAATATTTTATTCTCTAGCAAAATACCACAAGGCTAGTAATTTTAAAAACTAATTGTTCACCATGCTCATATTCTTATTATTTCCCATTATATAAATACATTAGACAATTCTTGATTGAGAAATGTTCCATTCTTTGCAATGTTACCCTTATCCCTTTTCCATTGTCACATGATCTTTTGGACCCTGAATCAATCAAACTAACAGCAATGGATATATTGTTTAATATTTGGTAAAATTTGACAAAGGGAAGGCACTTTCATGACATTCAAGGAATTATTTGCATATTTATAATATCATCATTACTCAGTGCTTGATGTAAGATGGAGCAGAATGGAATTTTGGGGAGGCTTTAATATGTTTTTGTCACTCTAGTGGTATAAGCTTTTTAAATATCTTCTGTAGTCTTCCCACGTCTCTATTTTATACTTTTGTTCTATTTATTTTTATGTGGTGCTGAGGACCAAACTCAGTGTCTCACACATGCTAGGCAAGCACTCTACCACTGAGCCACAACCCTAGCCCCCTACATGTGTCTCTTAATTGTATCCCTCCACATGTAGAGTATTAGTGGGAGTTGGGAAGGTCAGAAAGAAGAATGAAAGTCTGGTTAAATAGTAATAATTTATAATATGAAGGCATTCTATCCTTGCTAAATTAAAAATATTGATATGATAATACATTTACAAAATTCACACATTTTTCTAGCAATTTATATATAGAAAAGTCTGACTCTGAGGCCCATAGTTCATAATTTAAGGTGACTGTGTTGAAAGATAGCCTGCTTATAATGAGGTGAGCATTCTGCACATACATTGATGGGGTAGGGGTACTTCAGATGTAGAGACTTACTTAATAATCACCTCAGTTGCCAACACTCTTTGTCTCACAAATGAGAAGCTATAATTCCCTTGAGCACAACGAAGTACTGAAATCTATTACAATGGTATGTGTGAGACAGTCAGGCTTTGACTTGATTTTAATGATTTGAAAGGCAGGAGAAGAGAGCAAAACTAATTTCTACCTGGAGAAGGATATTTTTTCCCTGCTCATTTGAAATCAGAGCTAACCATAATAGTGTTTCTGTATGACCCTGAAGCTTTCTTTTCATTTAGATCAGGCTTATTGGTCTTCACTAGATTAGATTATGAAGAAGTAGGTCATTTTCTATAGAAGGACTGTGATACATGCACAATCTACTGTCAGATTTAAAACACCCTCATATATTAGTTGAACTTCAGTCTTGTGCGTGCTGACTACAAAAGTATATCCTATGACTGTTACAACTGATGATTACTGAAAATCATTACTTGTTATAATTAATAACAGCATGACAAGGCTTTCAGTCTGCTTTGTTTTGCATATAATACAAGGTTTGAAAGATACCTCTTTTTTCTTAACCCTGCAATTCAAACAAGACCATCTGCTGCCTTTGTTTTCCAGTACAGGAGATGATGCAGAGAGATAAAACAATTTGCCAAAGGTCAAGTGAAACACAAGGAAAAGTTCAGAGAATAAACTTCAAACTTACTAATAACTAGGTACCAGATTCCATTGCTTGTTATTCCAGGGCACTGTACTCTGACTTGTCTCCTACTGAATGCACCACTCTTTCCAGTTCATTCTCTGTAACTACTTTTTAAATTGGAACTAATAAGGAGCAATACCACATAGTGTCTGATACAGCAATATCATAACACAGGACTTGCAATAAAACAGCTTAGACATGATTCAAACAAACAGAAGAATTAATGGAGCTCTGTAATACTGTATTTAATTATCCTTCCTTTAGTTTACCCTGAAAAATCAAATTTCATGTTTCTCTCGAAAAGTCACATTCTACATAGCACAATGATCAACTTTGTTACTGAGTAGTTATTAGAATCCAATAAAGTAAAAGGCCAAACACAAAAGAAGTTCATAGAAACCTAACTGATCATACCTAAAGACCTTACCTCAATATAACACTTATAGTTACAAAAGGCATTATTAAAATAGTTCCATATAGATTCACATACAAGGAGACATTCATGTTTACATGACATTTACTGAATGAAAATAGACATCCTGTCAAAATTCCAGCCATAGAAACTTTCCAGAGATGATTCTGTCATGCTGCCATGTCACCAAATGAAGGAGCCCTAATTAGGAAGGGCTGTTGTAGCTAGCTGGAAGCCATAAGTTCCACCTGATATGTATGTGACGCACCTGTAGGCACCCGCAAACCTGAAGGTATATAACCGGGTGAAAGCGGTCCGAGTTAGGAGAACGGAGAATTCAGTCAGCCCGGCAGTCACTCGGTCGGTCAGAAGAATCAGAGTGGCCAGAACATAGGCAGAGCGGTTACAGAAGAGAAACCAGATAGAAGACAGAAGAGAAACCAGATAGAAGAAGTAATGACTGGTCAGAGTTAGGCCGAGACTCCTGAGGAAGACAGAAGACAGAAGAAAGAAGAAGGAAGAAAGAAGAGAGAAGAAAGAAGCTCTAATCTTTCTCTAAGCTAAGCTCTATCTTTCTTTCTCTCTAAGAAAGACAAGAAGAAAAGCTCGCTTTAATCTTTCTCTCTAAAAATCTTTCTTTCCTTCTCTAAGAAGGAAGAAAGAAGAGAGAAGAAAGAAGCTCTAATCTTTCTCTAAGCTAAGCTCTATCTTTCTTTCTCTCTAAGAAGCTAAGACTCTAAGCTAAAAAGACAAGAAGAAAAGCTCGCTTTAATCTTTCTCTCTAAAAATCTTTCTTTCCCTCTCTAAGCTCTAAGAAAGTAGAAGTAAAAGTAGTAAAAGCTTAACTCTGCCTCCGAGAGTTTTTCCCGGGTTTCGGTACCAGGCAGCTTACAAATGGTGGTCCGTCCGGGGCTCGGCAGGCAGAGAAGAAAAGCTAAGAAATAAGGAGAGCAACGAAAAAGCATAGCCTCAGACTCAGTTGAGACCAGCAAAAAGAGTAGTAAACAAGAGAGCATAGCCTCTGACTCAGTTGAGGCCAGTTAAGAATTAAGCTGAAGCAGAGTAGCCAGCGAAAAGCCGAAGCGAGCCGGCCAAAAGCCGAAGCAGAGTAGCCGGCCAAAAGCCATAAAAAATATAGAGAAAAAGCCTTGAGCTTTAGTATAAAGAAAAAAGCCATGAGCTTAAAAAGAAAGCCATAAAGAAAAATAAAGAAGAGGAAAAAAAAAAAAAAAAGTCAAAGCCGCTTATACAATTGTGCTTAACTAAGTGCGTTAGCTGTTCCTCAGCAGTAGGCATCCTTAAAGCCGCAGCACCTTCTCAAAAAGGGCTCAAATATCCACCCTTTTAAAAACAAAAGGTGAAAAGCTAGGTAGGGACAAGAAAATAAAATAGAGAAAATAGAAAATTAAAGCACCTTTTTTTTTTTTTTTTTTTTTTTTGGTACTGGGGATTGAACTCAGGGGCACTCGACCACTGGGCCACATCCCCAGCCCTTTTTTGTATTTTATTAGAGACAGGGTCTCACTGAGTTGCTAAGTGCCTCGCCATGGCGGAGGCTGGCTTTGAACTCGCGATCCTCCTGTCTCAGCCTCCCAAAGTGCTGGGATTACAGGCGTGCGCCACCGCGCCCGGCTTAAAGCACCTTTTTAAACTAAAGGGAAGGAATATGAAGGAGCCCTAATTAGGAAGGGCTGTTGTAGCTAGCTGGAAGCCATAAGTTCCACCTGATATGTATGTGACGCACCTGTAGGCACCCGCAAACCTGAAGGTATATAACCGGGTGAAAGCGGTCCGAGTTAGGAGAACGGAGAATTCAGTCAGCCCGGCAGTCACTCGGTCGGTCAGAAGAATCAGAGTGGCCAGAACGTAGGCAGAGCGGTTACAGAAGAGAAACCAGATAGAAGACAGAAGAGAAACCAGATAGAAGAAGTAATGACTGGTCAGAGTTAGGCCGAGACTCCTGAGGAAGACAGAAGATAAGAAGACAGAAGAAAGAAGAAGAAAGAAAGAAGAGAGAAGAAAGAAGCTCTAATCTTTCTCTAAGCTAAGCTCTATCTTTCTTTCTCTCTAAGAAAGACAAGAAGAAAAGCTCGCTTTAATCTTTCTCTCTAAAAATCTTTCTTTCCTTCTCTAAGAAGGAAGAAAGAAGAGAGAAGAAAGAAGCTCTAATCTTTCTCTAAGCTAAGCTCTATCTTTCTTTTCTCTAAGAAGCTAAGACTCTAAGCTAAGAAGACAAGAAGAAAAGCTCGCTTTAATCTTTCTCTCTAAAAATCTTTCTTTCCCTCTCTAAGCTCTAAGAAAGTAGAAGTAAAAGTAGTAAAAGCTTAACTCTGCCTCCGAGAGTTTTTTTTCCCGGGTTTCGGTACCAGGCAGCTTACAAATGGTGGTCCGTCCGGGGCTCGGCAGGCAGAGAAGAAAAGCTAAGAAATAAGGAGAGCAACGAAAAAGCATAGCCTCAGACTCAGTTGAGACCAGCAAAAAGAGTAGTAAACAAGAGAGCATAGCCTCTGACTCAGTTGAGGCCAGTTAAGAATTAAGCTGAAGCAGAGTAGCCAGCGAAAAGCCGAAGCGAGCCGGCCAAAAGCCGAAGCAGAGTAGCCGGCCAAAAGCCATAAAAAATATAGAGAAAAAGCCTTGAGCTTTAGTATAAAGAAAAAAGCCATGAGCTTAAAAGAAAGCCATAAAGAAAAATAAAGAAGAGGAAAAAAAAAAAAAAAGTCAAAGCCGCTTATACAATTGTGCTTAACTAAGTGCGTTAGCTGTTCCTCAGCAGTAGGCATCCTTAAAGCCGCAGCACCTTCTCAAAAAGGGCTCAAATATCCACCCTTTTAAAAACAAAAGGTGAAAAGCTAGGTAGGGACAAGAAAATAAAATAGAGAAAATAGAGAAAATAGAATTAAAGCACTTTTTTTTTTTTTTTTTTTTTTTTTTTTTGGTACTGGGGATTGAACTCAGGGGCACTCGACCACTGGGCCACATCCCCAGCCCTTTTTTGTATTTTATTAGAGACAGGGTCTCACTGAGTTGCTAAGTGCCTCGCCATGGCGGAGGCTGGCTTTGAACTCGCGATCCTCCTGTCTCAGCCTCCCAAAGTGCTGGGATTACAGGCGTGCGCCACCGCGCCCGGCTTAAAGCACCTTTTTAAACTAAAGGGAAGGAATATGAAGGAGCCCTAATTAGGAAGGGCTGTTGTAGCTAGCTGGAAGCCATAAGTTCCACCTGATATGTATGTGACGCACCTGTAGGCACCCGCAAACCTGAAGGTATATAACCGGGTGAAAGCGGTCCGAGTTAGGAGAACGGAGAATTCAGTCAGCCGGGCAGTCACTCGGTCGGTCAGAAGAATCAGAGCGGCCAGAACGTAGGCAGAGCGGTTACAGAAGAGAAACCAGATAGAAGACAGAAGAGAAACCAGATAGAAGAAGTAATGACTGGTCAGAGTTAGGCCGAGACTCCTGAGGAAGACAGAAGATAGAAGACAGAAGAAAGAAGAAGAAAGAAAGAAGAGAGAAGAAAGAAGCTCTAATCTTTCTCTAAGCTAAGCTCTATCTTTCTTTCTCTCTACTCTAAGCTAAGAAGACAAGAAGAAAATCTCGCTCTAATCTTTCTCTCTAAAAATCTTTCTTTCCCTCTCTAAGCTCTAAGAAAGTAGAAGTAAAAGTAGTAAAAGCTTAACTCTGCCTCCGAGAGTTTTTCCTCCCGGTTTTCGGTACCCCAGGCAGCTTACAACCAAATATATAAAATCATCATTTTCTATTTAGGGTAATGTTGGTGGGGAAAAAAAAATAAGTTGATCAGTGTAATTTTTACCCCCTCAAGAGGTATGGTTTAGGAAAGTGGGGGTATTTTATTAAATTATCACTTTTTAAACTGTATATTGGGCTCCTAAGTTGATAATTTCAACAAAATTATAAAATTAATTTAGATAGTGGAGGGAATATGTCTCCAAATATTTTGACATGCTTCAATAGAGCATTTTAAGGGGAAAGATAAGAAACTGAATACACTTGTCATTTCAATATATTAAAATAATCTGTGTAAATGATGTGACTATTAAGAAAATATAGCATTAAATGCTTATGGGCATCACAAGAACAGAATGTGTGTTGCAACTGTTTTCCTCTGTAGCATTATTATGCACATTCCTCATACATAGAATTAGAGACACTGGTAGTTTAAGGGGGTTTCTCTGTTTTTCCTTCATACTGCCTTTTTAATCTAGATGCTAATAAGTAGAATAAGTCACACAAACTCAAAGTTATAAACTGGATATATTCTAAGACAGGAGTGTTATGTTTTTCTATCAAAATGTTTTTCCTGCTTTGCTTAATCCAATTTCAAATACTCAAACTTTAAATAGCTCACTAGGTAGTACTTACAGCTCTCAGCTTCATATAACTGATTCTATTTTTAATTACATTTTATGACAGCAAAGATGTGAAAAATCATTCTATTGTTCCCTGTCAGACTTAGAGAAGACTGTTATGTCAAGTGCATGATTCCTGGCCCATTGTAAATTGATGGCTAACTCTACAGGAAACTTGAAATACTGAATAATTGAGTCTGTTTCATAAATTCAGAATCAGTAAAAGAAAGAGTCCAATCTGATTATTTAGTGTCAAAAGTTTGTTGTTCAAAATTGGTTCCAAGAGATGTTTTGTAGATATATCATGCATAAAGCATAAAAGTATCACATTCATTTCACATTATTTTAATCAACCTAGCATTCTCCTTCAAAGGCAATTCATATTTTGCTTCAGTGATGGCAGTAGAAATTGGCATTCTATTCTGTCATTTCAGATAATAACTGCATTCCTATGTTTTTTATTATAAATCAATAATTAAATTAACATAACAAGATCTCCAGAATTATTTATGTAATTATTGTTCCTATAAAGAAAAGAATCAGGGCTGGGGCTGTGGCTCAGAGGGACAGCACAGGTCTACCATACATGATGTACTGGGTTCGATCCTCAGCACCACATAAAAATAAAATAAAGATATTGTGTTCACCTATAACTAAAAAATAAATATTAATAAAAGAAAAGAATCACCACATAAGATGTTAAAATATTTTGAAACAAAATCATAAAACAGATTCTAGAAAATCATTCTTCAAAAAAACACAAAATGGTATATCTTTTATGTAAACTTTCCCCCTATTTTATAATTTTCTAAGAGCTAAAGAAAGAATACCACCAATCAAATCAAGGAACTCACTCTACTGACTAAACTAATCATATAATCCAATTTGGGTTCCCAATAGAAAAATGCAGTGTACTTCAGTTATGTTAATAGTATATTACACCATTATTTTTTTTTCAATTTGTAGATAAACAACTTTAGTACACAAATAGTAAACTAAGAAGTCTTATCTACATAAATACCATTTACTATTACAATCAAATAACAGTTACAAGCAACTTAATCTGATGTATATTTAATGTAATCCATGACTTGTTGGCAGGAAAATTAGGCATAAGTGGTAAGTAGTTAGCATAAACAGTGTTAATTGATTACTATTAACATTTACATGGACCCACCCTATTTCCTTTTTCTCTGACACATACACATATACTCTTTTTATCACACTTTAAGTATCTTATTTTTCAACTAATTATATCTGCATTTGAATTTCATAATCTTGAATAGTAAGGACAGTATACAGATGACAGGGATACATACAAGCAACAAGAATCATAGTGAGGTTCACTTAAGTAGGTAGTGATGAAAACGTTGGCACATTAGAAGACAATGAAATTCAATTACATATGTTATCCAGAAGTGGGGCTCTAAGGTCCACTTAGATGTTCATATCTGAGTATTTTTCAAAGTGTATAATTAGTCTATCATGGCAAATGGAAGGGTGTAGGGCAGCAGGAGTAGTTTGAAGTTTGGAAAATATCTACATTCTTATTCAGGTTTGAAAAGGCTCTGAATACAAAGAGTGGAGGGCTTTAGTTCCAGGCAATATTAGGATCATTGGGATTTATGCCTTATACCAACAAGCAGCCAAAGTGAGCCTTCTAAATGTAATTCAGGGCATTTATGTGTCTCCTTTGGACACTTCTAGTGGCTTTCTAGCATACCTAGAATGATACCTAACTGCTTACTATGGCTTACTCTGACTTGTCTCACATCTACCAAACTTTTTTATATTCTCTGGATCATGCCAAACCTATTGTCATATCTGGGTTTTCATGCGTTCTTTTCTCTGTGTCTGCAACAATGGTTGATTTTTTAATTTTTTTTTTCTCCTGGGAATTGAACAAAATGCCAAATGCTTTATCACTGATTTAAATTTCCAGTCCTTGAGCGACCTAGCCACCAGCTTGCCTGGCCGCCAGCTCACACAGTCGTCGCCTCCAGGGCTGGGAATAGAAGCTCCCCACTGCGACCTGCCCAGCTGTGACCAAAACAAGCGGCAGACACCTGCCTTCAGAAGGAACAGCCCAGCCACCAGCCCACTCAAACTCTGGCCCACGCCATCACCAGGACCAGGAACTGTGGAAGAAGGAACTATGGAAGGGCCCTGCTGCCCACCTGCCCAACACCCACCGAAATGGATAGACTGGGAGGAGACCCAGGAGGAGGAGAGTGGGAAGAAAGCCAGACTGCCTGCTCCACCACAATACAGCCAGGAGGGGATCTGAGAGAGAGGCTTGCTCCACACATACAAATCAGAGAGGAAACCCGTGTCTGCCCAGAGAAACACACCAAACTGGGATCCTATAGCTACTCAACCCGACATCAATATAATTATAGGCCTGAGGCTACCACTGCCAAAAAACTGAGTTAGCTACACTACTACCAAGGAACAACAACAACAAAAAAGGCCCGGGAAAGACATCACTAAGGTCAAAAGAGACCAAGATGCACCAAAAGGTGCAACCAATTATGATGTTGTGAACTAACAGGAAATCTTATGTGGGGTTGTCCATCTCTTGCTTCTTTTGCTAACAGCCAAATTCTAATGATTATACTCTCACTAGTCAAATAATCTAATACCTCTATTTTCTCACATCTTACTTCATAAACTTTTAAGTGAACCTCTAAGTCCCCCTTCTATAATTAGATACTGTAAACCACCATGCAAACATAGAGACTATATGTAATAAGATAACTGATCTCATCATTTTTGTTTATAGTGACAAAACTATAAATATAAAAATAGAAATTAACTGATATATGAACACACACTGGGTATGTTGAAAGATCTAATATTGATATTTCCCTAAAAAGTGAGGTTCTGGGTAACCTGGAAGGACCTTATAAGACAAAAGGGCAGAAGTTTTAATACCTCAGGCTTACCTTACAAGAAAGGAAAATACATAAACATAATGAGGAAACAAGGGAGGAAAATGCCCCAAACAAACCAAGATACTACAACAATAGAAACCATAGAAAGCACAGTACGTGAAATGTCAGAGAAGGAGTTCCGGATATACATAATTAAAATGATAAGGGATTTAAAAAACTACCTAAGTGAACAGATACAGGAAAAACTGATCTCTCCAACAAAGAGATAAGAGAACAAATCCAGGTAGCAAAAGATTACTTCAAGAAAGAAATATAGAGTTTGAAAAAAATCAAACAGAAATCTTTGAAATGAAAGAAACAGTAAGCCACTTAAAAAATTCAATAGAAAGCATCACCAACAGATTGGACCACTTGGAAGATAGGACCGCAGACAATGAGGACAAAATATATAATCTTAAAAATAAAGTTGACCTCACAGTGAAGATGGTAAAAATCCATGAACAGAATATCCAAGAACTATGGGATACCATCATAAGACCAAATGTAAGATTTACGGGAATAGAGGAAGTTGCACATATTCAAACCAAAGGAATGCACAATCTCTTCAATGAAATAATATCAGAAAATTTCCCAAGTAAGAAGAGTGAATTTGAAAATCAAATACAAGAGGCCTATAGGATGCCAAATGTACAAAATTACAACAGGTTCACACCAAGGCACATTGTAATGAAAATGCCTAGCATACAAAATAAAAATAGAATTTTTAAAGGCTGCAAGAGAGAAAAGTCAGATTACCTATAAGGGAAAACCAATTTGCATCTCAGCAGATTTTTCAATCCAGACCCTCAAAGCCAGGAGAGACTGGAACAACATATACCAGGCTCTAAAGGATAAGGGATGCGAACCAAGAATTTTATATCCAGCAAAATTAAGCTTTAGATTTGAGGATGAAATAAAAAACCTTCCATGATAAACAAAAGCTAAAAGAATTTACAACAAGAAAGCCAGCTCTATAGAACATTCTTGATAAAATATTCCACGAGGAGGAAATGAAAAATCATAATGAAAATCTTCAAAGGGTAGAACTACAATAAAGGGAAAAACCAACCAAAGGAAAAACCAAGTCAAACTAAATACCAAAAATAATAAAAAAATAAAGATGACTGGTAATACAAATTATGTCTCAATAATAATCCTGAATGTTAATTGCCTAAACTCACCAATTAAAATACATAGGATAATAGATTGGATTAAAAAAAGAGACCCAACAATTTGTTGCCTTCAAGAGACACATTTCATAGGAAACGACGCCCATAGACTGAAGGTGAATGGATGGGATAAAATATATTACTCACATGGTCTACTTAAGCAGGCAGGGGTCTCCATCCTAATATCAAATAAATTAGACTTCAAGCCAAAGTTACTCAAAGAGATAAAGATGGACATTTCATACTGCTTAAGGGAATCATAGATTAACAAGATGTAACTGTTATAAATATATATGCCCCAAATAATGGAGCACCTACATTCATCAATCAAACTTTTCTCAAGTTCAAGAATCAAATAGACCACAACACAATAATTCTAGGTGAATTTTACACACCTCTTTCACCACTGAATAGATCTTCCAAACAAAAGTTAAATAAAGAAACTATAGAACTCAATAATACAATTAATAATTTGGACTTAACTGACATATATAGAGTATATCACCTATTAATGAGCCAATACACTTTCTTCTCAGCAGAACATGGATCCTTCTCAAAAGTAAACCATATATTATGCCATAAAGCAACTCTAAGCAAATATTAAAAAGTAGGGATACTACCCTGCATTTTATCAGATCATAATGAAATGAAATTAGTAATCAATGATAAAAAAAGAAAGAAAAGCTACCCTAACTCCTGGAGACTAAATAATATGCTATTGAATGAACAATGGGTTGCAGAAGACATCAACAAGGTGATTAAGAAATTCTTAGAGGTAAATGAGAATAATGGTACAACATATCAAGATCTCTGGGACACTATGAAGGCAGTACTAAGAGGAAAGTTCATTGCATGGAGCTCATTCCTTCACAAAAGAAAAAGTCAACAAATAAATGAACTAACATAGCCGGGCGCGGTTGTGCACGCCTGTAATCCCAGCACTTGGGAGGCTGAGGCAGGAGGATCACGAGTTCAAAGCCAGCGTTAGCAATGGCGAGGCACTGAGCAACTCATTTAGACCCTGTCTCTAATAATATACAAAAAAGGGCTGGGGATGTGGCCCAGTGGTCGAGTGCCCCTGAGTTCAATCCCCAGCACCAAAAAAAAAAAACAAACAAAAAAAAACCTCATTCCATCTCAAAGCCCTAGAAAAAAAACAAATCAACCCCCAAAGAAGTAGAAGACAGGAAATAATTAAAATCAGAGCTGAAATTAATGAAATTGAAACTAAAAAAAATTTAAAAAAAAATTGACAGAACAAAAAGTTGGTTCATTGAAAAAATAAATAAAATTGATAGACCTTTAGCTATGCTAACAAAGCAAAGAAGAGAGAAAACACAAATTACCAATGTCTATGATGAAAAAGGAAATATCATGACGGACACTACAGAAATACAGAATATTAATAATTAGACATTATTTTGAAAATGTATACTCCAATAAAATAGAAAATAATGAAGGCATCAACAAATTTCTAGAGACATATGATATGCACAAACTAAATCAAGATGATATACACAATTTAAATAGGTCAATTTCAAGCAAAGAAATAGAGGATGACATAAAAAAATTACCAACCAAGAAAAGCCCAGGACCAGATGGATACACAGCTGAGATCTACAAGACCTTTAAAGAAGAACTAACACCAATACTTCTCAAACTATTTCAAGAAGTAGAAAAAGAGGGAACACTCTCAGACTCATTCTGTGAGGCCAATATCACCCTGATTCGAAAACCAGACAGAGACAAATCAAAGAAAGAAAACTTCAGACCAATATCTCTAATGAATATAGATGCAAAAATTTTTAATAAAATTCTGGCAAATTGAATACAAAAACACATCAAGAAGATAGTGCATCACGATCAAGTGGGCTTCACTCCAGGGATGTAAGGTTGGTTCAATATAAGGAAATCAATAAAGGTAAATTATCACATGAACAGGCTCAAAGATAAAAATCATATGATCATCTCAATAGATGCAGAGAAAGCATTTGACAAAATAAAACATCTCTTTATGTTCAAAATGCTAGAAAAAATAGGAATAACAGGAATATACCTCAACATCGTAAAGGCCATCTATGTTCAACCCCAGGCTAACATCATCCTAAATGGAGAAAAATTGAAAGCATTCCCTCTAAAAACAGGAAGTAGACAGGGATGCCCTCTTTCACCACTCCTATTTAACATATTTCTTGAAGCCCTAGCCAGAGCAATTAGACAGACATAAAATATTAAAGGGATAAGGATAGGGAAAAGAAGAACTCAAATCATCACTATTTGCAAATGATATTATTCTATACATAGAAGATCCAAAAAATTCCACCAGAAACCTTCTAAATCTAATAAATGAATTGAGCAATGTAGCTGGATATAAAATCAATACTCATAAATCAAAGGCATTTCTGTATATAAGCGACAAATCCTCAGAAAGAGAAAATAGTAAATCCACCACAATAGCCTCAAAAAAAAAAAAAATTGGGGAAACAACGTAACAAAAGAAGTGAAAGACCTCTACAATGAAAACTACAGCACATTAAAGAAAGAAATTAATGAAGATCTTAGAAAATGGAAAGGTCTACCTTGTTCATGGATAGGTAGAACTAATATTATCAAAATGACCATTCTCCCAAAAGCACTATACAGATTCAATGCAATACCAATCAAAATGCCAATATCATTCCTCATAGAAATAGAAAAATCAATCATGAAATTCACATGGAAAAATAAGAGACCCAAAATAGCTAAAGCCTCTTCAATAAATGGTGTTGGGAAAACTGGAAATCCTCATGTAACAAAATGAAATTAAATCTCTTTCTCTCACCATGCACAAAACTTAACTCAAAGTGTATCAAGGACCTAGGAATTAAACCGGAGACCGTGCACCTAATAGAAGAAAAAGTAGGCCCAAATCTCCATTATGTTGGTTTAGGCTCCAACTTCCTCAATAAGACCCCTATAGCACAACAATTAAAACCAATAATCTATTGATGGGATGGATTCAATCTAAAAAGCTTCTTCTCAGCAAAAGAAACAACCAGTGAGGTGAATAGAGGACCTACAGAATGGGAGCAAATCTTTACCTCAAGCACATCAGATAGAACACTAACCTCAAGGATTTATAAAGCTCCTAAAAGCTTTAACATCAAAAAACCAAAATAACCCAATCAATAAATGCGCCAAGGAAATTATCAGCCACTTCTCAGAAGATGATATACAATTAATCAACAAATATATGCAAAAAATGTTCGACATCTCTAGCAACTAGAGAAATGCAAATCAAAACAACTCTAAGATTTCATCTCAGTCCAGTCAGAATGGCAGCTATCAAAAAAAACAAACAACAATAAATACTGGTGAGGTTGTGGGGGAAAAAGACACACTCTTACATTTCTGGTGGAACTGCAAATTGATGAAGCAAATTTAGAAAGTAGTATGGAGATTCCCAGGAAAACATGGAATGGAACCATCATTTGACCCAGCTATCCCACTCCTTGATCTATACCCAGAAGTCTTAAAAACAGCTTACTACTGAGACAGAGCCACATCAATGTTTATAGCAGCACAATTCACAATAGCTAGATTGTGTAACCAACCCCAATGCCCATCAGTAGATGAATGGATA
Organism: Tamias sibiricus; assembly: GCA_025594165.1. NCBI lineage: Eukaryota > Metazoa > Chordata > Mammalia > Rodentia > Sciuridae > Tamias > Tamias sibiricus. Next base: position 117,399,221 of record CM046667.1, read on the forward strand.
GGGAAACTTTGGTATATATACACAATGGAACACTACTCAGCACTAAAAGAGAATAAAATCATGGCATTTGCAGGTAAATGGATGGAGTTGGAGAAAGCAATGCTAAGTGAAGTTAGCCAATCCCAAAAAACCAAAGGTCAAATGATCTCTTTGGTATGAAGATACTAACTTATAAAGGCAAGAGAGAGGGAATGAGAGGAATGAAAGAGCTTTAAATAGAACAAAAGGGGGAGGGAGGGAGGGGGCAAGGGGATAGGAATAATGGCAGACTGAGTTATCCATGATTACCCTAAATACATGTATGAAGACACAATTGTTGTAAAAATACTTTATATTAAACCAGCAACTCGAAAAATTGTGCTCTTTATATGTAATATGAAATGAAATGTACTCTGCAAATGTGTATAACAAATTAGAATAATGAAAAATTTAAAAAATAAGAAATAGAAACTGAAAAACTCAAAATCATTTACAATTGCTTAATAAAAAGAAAACACTTAGGTATAAATCTATCAAAGTTAATATAGGATCTGAATCTTGAAATTTAAAAATGCTAATGAAATAAAAAAAAATTCCAGTCCTTTTTCTTTCTTTTTTTATTTTGAGACAAGGTCTCTCTAAGTTTCTTAGGTCCTCACTAAGTTGCTGAGTCTCACTTTGAACTTGTGATCCTCCTGCCTCAGCTTCCTAATTCACTGGGATTATAAGTGTGCACCATGGTGCTTGGCTAATTCTCTGAATTTTTGAAGGTACTGTCTTAGCTTTTCTTCACTATGGTTAGTTTCTGGGCCCTGAGATGAGGCAATACATCGTGGCAGAAAATGTGTACAGGAGGAAATTTGCTCATCTTGTGGCAACCAGGAAGCAAAGACAGACAGAGAGGAAGGGTCCAAGGACAAGATATACCCTTCCAGGGACCTAATTCCTCCTGTAACAGTGACCGACTTCATCTTTTGAATACAGCATTGCTGCTCTGAGGCTTACTTTAAAAGAGACATATTTCTCTCTCTCTCTCTCTCTCTCTCTCTCTCTCTCTCTCTCTCTCTCTCTCTCTCTCTCTCCTCCTCCTTAACAGGATTACCAGGATTACGAAGACAGTTCTATCTCCTCTTCTCCACCTTAGGGCTAGTTATCTGTCCTTGAGCATATACCCACTGTAGGAAGGATATGGTGCTCAATCTAGAACATTACTATCTCCCAAATTAACAAGTGAATCACAATCCCCCTGTGGGAAACACCTGGATGGTAGCCTTTGAATGACTTCTTTAAAATCCTTTTTTCTTCCTGATAGGCAGAACCACAGCCTCTAGAAAGGAGTCCCTTGTGCTTCTCCTTTGCTAGCAAAGCAATAAATCTTTTTTTTTTCCTTTTCTCAAAACTATGTCCTCCTTATTAAATTGGCATTGAGGAAAAGGACTGAGTTGTCTGTAATACTCCAACTAGGTATTACCTCCAACAGTTTCCATTACCACCCAATAATGCCATCAAGATGTTAATCCATCAAAGAATCAATCCATTGATGAGGTTAGAGCCCTCATGATCCAATTTCCCAAAAGCTCCACTTCTGCCTTGGCGACCAAGTCCCAATACATTAATCTTTGGGGGACATTTCAGATCCAAACTATAGCAAGTACCTTTCCAAATATCAACTTTTCAGACATGTACTCTCTGAGAACCCTGTCCAAAGTAATACCCCAACTATTCTCTAGAACAATACGAGTCCATTTTTTATACATCATGTTATTGGATATTTGTTTATTTGATAACTCTTCAACTAGAGTACTGGCTCCCTGAAGGCAGAATTTTTTTTTTTTTATCTCTTGTGGCCTTGTATCTCTAGCACCAAATTTGAAATTATTCTATGAATCTAATGAAAATTAAACTTCAAGGACTCCCACTTGCCTAGGTCCCTTTTCATGACCCTTTATATACTTTTGCATTTATAATTTTTTAGTATTCTTTTTAAGTGGGTGTATCAGCAATGTATAAGCTTTAAACCCCAATAAACTACTGTTTAGTATCTAGTGCCTGGCACTATAAGAGCCTTCCATGGATATTTTTTTGAATAATAAAATGAATTAATTTCTTACACACCTTAGGATAAAAGCAATTCTAAGACCTTTTTTATTAGCAAATTTTGATGAGGATTGAATTTGGGTTGAAAGATATGAATATGTTGGACATCCATTAAGGATGTGGGAAAGGGATTGTTGTGAGGATGTCAAAGAGGTTGCTGCAAGCTCTAAAGGCAAAATTTACTTACTTCATAATTTTTCCTAGTGGTACTATACCAAATTATGCCAGATTTATACATTATAATTTACAGCCTTAATAAATGGTGTCCCAATTATAATTATATTCATTCTGACACAGCCCTTCTTATATTTCTTAAGATATGAGCTACCTTCTCTAGCATAGGGAATTGACATATTTTAAGGAAATTACTGAAGCATGACTACCTCCTCATTACTATACAGTGTTATTTCTTCCTTTTCCTCAGTTCACTTTTATAGTTCTCCTGGCTTTTAAGAAAGTTTACAGATTTGACCAGGATTGTCTCATAAAATGGCATTTGACCAGTGGAAAATAGACACACACTGTATAAATATCTTATAAATAGAGTAAAACATGAACACACATGTATATTGCCTCACACACACACACACACACACACACACACACACATACTTGCACACAGGTAGATAGTGAGATAAAGAAATGTAAGCAAAACACAGAATTTATTTTTGCTTGTTAATAGTAGCTCTTCTATAGAATCATCCAGCTCTTCCTGAGCCACTAATAAGGAATCCATAAAAAAGAGCCATTAATAAAAGAGCTTAGTTAAATAATACATTATACTTTAAATAATGGTCAAAAGTAGTTAGAATGAAAACTATCTATGAATTGATCACTCTTAATTTATACAAGCCTATCTGCCTTGCTTTTTAATCTACTCAAATTGTTTTTTGGCCAGTAGCATTGCCTGAGGCAAATTTATATCAACCTGACAAAAAGCAATAGAAAGTCTTGCTTCAGAGGTTCTCACTGCTTAAAGCTACAATACTTCTTTAAAAGATCCAAGGTGTTATAATTAAAAATATATCAATTGCTTAACTTGTCAACCAAAGGCAGTTATTGTAAAGCATTATTTCCCCTCAAACAGCTAGCCTCTCATTGCTCATGTGTGATTGCATTTATAGAAAAAATATAATTAAAGTGCAAAATTAACTTTTGAGAAGGAAATCTCATCAAAGAACCTCCAAAACCTTCTGGAATCTGTTCACTGGGAAGCTGTACATAGTATCTTTTACTCATATGCACAGATAAACATATGCAAACATAATTAACAAGCAGATTTTTTATGATAATTTTAGAGGAGGGGTAAAAAGACTTGAAATGCTAATTTGATTTTAGTAACACAATGACAATTGAAATTGTATTTAAAGATACTTCTTTTTAGTGATTTCTTTCTTAGTTCATCTTCTTGTCCTCCTTTTCCCTCAACAAGTGCAGAATACAATTAGTAGCATAATGATTAAACAAATAATTTGGCACTACAGGCTTACATCATACTTACTTAAGAATATTTCATACTTTTACTGCCATGTCTCTCTCTTATAAAAAAGTTAATGAAGCAAAATTACCCCATCTTTCCCTGATTATATCACAAAAAATATAAAGTTTTAAAAATAAACAGGGGCTGAGGCTGGAGCTCAATGGTAGAGCGCTTGCTTGGCACATGTCAGGCACTGGGTTCGATCCTCAGCACCACATAAAAATAAATAAATAAAATAAAGGTATTGTGTCCATCTACAACTAAAAATACATATGAAATAAATTTAAACAATAAGACATCTTGATGGCAAAGGAAAATTCTTCTGTCTTGTATGGAATGGAATAAAATCATGTCTCCATAATTTTTTTAATATTTACTTCTTAGTTATAGGTGGGCACAATATCTTTATTTTATTTTTATGTGGCCCCGAGGATCAAACCTAGTATCTCACACATGCTAGGTGAGTGTTCTACCTCTGAGCCACAAACCCATCCCATGTCACCATAAATTTAAGTACAAAAATCAGTTATACTCTCTTGCTTCTGTGCAAACAAGTTGTTTTTCATAAAGAACTTTTATTTTAATTAAATAACAGATTCAAACCCCTGCAAATAATTGTGCTGTTAATCTTACTACATTACTTTGAACTGAGAGTGAGGAAAACCTGGTCAATGTTAATCAATTGCCTTGGAGGAACAGAGAGCTCTTTTGACAGAGTTGCATAATGAATGAAGCACAAAATGAGATAATCGGGAGTTGTTTGTCCCAGAGGGTGTTAGGTTTATAATTGTAATTAGAAACTTCTTTTATATCCTAATATTATCTTTTGTAAATACACACACTCTGTCTTTACTTGACTACATCAATATATTTTTATAAGCCAGTAGTGTTCATCCACCTGGCCTGAGTTTGGAAAAATTAAGTATGCAAATAATGCCAACTACTTATATATGTGAGTGTTAGTATATAGTCATTCAAACATAACTCTTTAACAAAAAAAGGTAAAAACTTTCTCAATTACATGATTCTAGAAAGATTCTTTTAAAAAAATGTGAACGCTTTATCCCCAAAATTTAAACTTGTGTTGTTTCAGAATTATGTTTTATAAACTCCATAAGCTCCAGGTGAATTATATACATTATCCTCTTACAAAATTTATAGGCAGAGAAAGAATTACTTCAATGGTGCTTGATATCAAATACATAATTATTCAGTGGTGATACTTCAACATCTATTTTCTTAACAAGAAAATGAAAGCATTTTGTTGACAGATTCTGTGCCCTGTGATAAAATCAAAACATAATCCCTTAACACCTAACAAGAAGAGGGTTTTTAATATATTTCAGTGATATTTCTTTAGCACAGAGTTTATAAAACTCTTCCTTACAACAGTGGTTGTGAAGTAAGTAAGACTGGTTGTATCACCTCTGTTCTTATTGTACAATGAAAAATTGAAACTCAGTAAGTGTAACAGAATTTGAATTCAGGTCTTCAGACTCTAGGGCTAGTGCTTAGTTTTCTATACAACACTAATAAGTAATACTTTAGAAAGATAAAGAATAAGGTAGGAAGGAGTTAAAACAGGATAATAGTAACTGATAGCATATGTGTTTTTTTTTTTTTTTTTTGCCTTTATTTTTTTCAGTACTGGGGATAAACCTCAGGGTAGTTTATCACTGAGCTACATCCCCGGTCTTTTTTTGTTGTTGTTAATAATCTTATTTATTTTTCTTTTGTTTTTTTATTCTAATTTGTTATACATGCTAGCAGAATGCAATTCATTTCATATTACATATAAAGAGCACAATTTTTCAAGTCACTAGTTTTATATAAAGTATTTTCACACTAATTGTGTTTTCATACATGTAGTTAGGGTAATGATGTCTAACTCATTCTGCCATTATTCCTATCCCCTTGCCCCTGCCTCTCCCCTCCCCATTTTGTTCTATTTAAAGTTCCTTCATGCTGGGGGCGAGCCCCAGCCAGGGGGTACAACGCAAACGCTCAACAAAGTATGAAGGCAGAGAAGCAGCGATGGGGAAAATAACACACTGACACGCGAGTCAGGCTGTGGAATCTTCTCATTTTACTTTCACTTTGTTGTAGGTTTTAAGTACATTTTTTGGCAGTACAGATTGTTTACACTTTCTTTGGTGATTTCCTTACAGACATGACTTAATTTTTAGACATATTAAATTTTTTATTATATATATATTTCAAGGTTTTGAGGTCACTTGCACCTTTTCAAGGCCCTGTACATGACTGCCTAGGCATATTATAATTTCATCATTATAAATCTAATTAGTTTGGGTGAAAATTTATCTCTCGCTGATTCCCTGAAACTGTTTTCTCTGTACACTATTTAGACTGTCTGATAAAAGTCAACTTTCTCTGTCTGGGATTCCAAAGCACTATTTTTTTTCTTTTATAGCAGTTTTTTATAAAATCTAGAAGCAGGGAAAAGAGGGAGGCACAAGAATTAAAACCAAGAATCAATAAATGGGATGGATTCAAACTAAAAAGCTTTTTCTCAGCAAAAGAAACAATCAGTGAGATGAATAGAGAACCTACAGAATAGGAACAAATCTTTACCACAAGCACATCAGATAGAGCACTAGCCTCAAGGATATATGAAGCTCTCAAACACCTTAACACACACACACAAAAAATCAATAAATGGGCCAAGGAACCAAACAGACACTTCTCAGTAGATGATATACAATCAATAAACAAATATATGAAAAAATGTTCAACATCTCTAACAATTAGAGAAATGCAAATCAAAACAACTCCAAGATTTCATTGTACTCCAGTAAGAATGGCAGCTATCAAAAAAACAAACAACAATAAATGCTGGCAAGGATGTGGGGGAAAAAGGCACACTCATACATTGCTGGTGGGGCTGCAAATTGGTGCAGCCAATCTGGAAAGTAGTATAGAGATTCCTAGGAAAATGTGGAATGGAACCACCATTTGACCCAGCTATCCCACTCCTTGGTCTATACCCAAAAGACTCATCCTCAGTCCTTTCTATGAAATTTTTTATGATTTTGAGATAATGTCTCACTAAGTTATCAGAGCTGGCCTCAAACTTACCATCCTACTGCCTCAGCCTCCCTGGTAGCTAGAATTACAGGCATATAATTGGCTGCACACTGTGCTACCTGTTATCTTTCCTGGGACAGTCACAGGTATCACTAGCCTTATTCTTTTTATGAATTTTCCTTTCCTAACCATGCATGTCAGAATGCCTAGTTGTATATTCATACTTTCTGTCTTTGTCGAGATGTATTCTCCACTTGCTTGCTAAGCCCTTAACTATTATTTTAAGATTTCACCATGGTCATGTAATTATTATTGGTGTGAAAGGGAATACTTATAGAAAATGCTGAAATGATAATTAAGGGGCTGTCAGAAATGTCTTTATTTTCATTTCTATTAGTTGTAGGTGGACACAATGCCTTTATTTCATTTGTTTATTTATATGTGGTGGTAATGATTGAACTCCGTGCTTCACATGTGCCAGATGAGCATTCTACCACTGAGCCACAACCTCAGCCCCATCTCAGAAATTTCATAAAACATCATCATTATCACTGAACCCTTCACTTTTGTTTCAATGCTTAGGTGCTATCTAAATCTTATCATTTTCAGGATAACTATGTAGTTATTGTTGTTGCATAAATATTAGGCAGCATTTCAAGATAGTTATTTAATATTAGCATTAGAAGGAACCTTAGTATCTATTCCAACTCCCTTATTTTTACAAATAAAAAAAAAAGATAGGATCTACGGGTGCTGTGACTTGACCACTTTAACACACTTGATTAGGGTACCTGTAAATACAATTCCATTTTTTTGTGACTTAGATAAATCTCTTTCCAGAAGATTATCTAAATCTATCCTCATTCCATTGCATAATGTATATATAAACAAACCAGCTAATTAATTTTTAATATTTGGTATAATAATAGTTGTATAAAAATCAGAATAAAATGTTTCTTTCATCTTATGCTAATTATGCAAATTCTCTTTAATTTAAATTATGCTAATTATGTAATTATTATGCTAATTATACTAATTATGTAAATTCTCTTTAATTTTTAACTAAAGAAATTTTTTTAGAAATTACATTTTTGTGGTGCTGGGAGTGACCTTGCACAGGCCAAACAAGTTCTCTAACTACTGAGATGCACCCTTAGCCCAGAGATTGCATTCTTATGTTTTGTAACTCTGGATCACTCTCAGGTTAATGATGTTTACCTCAAAGCTTCATCTAATGAATTTGTAATTATGAAAATATGTCAATATGATCTATTTCTCAAAAATGACATGAATACCAACCTCGTGTATATACAACCTATAATTTAACTTATAAGACTGTAAATGAAAACCCTACCCTCTTATTAGGTAGAATAATTTTATATTTTTATAGAGAAGTCACAGTATATTCTATGAACCATAGTTGACGTAACTTACTTTGGATCATATAAAAGCTTTTAATATTCTGAAATACAGCATAGTAAAAAGAACAAGAAATTGTTGACACTCGTGCTTTTTATGTGCAATAATTTCATAACAAATCTCAGTGATTCTCATTCCTCTCCATTTCTAATTCAGCTGTCAGATTAATCTGCCTAACGTCCAGCCCTCTGGGTTCTACTGTTAATTGTTGCTCCATACCTAAATTCAAGTGCTTCTAGAATCTGTCGCCCTCTACCCTTCCATTGCTTTTCTCTTGATTGAGCACCTTAAAGTCCAGTGTGCATTTCTAGCACTGTCCAGGGGAGGGTGTCTTTATCCACAAATAAGAAATATTACTTCATGGAAATCCTTGAAGATATATTGGGGACCTCAGGCTAACTCAGGTAGTGAATAGGAACCACTGAGGGCATTCAATAAATACCTCTAGGTCTTCATATTCCTAACACAAATACAAGACATTGGTGGCAGCATGATAAATCTCTCAGTTGAAGCACACAACCATAATATTCGCTTTAGAACCACATGAGCTTCATTCTCTTATCTTGTGTACATATTCTCTTGGCCTAAAATATTTGTCTTTTATTTTCCTTAATAGTTTTGAGTATATTACTTAAGCTCTCTATATTTCAATTTCCTTATGTGTAAAATTAGGACAATAATAACAATGTCTACTCCATAAGGTGATATAAAGACTGAACATAAAACACATGGAACAATACTTAACCCTCAATAGGTTTGTCGATAAATTTTAACTATTATTGACATAAATTATCATTATTTTAGCATTATGATGATTAGTATTTCATATCAACCCCTGTCGCGAAGTTAAAAGGGGTTGAGGTCTTTAACCCTTCATAACCCAGTGTAAGCTTCCTTTGTCCAGCAAAGTAAGCCAGAAGGGTCAACCTCAACGAAGATGCTAGATTGGGACACCTAAGGCTGCTGATATTCCCTCCCCCGCCTTCAAAAGACACAGGAACATACCGGGGAGCCCGGTCAGTAGTCAGCGCCGAAGCTCAGGTTCATTTAGGAAAATGGCCAATCTTATAGTAGACAGAAGCCAATCAGTAAGCAGTTTATAGAAGCAAGTAAAGAGCATGGGCACATCCCATAGGGCAGAATCTTCTGCCCTATGCTTAGGGTGGTTTCGGTTCTCACAATATGTCATAGCCATGCCCCCTGCTTAGCTTAGGTCTGTAACAGGGCGTGGTAAGCAACCACAGCCAGAGGTTTTCATTCCCTTGGCTGACAACATCCGGAAGGTCCCAACAAACCCCTGGCTGAACATAATATAAAAATGGACAGAAAAATTTTCCTTTTATTTTACCCATTTTATTTGTTTCTACTTTTAATTTTAAAACTCTAGCTGGGTGCAGTGGTGCACACCTATAATCCCAGCACTTGGGAGGCTGAAGCAGGAGAATCTACAGTTCAAAGCCAGCCTCAGCAATGGCAAAGCACTTAGCAACTCAGTGAGACCTTGTCTCTAATAAAATACAAAAAAGGGCTGGGGATGTGGCTCAGTGATCGAGTGCCCCTGAGTTCAATCCCTGGTAAAACAAACAAACAAACAAACAAACAACAACCCTCTATATGTGAAATTCATAGTAATCAAGCAAAAATAAACATTAAATTATGTATTCTATATGACTATCCTATTAATTTTTTACTTGAAATCAATTGTCTTCTAATGAGATGGGAGTGAAGCTCTCTACCCCAGCTCAAGTGGGTAAAATAAACTTTAGAAATAAGAGATGGGAAAGGAGAAAGTGAAAGAATTTGGAGGAGGATATTTTCACATTAACAGTGAAGAAGCATTCCCATTCAAAAAGTCTCTATCTAGAATTTGTGAAGATAGAAATATTTTCTATGTGTTAGTCACCTTTTTGTCACTGTGACCAAACTACCCTACAAAAAAAATTAGAGGAGGAAAGCTTTATTTTGGCTCATGATTTTAGAGAGAAGGGGAGGGGTCACAGGGAAGATGCACCCATCCAGGACTCTCCAACAGTGACTTACCTCCTTCAGCCACCCCCACAACTTCCATCAATTACCACCCACTCAGTTGACACAAAGGAAGATGGACAATTAGTTTACAGCTCTTACAACTCAATCACTTAAACTCTGAACAATCCTGCATTAACACAGGAGCTTTTGGGGGATACCTCATGTCCAAACTATAATACTCTAATTTTAATATAGAACCAAGATGTGTTATATGTTGAAATGATACCTTCTTTTTAAAATATATTTCAAATTCCAGAATAATGGTATTCATTAAATAAATATGTGTTGTCTATTAAATATATGTTGAGTGTCTATTCTCTTCCAGATATCACATAAAACAGAATCCCAAAAACACTTGTGATGAAAATATATGTTTAAATGGCATCATAATAAGAAGAAATTGATGCTAAAGATAAATAAATATGAAGTGTACTCATATTATCAAATATCCTACGTTTTCTATATTATATTTATATTTAAGCAATTATGTATTCAAATCTTTGGAATTTTTTGCCATGTTTATATGCACTTTTTTATTAAGTTCCTGAAGTAAGAGTATAATTCTTATTATAAAATATGTACAATTTCTTCAAGTTGAGTATGATGCACTTTTCTGGAAGCTACTTTTTAACTGACTAGGATGATCAACAATTCCCTCTCTACTCATAGTTTCTAGCCATAGGTGAATGCATGTTTTAAACTTCTATCTCCTTCTTGTTTCCTGACCCACTATGAGAGAAAGCACTATAAACAGCATACCCTCCCTTCATTTCTTTTCTCATTACATGTGTTGCAAAGAGATTTGTGCTTTGTTTTGTGTTTAATGAGGGTGTTTGCAAAACCATCATGGTTTTATGTCCTCTATTATAGATGATAAACTTGTGATTAGAATATTTCAATTTCCTATAAAAGTAAACCTCAAGATGCTCTGATTTTTGTTACACAACTCAATCTGCTAGCATTAACAGAGGTGGGGTTGGAAGTTGGGAACAATTATTTTTACCCCATGAAACATAAAATTTCAGAGCTAGAGAAAAAACAAAAGTCAGAAGTGTTGTACAGTAACATCACTGTAATAAATGCAAAGTGCCATACTCAGAAAAAAATGTCTTCTGCCCTTTTAGGAGAGGAAAGTGTTTTTCACCTACTTTTAATTTAATGATTTCCGTTACAGCTACTGAATTTTAAATGAAAAATTTGCCCTTCATTTTTCACACTGGATAAAGGGATTTGGCACTTAGCATATTTGTAACTCAACCAAATTTTTTGATAAATATTTGATATTTCAGATAACATACTTAATGAGTTCCTGGATGTTTCAAATAAGCTGTGCCATTCTTTTTTTCATTTGTGTTTGGGTTTTTATGACCAGTCAAAAACTCAAACATCTCTCCCCTTTTTCTTTTCTGTCCTGTCTTTTCACCTCATTCTGGCAGCGTTTTAGTGAAGGTGCACATCTGCTGCCATAAACACACAAATTAGCACATCAATGTTTCAGATGGGAAAAAAAGTCAGTGCAATAAGAGAATGTTTTGAAAGAAAGCCAGTTTGTCAGTAAATTATAAGCTTCATTACCATAAAACTCTAACAAATAGAACCCACATCTCATTAACTGAAAGCACAATATGACTGCAGCAATATTCATCTCCCAAAAGAGTACTTATCCACAGGAGAAAAAAAAAGATAAAAGTTTTGCTTAGAGCTGCCACTAATGACAGCATTAACTTTATTTATTAAGGATGTCTAAGCATTTTGCAAAAGGCACATTTTAACCCCTCCCCCATCTTCTTTTTATGATTAAGTGCAGTGACAGGTTATAAATAGGAAGAGTTCTATGACAGCTAACCACATTACGCTTTAACGTCTTTTTTTTATTAAAAGTTGTTGTATTTAAAATAGTAGTATTCATTATAATTCATAATAAATATATAGAGCATCTTTTTACAAAACACTGTATACAATGTATATTCGTACCATTCAAATCTTCAATCATGCATTTAGAATAATGACATCCATCTTATTCAACCACCTTTTCTTTTTTCCCCTCCCTCCCCCCTTGTTCCCTTCCTTCCCCTCCCTCCCCTTTGACCTTTCTAGCGTTCCTCTAATCCTCCTATGTACCCCGACCCAACACCACTGTGGATAAGCCTCCTTATATCAGAGAAAATATTCGGTATTTGTATTTTTGAGATTGACTAAATTCACTTAGCATTATATTCTCCAACTTCATCCATTTACCTGTGAAAGCCATTATTTTATTTTCTTTTATTGCTGAGTAAAATTCCACTGTGTATATGTACCATGAAGGAGCCCTAATTAGGAAGGGCTGTTGCAGCTAGCTGGAAGCCATAGGTTCCACCTGATATGTATGTGACGCACCTGTAGGCACCCGCAAAGCTGAAGGTATATAACCGGGTGAAAGCGGTCCGAGTTAGGAGAACGAATTCATTCGGTCAGCCGGGCAGTCACTCGGTCGGTCAGAAGAATCAGAGCGGCCAGAACGTAGGCAGAGCGGTTACAGAAGAGAAACCAGATAGAAGACAGAAGAGAAACCAGATAGAAGAAGTAATGACTGGTCAGAGTTAGGCCAAGACTCCTGAGGAAGACAGAAGACAGAAGAAAGAAGAAGGAAGAAAGAAGAGAGAAGAAAGAAGCTCTAATCTTTCTCTAAGCTAATCTTTCTCTAAGCTAAGCTCTATCTTTCTTTCTAAGAAGAAGACAAGAAGAAAAGCTCGCTTTAATCTTTCTCTCTAAAAATCTTTCTTTCCCTCTCTAAGCTCTAAGAAAGTAGAAGTAAAAGTAGTAAAAGCTTAACTCTGCCTCCAAGAGTTTTTCCTCCCGGTTTTCGGTACCAGGCAGCTTACAGTACCACATTTTCTTTATCCATTCATCAACTGAGGGACATCTAGGTTGGTTCCACAACCTAGCTATTGTCAATTGCACAGCTACAAACATTGAGATAGCTGTGTCACTGTAATATGCTGTTTTTAAGTCCTTTGGGAATAGACCCAGGAGTGGGATGGCTGGGTCATAGGGTGGTTCCATTCCCAGTTTTCCAAGAAATCTCCATACTGCTTTCCATAATGGTTGCACCATTTGCAGTCCTACTAGCAATGTATGAGTGCATCTTTTCCCCCACATCCTCTCCAACATTTATTGTTGTTTGTGTTCTTGATAGCTGCCATTCTGACTGGAATGAAATGAAATCTTAGAGTAGTTTTGATTTGCATTTCTCTATTGCCAGAGATATTGAGCATTTTTTCATGTATTTGTTGATTAATTGTGTATCTTCTTCTGTGAAGTGTCTTTTCAATTCCTTAGCCCATTTGTTGATTGGGTTATTTGTTTTCTTGGAGTTAAGTTTTTTTGAGTTCTTTATATATTCTCGAAATTAGTGCTCTATCTGATGTACACATATTAAATATGTGTTCCCAAATAGTTGGCTGTCTATTCAATTCACTGATTGTTTCTTTTGCTGAGAAGAAGCTTTTTAGTTTGAATCTATCCCATTCATTGAATCTTGATATTAATTCTTGCGCTACAGGATTGTTATTAAGGAACTTGGGGCCTAATCCGACATGTTGGAAATTGGAGCTTACTTTTTCTTCTATTAAGTGTATTGTCTCTGGTCTAATTCCTATGTCCTTGATCCACTTTGAATTGAATTTTGTGCATGGTGAGAGATAAAGGTTTAATTTCATTTTGTTGCATATGGATTTCCAGTTTTCCCTGCATCATTTGTTGAAGAGGCTATCCTTTCTCCACTGTACATTTTTGGTGCCTTTGTGTAATATAAGATAGCTGAAATTATATGTATTAATCTCTGTGTCCTCAATTCTGTACCATTGGTCTACCAGTCTGTTTTGGTGCCAATACCATGCTGTTTTTCTTACTATTGCTCTATACTATAATTTAAAGTCTGGTATGGTGATGCTGCCTGCTTCACTTTTCTTGCTCAGGATTGCTTTGGCTATTCTGGGTCTCTTATTTTTCCAGATGAATTTCATGACTGCTTTTTCTATTTCTTTGAAGAATGTCATTGGGATTTTGATTGGAATTGCATTAAATCTGTATAATGATTTTGGTAGTATGGACATTTTGACAATATTAGTTCTACCTATCCAAGAACAAGGTAGGTCTTTCTGTCTTCTGAGGTCTTTTGTAATTTCTTTTTTTTAGTGTTCTATAGTTTTTTGTTGTAGAGGTCCTTCACCTCTTTCATTAAGTTGATTCCCAGGTATTTTATTTTTTCTGAGACTATTGTAAATGGGGTAGTTTTCATCATTTCACTTTCAGAGGAATTGTCACTGATGTACAAAAATGCCTTTGACTTATGGGTATTGATTTTGTATCCTGCTACTTTGCTGAATTTATTTACTAGTTGTAAAAGTTTTCTGGTAGAGTTTTTTGGGTCTTCTGGGTATATTATCATGTCATTAGCAAATAGTGCTAATTTGAGCTCTTCTTTTCCTATCTGGATTCCTTTTATTTTTTTTGTCTGTCAAATTGCTCTAGCCAGCGTTTCAAGTACTATGTTAAATAGCAGTGGTGACAGGGGGCATCCCCGTCTTGTTCCAGTTTTTAGAGGAAATGCTTTCAATTTTTCTCCATTTAAGATAATGTTAGCTTGGGGCTTTGCATAAATAGCTTTTATGATGTTGAGGTATGTTTTCTGTTATTCCTAGTTTTACTAGTGTTTTGAACATAAAGCGGTGTTGTATTTTGTTGAATGCTTTTTCTTCATCTATTGAGATAATCATATGGTTCTTATCTTTAAGTCTATTGATGTGATGTAGTATGTTTATTGATTTCTGAATGTTGAACCAACCTTGCATCCCTGGGATAAACCCCACTTGATCGTGGTGCACTATCTTTTTCATATGTTTTTGTATTTCATTTGTCAGAATTTTGTTGAGGATTTTTGCATCTCTTTTCAGTAAAGATATTGGCCTGAAGTTTTCTCTTTTGGCTATGTCTTTGCCTGGCTTTGGAATTAATGTAATATTGGCCTCATAGAGTCTGGGAGACCTCCCTCTTTTTCTATTTCTTTAAATAAGTTGAAGAGCATTGGTATTAATTCTTCTTTGAAGGTCTTATAGAACTCAGCTGTGAACCCATCAGGACCTAGACTTTTCCTTGATGGTAGCTTTTTGATGGTGTCTTCTATTTCCTCAGTTGAAATTAATCTGTTTAAATTGTGTATAGCCTCTCATTCTAGTTTGGCAATTCTTATGACTCTAGAAATCTGTCGATGCATTCAGTATTCTCTATTTTATTAAAGTACAAGTTTTCAAAGTAACTTCTAATTATATTCTGCATATCTGAGGTGTTTGTTGTGATATTTCCTTTTTCATCATGGATGTTAGTAATTTGAGTTTTTTTATCTTCTTCTTTTTGTTGGCATTGCTAAGGGTCTGTCAATTTTATTTATTTTTTCAAAGAACCAACTTTTGATTTTGTCAATTCTTTGAATTGTTTCTTTAGTCTCAATTTCATTAACTTAAGCTCTGTTTTTAATTATTTCCTGTCTTCTACTACTCTTAGTGTTGATTTGTTCCTCTTTTTCTAGTGCTTTGAGGTGTGATGTTAAGTCATTTATTTATTTTTTTTCTTTTAAGGAATGAACTCAGTTCAATGAATTTTCCTCTTACTACTGTCATCATAGTGTCCCAGAGATTTCCATACCATGTATCTCTATTTTTATTTACCTCTAGGAATTTTTTAATCTCCTCCTTAATGTCTTCTTCAACCCCTTGTTCATTCAGTAGCATATTGTTTAGCTTGCAGTTGTTAGAATAGTTTTGTTGTTGTTGTTTGTTTGTTTCTTGTTTTGTCATTGATTTCCAATTTCATCCCTTTAGGGTCTGATAGAATGCAGGGTAGTATCTCTACTTTTTTTATATTTGCTGAGAGTTGCCTTGTGCCATAATATATGGTCTGTTTTGGAGATGGAGCCATCTGCTGCTGAGAAGAAAGTGTATTCACTCACTGAGGGATGAATCATTCTGTATGTGTCTGTTAGTCTAAGTTATTAATTGTTTTAATGAGGCCTAAAGTTTCTTTGCTTAGCTTTTGTTTGAATGATCTATCCATTGGTGAGAGAGGTGTGTTGAAGTCCCCTAGAATAATTGTTTGTGGTCTATTATACTCTTGAACTTGAGAAGGGTTTGTTTGATGAATGTAGGTGCCCAATTATTTGGGGCATATAGATTTATGATTGTTATATCTTGTTGATGAATGGTTCCCTTAAGTACTAAGAAATATCCATCTTTGTCCCTTTTGATTTGCTTTGGCTTGAAGTCTACCTTATTTGATATGAGAATGGAAACTCCTGCTTGCTTCTGCAGCCCATGTGAGTGATAAGACTATTCCCAGCCTTTCAACTTCAGACTATTGATGTCTTTTTCTATGAGGTGGGTCTCTTGGAGAAATTGTTGGGTCATTTTTTTTTTAATCCAGTCTGACAATCTGTGTCTTTTGAATGGTGAGATTAGGCCATTAACATTCAGGGTTATTACTGAGATGTGATTCTTATTCCCATCCATTTTTATTTGTCTATGGTAATTAACTTGTTTTCTTTCCTCCTCTGCTTTGTATTTCCTTTAGTTTAACATCTCCCTTTGTTGATTTTTATTGTTGTTTTCTTTACTTCTTCATGGAATATTTTGCCCAGGATGTTCAGTAGTGCTGGCTTTCGAGTTGTGAAATCTTTTAACTTTTGTTTGTCGTGGAAGGTTTTTATTTCATCTTCAAATGTAAAGCTCAGTTTTGCTGGATATAAGATTCTTGGTTGACAGCCCTTTTCTTTCAGAGCTTGAAATATGCTATTCCAGGATCTTCTATCTTTCAAAGTCTGGGTTGAAAAATCTGAACATGGTCTGATTGGTTTCCCCCTATATGTAATCTGCTTCCTTTCTCTTCTGGCTTTTAATATTCTCTCCTTGGTCAGTATATTAGGCATTTTCATTATAATGTACATTGGTGTGGATATGTTGTGATTTTGTACGTTTGGTGTTCGGTAAACCTCTTGCACTTGGTTTTCCCATTCATTCCTCAAGTTCGAAAAATTTTCTGCTATTATTTTATTGAATACATTACTCATTCCTTTGGCTTGAAACTCTGCACCTTCTTCCACCCAATCACTCTTATATTTGCTCTTTTTTATGTTGTCCCCTATTTCTTCAATATTCTGTGCTTGATTTCTTCCAATTTTTGCTGTGTAATCTACATTTTTCTCCAGAATATATATTTTGTCTTAGTTATCTGAGGTCCTTTCTTCCAAGTGGTCTAATCTGTTAGTGATGCTTTCAATTGAACATTTAGTTTGGTTTATTGCTTCTTTCATTTCCAGAATTTCTGTTTGGTTTCTCTTTAGAACCTCTATCTCCCTATTGAAGTAATCTTTTGCTTCCTGTATTTGTTTTTGAAGTTCTTTGTCAAAATGATCTTTTACCACCTGTATTTGCTCACTTATATCATTTTTTAGTTCATTCTTAAGTTTCATAAACATTTGGAATATGTAATTTCTGAATTCCATCTCTGGCATTTGACCAACTGTGCTTGCCATGGAATCTACTGAGGAGATATGCTGATTTGTTTGAGTCACTTTGTTCCCTAGTTTCTTCATATTACTTGTGTGATTTTTCTTCTTGCACTGTGGAACCTCGACTATTTCATTTTTACCTTAAATCCGTATGATGTTCCTGTCGTACAATGCTATCTGATCTCCTTATAAATACTTTACACTTTAAAACCAAACACTTATTATTCAGATAATCCCAGTTTGATCACAATGCACAGATTTAGTTAACTCAGACATTGTCTTCAATTTACTCTTTATGTTTGTGATGGGTTTTATACTTTCAAGTGTTGGACACAGAGGTGATAAGTTTAGGAAGGAAGGGAAGGTATTGAGTTGAACTTTCTTAGGAAGTGTGAAAAGAGAATCCTATGGAAGTGGTTTAATATTATCAGTCAAGAGAGGAAAGAGAGTGAATGATTTAGTGGAAAGACCTATTTATATATCCACCAAACTTATGCAACTGTTGAGATAAGAAAAAAAGAAAGATGGAAAAGAAAAGAAGAAGAAGAAATTAAAATGCTAGATGACAAAGAAGTAGGAATTAGTGTAAAAGAGAGGAAAGAGAAAGTGAGAAAAAAAAGAGAGAATAAATTATATATAACACCGCTTTGCTGTATAATTTAGTTGCCCCAGTTCTCAAAATCCCAATTTCTTTGTATAACTTATTTTTGCCTCTGTTGAGAGTGCAATGGCAGGGTGTAAATAGGAAAGATGAGGGAAGAAGAAAGGAGACAAAAGTGGGAAGGAAGCAAAGAAAGAAAGAAAAGAGGAATAAAAGCAAGCAAACAAACAAACACACAATCAAACAACAACAACGAAGAAGAAAACCAAAGTTGGACACAGGAACAAATCTCAGGAATAGATCTCAGTCAAGCTGCGCCCTGTGAAGTCCTTCTTTTTTTTCCTTCCAGTTTAAGCCAGTTGTTCTGGATCACATCCAGGCAGTTACCGAACACCTGGGAAGCTTGCAGACCGGGTCATGTTCTCCTTCTGTCCTGCTCTGGGATCGCGTTTCTGTGGTTGGTGGGCTGGGAATCTCTGCTGGTGGAGGCCTACCTGGGAAGCTTGCAGGTCGGGGCTTTTTCCACTGGCGTCCTGCTCTGGGATGGTGTCTCCAAGGTTGACAGGCTGGGAAAGTCCTCTGGAGTGCCTGCCTGGGAATCTTGCAGGCCGGGGCTTTTTCTGCTGGGGTACCATTCTGGGATTGTGTCTCCGCGGTGGGCAGTCTGGGAAAGTCCTCTGTAGGGCCTAGCTGGAAAGTTTGTAGGTTGGTGCTTTTTCCACTGGGATCTTGCCCTGGGATCACCTCTCTGTTGATGGCGGGCTGGGAAAGTCTGCCAGTGGGGGCCTACCTGGAAATCTTTCAGTCCGTGGCTTTTTCCCATGCTGGGATGGTGTCTCTGTGGTGGATAGGCTGGGGAAGTCCTATGGAGTGCCTAGCTCTTAATGTCTTTTTAATAATACTGTGACATAAGTCTACTGAAGCTGAGGAAAAAAAAAAATTCCATGTAATGATCTCAATTTTTTGGTCAGTAAAATTTCTCTATATAATATTTGAGATCCAAATTTTATATGCCTTTTATTGCTCTGGGGAGTTTATGTATGTAAAGATAACAGGAAAAAAAAACTCACTTCACCACTTTTTCAAAAAATACAAACATCTGTTCATACTAGAATATTCAATAGGATTTTCAAGGGCATAGGTAGCCCAAACCAACTTCTGTCTAAGTTACATTGTCATAATTGAACAAAAATATTTCTTCAGTAACTATACCATGGTGTATGTGTGGTTATTCATTTTAAGAATGATTTTCAAATTCTAATAAATCAAAACTATTTGTAGTAAATTCTTTGTAGTATATTTTACATAGTTCAAATTGCTAGAGATGACTGGTTTTATGCACAAAAGGGCCTAATTCAAAATTAATGAAGTCATTTGGCTGAAAGAAGGGAACAAAGAGTAACAGGGAATAAAGAAGTTGCTGGTAGATGGTTAGCAAAAATGGTAGTTTAGTCAACAATTTACTACATACCTAGTAAGAATTTAAGTGACACTGTCTTGGACTTACTTTAAAATACTGTAGGAAAGATATAGGAGGACAGGAAGTTCCAAGATGGCAGGCCAGCAGGAAGAAGCATTCCATGTTGCTCGCTCCATGACCTGGGTCTCAACTACTGAGAATACTGCTTCTCTGAGAGGGCTGGAGGACACCTTCACAGCTGCTCTCTCTCAGAAATTATCACAGACTGTGTACAGGCCTCTAGGCCTCAGTATTAAAGCAAGTCTCCTGACTCCCTCCCACGGCTATTAGCCCATGCAGTACTCCCAAGTGCATTAACAGGATTGCTAAACCAGCACTGGCTGCAGAATTCCCAGATGTCGCTTCCACGTGGGACTTCCAGCTGCTACCCACACACAGGAACACCGGCCACTACTCCCCTGTGGATTCCCATCCACCAATGTGGGGCTCCACTGGTCGCTCCCCCATTGCCTCCATCTTGTGACTTGGCAGCTACTGCTACAGCTCTCTATGCAAGGTAGTCTGCCTGCACCTGTGGTCATTCCACAGGCTTAGAAGATAGCCAATGGCCAGGACTCTGCATACCACTGAACTAATCTCTGAACATATCGCACAATGACATCACCTGTCCCCACCCACCCGACCTGGCACCCAGCTTTGGAAACTTTGGAAACCGATACCCTCTTGGGTTACCTTTTTCACCATCTTTGTAGGGGGAATCTCGCAGATTGGAACTCCAGCTGGACAGGTACCCAGCGTCCATCTTTATCTTCTCCCCAGCACCCGGTAACCCAATACAATAACTGCCTAGAGCAAAAGAGCTCTCAGTGGGACAGGTGCACAGTACAGCCAGGGTGCTGCCCATAAGACCCCTGGTGAGAGAGATCTCTTAATTGGGAACTAGTAAGGGAGAAAGAGAGGGTGCAACAGTTTGAAGACTAACAGAGAGACCAGGAAATGGGAAAACTTCAGGCAAGATAGGGAGATAGGAATGGGCACTCAAGTCGAATGAGCAGGCCCAAAAAGAGAACCTTGAGATGCACTCTCCCTTCAGGGGCTGGTGGGTGCCACACCTCACTTCCAGGTGCCCTGCACCAGGACCAGCCTTCCTACCCTGATTGTCTTCACCATCCAGAGGTGGGAGATAGCAGCTAACAACAGACAACCCCACCCATTGGATGAGAAGGGAAGCAGGGAAGAGACTGATCTCCAAAAAAAAACAATGAACAATCCTGGTTTCTTCCTTCATTTTTTTTCTTTCTTTTTTTCTCCCCCTATATTTTCCTACTCTCTCATCCCTAACATAAGTGAAAACAAGTACTTTTCATAAATTAAGATTTTGAGGACTGGGACATCTGAAGAGTATATTATACCTGTGTTGTATAGTTCCTTTATTTTATTTCTTTTTTTCTCCAATTTTTACTATATTAACATCCATTATTTTCTTAATATGTATGTATATATGTGTGTGTGTGTGTGTGTGTGTGTGTGTGTGTGTGAGTTTTATGTACTCTACTGTCTTCCCACATACTTGAACTCTATATCCTCACATCCTGCCTCCTTAGCATATCAACCTATGCCTCACCCCCAGATTATTGTCCACCTTCAGAAACTGTAAAGCCTTTTACAAACCTACCAATTATATTATAGATAATAACCAAATTCAACATTTCTGTACATTGTGACCAAACTGTAAACACCTTACTAGCAACAAATTGTTTCGTAGATCGTATATTGCTTATATTGATATCTGTTAACATTGTCCTTTCCACAAAGGAGAGGTAATGGAAGCCTATGAAAACACTATCAGCTTATAGAGTGACAACAGTATCTCTTGGACCCACAGTGCCGGAAAGGAAGACACACAAGCCACAAGAAAAGACAAGGGAGGAAAGTTCCCCAGACAAATCAAGATGCCACATTGTTTGAATCCATGGCTAGCACAGCAGAAGAAATGACAGAGGAGGAGTTCAGGATGTACATAATTAAAATGTCCTGAGAATTAAATTATAATATAAGAGAGCAAATGCAGGCAGCAAAGATCATTTTGACAGAATTACATAAACAAATACAGGAAGCAAAAGATTACTTCAGTAGGGAGATAGATGTTCTAACAACAACAACAAAAAGATATCCTGGAAATGAAAGAAACAATAAACCAAATTAAAAGTTATATTGAAAACATCACCAACAGAGTAGACCACCTGAAAAACAGGACCTTAGACAATGAAGACAAAATATATAATCTTTTTTTTTTTTTTTTTTTTGGTACCGGGCATCGAACTCAGGGCACTTGACCACTGGGCCACATCCCCAGCCCTCTTTTGTATTTTATTAGAGACAGGGTCTCACTGAGTTTCCAAGTGCCTCGCCATTGCTGAGGCTGGCTTTGAACTCGCGATCCTCCTACCTCAGCCTCCCAAGTGCTGGGATTACAGGCATGCGCCACCATGCCCGGCCAAAATATATAATCTTGAAAAGAATATAGACCACAGATTGAAAATGGTAAGAAACCATGAGCAGAACATTCAAGAAATATAGGATAGCTTAAAAGGCCAAATTTAAGAGTTATTGGGATAGAGGAAGGCATAGAGTTCCACACAAAAGGAATGAACAATCTACTCAATGAAATAATATCAAAAAACTTTCCAAACATGAAGAATGAATTTGAAAATCAAATGCAAGAAGCTTACAGGATGGCAAATGTACAAAATTACAACAGATCCACACAAAGGCACATTATAATGAAAATGCCTAACCTACAGAATAAGGAGAGAATATTAAAGGTCACCAGAGAAAGGAATCAGATTACATATAGGGGAAAACCAATTAGGATAACTGCAGATTTCACAACCCAGACCCTGAAAGCTAGAAGATCCTGGAACAACATATATCAAGCTCTGAAAGAAAATGGATGCCAAACAAGAATCTTGTATCCAGCAAAATTAAGCTTTAGATGTGATGCTGAAATAAAAACTTTCCATGATAAACAAAAGTTAAAAGAATTTACAGCTAGAAAACCTGTACTACAAAACATTCTTGGCAAAATATCCCATGAAGAGAAAATGAAAAACAACAATGAAAATCAACAGAAGGAGGAATTGCACTAAAGGAAAAACTAATCAAAGGAGAAGCCAAGTCAAGTTAAATAACAAAAATTCACAAAAATTGCTGGGGATACAAATCATATCCCAATAATAACCCTGAATGTTAATGGCCTAAACAAGACGTAGACTAGCAGACTGGATTGAAAAAAAAAAGTCCCAACAATATGCTGCCTCCAGAAGACTCATCTGATAGGAAAAGATACACAGACTGAAGGTGAAAGGTTGGGAAAAATCATACTACTAGCATGGGCTGCGGACGCAAGCAGGGGTTTCCATCCTCATATAAAATAAAGTAGACTTCAAGCTAAAGATAATCAAAAGGGATAAAGAAGGACATTTCATACTGCTCAAAAGAATCATAAAACCAACAAGACATAACAATTTTAAATATATATGCCCCAATGGAGCATCTATGTTCATCAAAAAAATGCTTCTCAAGTTTAAGAGCCAAATGACCACAACAAAATAATCTTGGGTGACTTTAACACATCTCTTACATCACTGGGTAGATCTTCCAAACAAAAGCTAAATAAAAAAAAAATAGAGAGCTCAATAATATTATTAATAACATAGACTTAACTGACATATACACAATATTTCATCCTTCAGGAAGAGAATACACTTTCTTCTCAGCGGCACATGGATCCTTCTCTAAAATAGACCATATATTATGCCACAAAGCATCTCTTATCAAATATAAAAAAGTAGACATATTACCCTGCATTCTATCAGACCATAATGGAATGAAATTAGAAATCAATGACAAAATAAAACATAAAAATTAATCCAATGCCTAGAGACTAAATAATATGCTACTGAATGAACAATGGGTTGCAAAATACAAAAAGAGGAGATTAAAAATTTTTAGAGGTAAATGAGAACACTGAAAACATCAAAATCTCTGGGACACTATGAAGGAAGTATTAAGAGGAAAGTTCTTTGCATGGAGTTCATTCCTTAAAAGAAGAAAAAGTCAACAAATAAATGACTTAACTTTACATCTCAAAACCCTATAAAAAGAAGAACAAATTAACACCAAAAGCAGAAGACAGGGAATAATCAAAATCAGAGCTAAAATCAATGAAATTGAAACAAAAAAAATTGAAAAAATTGACAAAACAAAAAGTTGGTTCTTTGAAAAAATAAATAGAATTGACAAACCCTTAGATACACTAACAAAGAGCAGGAGAGAGAAAACTCAAATTACTAATATATGTGATGAAAAATGAAATATCACAACAAACACTACAGAAATAAAGATGGTAATTAGAAATTTCTTTGAAACTTTGTACTCCAATAAAATAGATAATATCAAAGGCATTGACAAATTTCTTGAGTCATATGATTTGCCCAAATTGAATCAGGATAATATATACAATATAAACAGACCAATATCAAGCAATGAAATAGAGGACGCCATCATAATCCTACCAACCAAGAAAAGCCCAGGACTGGATGGATATACATCTGAGTTCTACAAGTCTTTTAAAGAAGAACTAATATCAATACTCTTCAATTTATTTCAGGAAATAGAAAAAAGAGGGAGTACTTCCACACTCATTCTATGAGGCCAATATCACCCTGATGCCAAAATTAGGCAAAGACACATCAAAGAAAGAAAACTTCAGAGCAATATCCCTGATTAACATAGATGCAAAAATTCTCAATAAAATTCTGGTCAATTGAATACAAAAACATATCAAAAAGATAGTACACCATGATCAAGTGTGATTCATCCCAGGAATGCAAGGATGTTTTAACATATGGAAAACAATAAATGTAATTCATCACATCAATAGACTTAAAGATAAGAATCATATGATCATCTCAATAGACAGAGAAAAAGCATTTGACAAAATACAGTACCTTTTCATGTCCAAAACACTAGAAAATTTAGGGATAACAGGAATGTATCTCAACACTGTAGAAGCTATCTATGCTAAGTCCCAGGCCAACATCATTCTAAATGGAGAAAAATTGAAATTATTCCCTCTAAAAACTGAAAAAAGACAGGGATGCCCTCTTCCACCACTTGTATTTAACATAGTTCTTGGAACACTGACCAGAGCACTGACAGATGAAAGAAATTAAAGGGATATGGATAGGAAAAGAAGAGCTCAAATTAGCACTATCGCTGATGATAGGATTCTATACTTAGAAGACACAAAAAGTTCTACCAGAAAATTTCTAGAACTAGTAAATGAATTCAGCAAAGTAGCAGGATAAAAAAATCAACACCCACAAATCAAAGGCATTTCTGTTTATCAGTGACAAATCCTCTGAAAGGGAAAGTAGGAAATCTACCCCATTTACAATAGCCTCAAAAAATAAAACAAAATAAAATACTTGGGATTCAACTTAACAAAAGAGGTGAAAGACCTATACAACGAAAACTATAGAACCCTAAAGAAAGAAATCAAACAAGACCTCAGAAGATAAAAAGATCTACCTTGCACTTGGATAGGCAGAATTAATATTATCAAAATGACCATACTACCAAAAGTGCTATACAGATTTAATGCAATTTCAATCAAAATCCTAATGGCATTCCCATATAAATAGAAAAAGCAGTCATGAATTTCATCTGGAAAAATAAGAGACCCAGAATAGTTAAAGCAATCCTTAGCAAGAAGAGTGAAGCAGATGGCAACACTATTTCAGACCTTAAATTATACTACAGAGCAATAATAACAAAAACAGCATGGTATTGGCACCCCAATAGACCAGTAGACCAATGATACAGAATAGAGGACACAGAGAATAACCCACAAAATTACAATTATCTTATATTAGACAAAGATGCCAAAAACATACATTACAGAAAAGATAGCCTCTTCAATAAATGGTGCTGGGAAAACTGGAAATCTATATGCAACAAAATGAAATTAAACCCTTATCTTTTACCACGCACAAAACTGAACTCAAAGTGGATCAAGGACCTAGAAATTAAACCAGAAACCCTGCATCTAACAGAAGAAGGAGTACACCCTAATCTTCATCTATGTCAGATTAGGTCCCACCTTCCTCAATAAGATGTATAGCACAAGAACTAAAATCAAGAATCAATAAATGGGATGGATTCAAACTAAAAAGTTTCTTCTCAGCAAAAGAAACAATCAGTGAGGTGAATAGAGAGTCTACATCATGGGAGCAAATTTTTACCGCTTACACATCAGAAAAAGCACTAATCTCTAGGGTATATAAAGAACTCAAAAAGCTAAACACCAAAATAACAAATAACTCAATCAATAAATGGACCAAGGACCTGAACAGACACTTCTCAGTAGATGATATACAATTAATAAACAAATACATGAAAAAATGTTCAACATCTTTAGCAATTAGAGAAATGTAAATCAAAACAACTCCAAGATTTCATTGTACTCCAGTCAGAATGGCAGCTATTAAGAATACAAAAAACAATAAATTTTGGCAAGGATGTGGGGAAAAGGCACACTCATACATTGCTGGTGGGACTGCATGTTGGTGCAGCCCATATGGAAAGCAGTATGGAGATTCCTTGGAAAACTGGAAATGGAACCAGCATTTGACCCAGCTATCCCTCTCCTCTGTCTATACCCAAAGGACTTAAAAACAGCATACTGCACGGACACAGCCACATCAATGTTTATAGCAGCACAATTCATGATAACCAAACTGTGGAACCAAACTAGATGTCCTTTAATAGATGAATGGATAAAGAAAATGTGGTATATATATATACAAAATGGAATATTGCTCAGCAATTAAAGATAATAAAATCATGGCATTTGCAGGTAAATGGATAAAACTGGAGAATATAATGCTAAGTGAAGTTAGCCAATAACAAAAAACAAAATACCAAATGTCTTCTCTGATATAAGGAAGCTGATTCATAGAGGGATAGGAATGGGGAGTATGGAAGGAATAAAAGAACTCTAGATAGGGCAAAGGGCTTGGAGGGAAAGGGTGGAATCAGGGGGTTAGAAATGATTGTGGAATGAGATGGACATCATTATACAAAGTACATTTATGAAGACATGAATGGAGGGAATATACTTTGTATACAACCAGAGATATGAAAAATTAAGCCCTATACGTGTAATATGAATTGTAATGCATTCTGCTGTCATATATACAAATTTTAATAAAAAAATAGGAGTATAGTGGGCAAATAATCTAAACAAGATTCAAAACTATGTTGATATGTTATTTATTTTGTTATCAGCAATTGAGCCCAGGGGCATTTAACCACTGAGCCACATTTCCAGCCCTTTTAAATATTTTATTTAGAAACAGTGTCTCACTAAGTTGCTGACACTAACTTTGAATATTTGATCCTCCTGCCTCAGCCTCCCAAGCCACTGGGATTACAGGCATGCTCCACCATGCCTGGCTATGTTGATAATTTTTAAAACTCGGTAATCAGTACATTGGAATTAGATATATTATTCTCTTTACCGATGCGAATTCTTGGAAGTTTTCATAATTTAAACTTTTGTAAAGAGAAAAATTATTAAAATATATATTGGGTAAGGAGATCTCTCATCTCTTTCATCTGTCTTCTATTCTGCAAAGAAAAAAAGAAAGGCTGTGAGAGGGAGAGTATTGAGGAGGGAAAGGTATATTTTATTTCATACTAGAGAAGGAATTAAATCACAATTTTTCCAGCTATTAGCTCTGTGATCTCTTACAAATCTATGAGCTTAATTATTCATTATATAATAAGGATGATTATTCATACATCATAGAGTTGTTATGAAAATTAAATAGTAGGTTTGAGAGTGCAAAAAAATGTAGAAGATTTGAAATGCTACATAAAGGCTCCTTTCCTTTACCTGTAAGGCTATCAGATTTAACCGAAAATCAAAGCAAAAAATTCAAGAAATTTCAAAACCCAGAGAAAAACAAAATAAAAACATCCAGTTTAATCCACATTTCAGATGAATGAACACTTTTTTTACTATAAGTATGTCCCCTGCACTATTTAGATAAGAAGGCAATAGGATTTATTTGAAAATCAAACAGCCTGCTGTCCTATATTCCATCTGGTGACTCTGAAACAGATACTTTGGAAAATAAGATAGTCTTGCAAAGCCTTGACATTACAAGCATAATTCAGTTCCAGATAAGAGTCTTAGCTACAATATTGGGGTTAGGCGTTAATGGAAGATTTCTCATTGAAAGAACAGGAAGAGGCTAATGAGGGAAATTGAAACAGAGATAACAAACCCAGAAATATGCACAATTCTAAATCTCCAAGAGATAAATATTGTGTGAGGTTACCTATGAATAAAGAGCAGGAAAAAAAGGAAGGCGTATTGTAGAAACATGGGGATCCCGCAGAAGTTACACGACAAGAGGCTTCTGACTTGAAAGGAAAGAGGAACTATTTATTTAAATTAAATTCATAATCTCTGTATCTGTTCCTTCTAGTGTTCAATCACTCATTGTTTTTTAATATGTTACTTGATTTTCTGTAAGCATTTCACTGAGAACATGTCTATTAATGTTCTTAATACTATGCTGGAATTCTAACGATAAATTTTTAAAGGAAAGGCTTGAAATTATAAAATGGTTGTGCCTCATCTCCTTGGTAAGTGATATCCAAAAGTGATGCTCATTTATTTGGTAGGAAAAACCTTGAATCCAAGTCAATTTTTCAGGACAACAAATACAGGTACTCTGCACTGTCTTATAATATAGCAGTTTCTTGGGGTGGGGAGATGGTTATTTATTCTTTCTTTTAACTCCCTCTTGACATTTTGAAGGCTGTTCATTGGGCACAATGTAACAAGTCAGGGGGCATATACAGAGAATTGAAATTTATATAAAATCAAATCCACACATGAATTAATTTTAAGTTGTGATTATTGAAAGGCAAATAAATGTTCAGCTGTCTCAAAATGGGAAATTCACTAGAAGTTCTATACACATTCATGAACAAATGTAGAAATAAAATGCACCTAATTATAAGCTGATAAACAAATTTTAAATGCATTTTCTTTTGTTGAATTTCCATTATCAAGCATTACCTCATGGCAATCTAGGTTTTTTGTATCCAGACATGAATTTGGTATTTTTAAATATATTTTATATATTTAAATGTTTCTAGATATGGGCGATTTCCCCCTTTCTTTTTTTTTATTTATAATAGTAGTACGTATTACAATTCATAATGCACATATATAGCATCTTTTCACATACAAATGTTTGTATACAAAGTATATAAGTACCATTCAGATCTTCAATCATGCATTTAGGATAATGATATCCATCTCATTCAACCACCAATTTTTTTCTTTTCCCTCCCTCTCTCCCCCCTTGCTCCCTCCCTTCCCCTACCTTTCCTTTGACCATTCTAGTGCTCCTCTAATCCTCCTATGTACCCCCATCCAACAACACTCTGAACTAGCCTCCTTATATCAGAAAAAACATTTGGTATTTGGATTTTTGAGATTGACTAATTTCACTTAGCATTATATTCTCCAACTTCATCCATTTACCTGAAAATGCCATTAATTTATTTTCTTTTATTGCTGAGTAAAATTCCATTGTGCGCATATACCACATTTTCTTAAACCACTCATTTACTGAGGGACATCTAGGTTGGTTCCACAACCTAGCTATTGTGAATTGTGCAACTACAAACATTGAGATAGCTGTGTCACTGTAATATGCTGTTTTTAGGTCCTTTGGGAATAGACCCAGGAGTGGGATGGCTGGGTCATAGGATGGTTCCATTCCCAGTTTTCCAAGAAATCTCCATACTGCTTTCCACAATGGTTGCACCATTTTGCAGTACCACCAGCAATGTATGAATGTGCCTTTTTCCCCACATCCTCTCCAACATTTATTGTTGCTTGTGTTCTTGATAGCTGCCATTCTGACTGGAGTGAAATGAAATCTTAGAATACTTTTGATTTGCATTTCTCTAATTGCCAGTGATGTTGAGCATTTTTTTTATGTATGTGTTGATTAATTGTATATCTTCTTCTGAGAAGTGTCTTTTCAATTCCTTAGCCCATTTATTGATTGGGCTATTTGCCTTTTTGGTGTTAAGTTTTTTGAGTTCTTTATATATTCTAGAAATTAGTGCTCTCTCTGATGTGCATGTATTAAATATGTGTTCCCAATTAGTTGGCTCTCTATTCACCTCACTGATTGCTTCTTTTGCTGAGATGAAGTTTTTTAGTTTAAATCTATCCCATGCATTAATTCTTGGCAATAATTCTTGCGCTGCAGGATTCTTATTAAGGAACTTGGGGCCTAATCCGACATGTTGGAAATTGGAGTTTACTTTTTCTTCTATTAGGCGTATTGTCTCTGGTATAATTCCTATGTCTTTGATCCACTTTGAATTGAGTTTTGTGCATGGTGGAAGATAAGGGTTTAATTTCATTTTGTTGCATATGGATTTCCAGTTTTCTCAGCACCATTTGTTGAAGAGGCTATCCTTTCTCCACTGTACATTTTCGGCGCCTTCGTCTAACATAAGATAGCTGAACTACTTGCTGATGACATGATAATATACCTAGAAGACCCAAAAATCTCTACCAGAAAACTTTTACAACTAGTAAATGAATTTGGCAAAGTTGCATGATACAAAATCAATACCCATAAGTCAAAGGCATTTTTGTACGTCAGTGACAAAGCCTCTGAAAGGGAAGTGATGAAAACTACCCCATTTACCATAGCATCGAAAACAACAACAACAACAACAACAAAAAAAAAAACCTAGGAATCAACTTAGCAAAAGAGGTGAAAGACCTCTATATAGAAAATTATAGAACACTAAAGAAAAAAATTATAGAAGAACTCAGAAGATGGAAAGACCTACCTTGCTCTTTGATAGGTAGAATTAATATTGTCAAAATGTCCATACTACCAAAAGCATTACAGGTTTAATGCAATTCCAATCAAAATCCCAATGTCATTCTTCAAAGAAATAGAAAAAGCAGTCATGAAATACATGTGGAAAAATAAGAGACCCAGAATAGCCAAAGCAAGCCTGAGCAAGAAAAGTGAAGCAGGGGGCATCACCATACCAGACTTTAAATTATACTATAGAGCAATAGTAACAAAAACAGCATGGTGTTGGCACCAAAACAGACTGGTGGACCAATGGTACAGAATTGAGGACACAGAGACTAATACATATAATTTCCCCCTTTCTTTTATAGAACTCCAAGAGCAACTATTAGAATGTTTCACCAAAACAAACAAAAAAATTCACAAGAAGTTACCAGGAACTAACTCACAAATATCAAACCATGTTATTTCCATTCTCTTAAGCAGATAGAAAATATCCAACAGAGACAGGCCATTTAAGTTAGTCCAAGAATATAAAGAAACAAGAGGGGTATATAAGGAGTGAGACCCTCACTCTCAGTGAAGGTTTGGTGTTTCCTGACTCTGAGAGCAAACACTTCTTTCACTTTTGCAACCAGGATGCCTTGCTTGCTTTACCCTATTTCAGGCTCTGGTTTTGAAATTGCCAGCATATTTGTCATAGCACTTGTGTGTTTAAAATCACACTTGGCGGGAGGGAGGCATCATTGTAAAATTTTAAGTGTAGTGCATCATAGTCATTTTCTAAATCAAGTTTTTCTAGCAGATATCATAGTTATTGCTTAACATATGCTTACCTTTACTATATGCTTTCAGCTTCTTAAGGTAGGACTATTTCCTGATTGCCACCTTCTTGTACTGCTCAAGCTTTAAGCCTTTACCAATTCTTGCTGGTTGTCTGGGGACCAAGAGTAAGATAGAAGAGGTTGTTATTTTGTATTCTTAAGACATTACAATTGGACACATTTTGGCATTTTTCTTTTTCTCTGCTTTTATCTTCATAGTATGTTTCACATCCCAAACAAAAATATTTAATGATTTTTATTCATAAATGCTAAAACACAGACAAATGCAACAATAATTGGCATGATGTCAGTAAATGCTCAATATAGTTCACAAAAATCACTGACTTATATGTACTGAGCTGAAGAAATGTTGGGTTTGCTTTGGTAGTAGGTTATAAAATACTTCTTTCTTAATGTTCTCTTTATTTTTAAGTGGACAGGAAAATAATACAAAATTAATTGCTACAGACTAAGACTGAAGATGTGATCTTGCTTTCATTACCATAATGGAAAAATGCAAGTTATCATGATGGCATTTTGTCACATTTTTATGTCATAAAATAACATTAGCATCATATTAATTATCTGTGTGATTTTTTTAAATAGTTTGTGGTAGCCACAATAAGTGTCTATACTTGTGTAGGAAGAGCACAGAGTTAAAGCAACATTCTCAGCACATTATAGGACAGTCATGTTCTATCAACATTACTTTTTTCTGCTAACACTAACCTTGATTTCCAGGCCAAGGTACTGCTTTCCACATTTTTCCATGATAGAAGTACTCTTTTCTTTCTTATTGTACACTTACTATACTTTTTACAAAGAAGTCACTATGTTCAACCCACATTTAAGGAGGAAGTGTGGAGTAGTGTTCTCCATCCATGAGGGTGGAGTAACTACATAAATTACTTTTAGTTAATTCTTATGCAAGGAATTTTCTTTACTCCTCCCTTTATTTGCTTATTCAATGATTATATCAGCATGAACTCATGGATATTTAATGCTCAATTTGGGTTGTAATCCAATACTCTTTAATTCATTTTGTTCAAATTGTTCCAACTTTGGCCATTGGGAACTCTTCCAATTAAGCACTGCACCCTTTTGACATAACCTCATTGCATGGTTTTCTTTTTCTTTTCCTTTTCATTCTGAAACTTTTCTTTCTGGATGTTGTTGCAGTCTCATCTTGCACATTTCCTGTCTCAATCTTGAATATTAAATATTAGAAAATAAACCTATTGTTACATGGCCCTTTCTGCTGGCAAAGCAAGGACATAAGTTTGTATATAATAAACCCTGTATACTAACAGCTAAAATATTTCTGTGTGTCCTCTCTGTATTTGTTACACTAAACATCAGTAGATACTTATGCCACCTATGTGATCCATTAATGTGTGCCTCATTCTAGCCTCTTCTCTCTTGTAACTGTCAATTCCCATTCCACCAGAGAGAAACCTGGCTCCCAGCATCTGCCATGTGTTTTTTTAAATGTTCATTTCCAATATACATGTGTAATAACATCAATATTGTTAATCCATGCCATCAAAGGAAGGAACTTTTTTCACTAGAGCATAATGCCTCTGTACTGTACCTTTTGCCTTTAGTCACACAAACTCCACTCATTTTCTGTGTTACTTGTGTCTGCAGCATATTGCCCCATCTCATCCACTGAGGATTTGACTTATATTGTCACATATTTAAGTGGTTTTCTTAGATTCTGTATTCCATCCTAGGATTCCACTGACATCCTCATTGATGTTTCTAACAATTTTTCATACGTTAAGATGAACTCTTGTGCTTTAATGTTCAATAAGTTTTGACAACAAACTAGTGTGATGTATCCAAAATTTCCATGTCATACCCAGTAGTTTCTCTGTCCTAAACAATTCCCTATGTTTTAACTATCCAACACTCCCCCACTTCATTGTAGTCATCTAGTAAACACTGATTTATTTACTGTCTCCATAGTTTTACATTTTACAGAATGTCATATAATTGGAATCATACAGTATGTAGCCTTTGCAGACTGTCATCTTTGATAACATGCATCAAAAGAAATATGCATTTAGGGTTCATTCATATCTTTCCATGGCATAATAGCTAATTTTTATTACTGAATAATATTTCAATGTACAGATATATTTTGTCCATTTGCCTATTGAATGACATTTTGGTTGCTTCTAATTTGAGTGATTATGGATAAAGTTCGTATAAACATTTGTATAAACATTGATGCACATTTTGTTTTGTGGTAGTGGGAATATAACCCAGGGCTCTCTACCACTGAAATGCATCCCCAGCATATTTTCACTTTTATTTTGAGACAGGGCTTCACTAAGTTGCCTCTCAAATTTTTGGGATAATAGGCAAGTGCTACTGTGCTCAGCACATGGGCATGTTTTTGAGTGGACATTACTTTTCTAGCCCTTTGGGTTAGTGCGATTATGAGATGAATGCTACAAGTATGTTCAGCTTTGTAAGAATCTTCAAAGCATCTTCAAGTATAGCTATACCATTTTGTTTTCCCACCCACAGTAAATGAGAGTTTCTGTTGTTTCATATCCTTGCTAATTTTTATGTTGTTAAGGCTTTTTATTTGTTTTAGCCATTTTACACTGGTGTATAGTGGCATTACATTGTTTGTACAATATGAAATAATGTGATGAAAAATTATGTTGAGTATATTTTTCCTATTGTCATTTATATAGCTTATTAACTGGGATATTTTTTTTTCTTTTGTCCCTTTTCTAATTGAGTTGTTTCCTCAATTTTGAGTTGAAGGGGCTCTTTGTAAAGGAGTTAAAATATACATTCTGGTTAGAATCCATAGATAGCTCAGTAGGTGAAAGGTCAGAGAAGGAGTTACAAATATACATAACTAAAATGATGTGGGACTTAAAAAATGACCTAAGTGAGCAGATACAGGCAAAAATCGATCCCTCCAACAAAGAGATAAGAGATCAAATACAGGTGACCATTGATCACACCAACAAAGAGATAAGACAGCAAATACAGGTAGCAAAATGTTACTTCAAGAAAGAGATAGAGAGTCTGAGAAAAAAAAAAAAAAAAAAAACAAACAAACAGAAATCCTTGAAATGAAAGAAACAACAAGCCATTTAAAAAACTCAGTAGATAGCATCACCAACAGATTAGATCACTTGGAAGACAGGTTCTCAGACAATGAGGACAAATATATCATCTTGAAAATAAAGTTGACCTCACAGTGAAGATGGTAAGAAACGATGAACAGAATATCCAAGAATTATGGGATACCATCAAAAGACCACATGTAAGATTTATTGGAATAGAGAAAGGTGCAGAGATTCAAATCAAAGGAATGCACATCTCTTTAATGAAATAATATCAGAAAATTTCCCAAGCATGAAGAATGAATTGGGAAATCAAATACAAGAGGCCTATAGGATACCAAATGTACAAAATTACAACAGATATACAACAAGTCATATTATAATGAAAATGCCTAGCATACAAAATAAGGATAGAATTTTAAAGGCTGCAAGAGAGAAAAAATCAGATTACCTATAAGGGAAAATCAATTAGGATCTCAGCAGATTTTTCAACCCAGACCCTCAAAGCCAGGAGATCCTGGAAGAACATATACCAGGCTCTAAAAGATAAGGGATGACAACCAAGAATCTTATATCCAGCAAAATTAAACTTTAGATTTGATGATGAAATAAAAACCTACCATTCTGGCATATTGACTAAGTTAAAGGTACTTGAAAAGCAGCAGGTATAAAAAAATCACTCTGAACTTTGTGTTGTTTCCTTAAAACAGAAGATGAAATTTCCAGTGAAGAGCACACTCCTTATACCAAAAAGAATAACATTGTCCTCAATCAGGTTAAATATTTCTATCTCCTCAAATATTTATCATTCTTTTACAGTTAAAACACAAAATCCAATATATTTTCTTGTAACTTTTCTGAAATATGTAATACTTTTCCATTATCTCTATTTACCTTATAGTGCAATAGCACATCAGAATTTCTTACTCCTAACTATATATTGATACCCATTGATCAACTTGTCCCCAACCCTTCCTCACCCGTGTTTTCCCCAGCCTCTGGTAACCATTCTTCTACTCTCAACTTCTATGAAATCAAGTATTTTAGATATTATTTATGTCCAAGAAAATAATCTTTTGTGGGAACTGGGAATCTAAATCAGAGTCTTATGCATGCTAAACACACATGCCTCCATTGACCTAAATCCTTGTAAGCTTTCCTCCTGTCAATCTATATTATGTCAAGTTAATTATTTGGACTCTGACAGAATGGAGGTAAAGTTTTGCTGCTTCTATAAGTTCTAGCCAGGAGAATAGAATCCTAAAATGTAGGGATGCCCTACTACCTCTGGAACCTGAAGATAGGATCCTGGGAGACCTGACAAAAATCTGCAGAACATAGAAGTCTTTATAGTCAATTATCCTGAATCTTTGTCTGTAGTCCATAGTTAAGAGAAGAAGGCAAAAAAATTTTCATGATCCTTCTTTGACAAACTCAGATTGACAGGAGGAAAACATTTGTCAGAAATGATTTTTAGAATTGTGACTCTTGTGAATTTGGTCTGAGTACTCATTGGTTATTGATTCGCAGCTTTCTAGGACTATTTTTGTTTTCTTTGTCTCTCTTTGTGTGGTTTGTCATAAGAAGAAAAATCAAAACAAGATTCTCCTTATTTTCAGTTCTTGGCTTTCAGTTCAGTTCTACCTTATTTTCAGTTCTTGGCTTTGTGTCCAGGGAAGATATTTGTTCTACTCTCCACTAGCCTGGAGTGACAAGATGTTGGGCTTACATCAAGCAGATAGACAGCTGGCTAGGATTCCAAAACAGAAAGTTTCTCTTTGTCTAATCATGGCTACTGTCAGGGAGTATATCTTAATTGTTTCAACTTTAGTCACTTTGTTAACAGTCAGACGTTTTTTTTCTTGGCTGTGTCTGGAAGAAACTTTGGATCTTGAGGGGTGACTACAACTTGGGCAACCTCCTTGGAATGTACTTTTTGTGTCCAGGGTTAACACACGAAAACAATTATTGGTTTAAGCCATAAAAAACGTTTATTGGTTTTAAGTAATAATCTAAGTAGGTTGACATAGATAAGGATAAGATATGGATATCTGTATCTACGAGAAATTTTGTTTTCTTTTTAAAGCACTCTCATGATTGTCCTGTGGTACCTAAGAGAGCAGTGGGCTTAAAGAAAGAAAATAAGGGCTTATACAACATGCTTATTTTCTCTCAGAAAAGGACAAACTAACTTAAATTGTTTTTCAAGTTCATGTGATTCATGATAATCTTTAATAAATAAAAAGCAAGTTCAAGTGTGTTGATTTAATTAAAGCAGGTATACCTTTAGAATTACCAGTATTAAATATAATATACACTTCTCAAAAGAAGATATACACTCAATCAACAAATATATGAAAAAATGTTCAACATCTCTAGCAATTAGAGAAAGGCAAATCAAAACTACTCTAAGATTTCATATCACGCCAGTCAGAATGGCAGCTATCAAAAACACAAACAACAATAAATACTGGTGAGGTTGTGGGAAAAGGGCACACTCTTACATTGCTGGTGGGGCTGCAAATTGGTGCAGCCAATTTGGAAAGCAGTATGGAGATTCCTAGAAAAACTTGGAATGGAACCATCATTTGACCCAGCTATCCCACTCCTCGCTCTATACCCAAAGGACATTAAAAAAGCATACTACAGGGACACAGCCACATCAATGTTCATAGCAGCACAATTCACAATAGCTAGATTGTGGAAAAATCCCAATGCCCATCAATAGAAGAATTGATAGGGAAACTTTGATGTATATATATATATATACAATGGAACATTACTCAGCACTAAAAGAGAATAAAATTATGGCATTTTCAGGTAAATGGATGGAGTTGGAGAAAATAATGCTAAGTGAAGTCAGCCAATCCCAGAAAAGCAAAGGTTGATTAATTCCTTTGCTAGGATGGTATTGAATTATAGTGGCAAAGGAGGGGAGATGAGAGGAATGAAGGAATGTTAAATAGAAAAAAGGGGTGAGGGGAGAAAAGGGGCAAGGAGATAGAAACAATGGCAGAAGGAGTTGACATCAATATACTAAGTGCGTGTATAAAAAACTCAAATGGTATGAAAATATTTTGTGTAAAACCAATGACTTGGAAAACTGTGCTCTTTATATGTAATATGAAAGGAATTGCACTCTAAAAGCATGTATAACAAATTAAACTAATTAAATAAAAATAATTATTAGGAAGAATGTCATGGATACAGGTGAGCCACAGCAAGAGGGGATTTTCAGGTTTAATTTGGATTTCTTACATTGGGAATAATGTATTCTAAGTTTTTTTTTTTGTTTGTTTTTTTGTTTTTTTTGGTACCAGGGATTGAACTCAGGGGCACTTGACCACTGGGCCACATCCCCATCCCCCCCTTTTTTTTTGTATTTTATTAGAAGCAGGGTCTCACTGAGTTACTAAGTGCCTTGCCATTGCTGAGGCTGGCTTTGAACTCGCGATCCTCCTCAGCCTCCCAAAGTGCTGGGATTACAGGCGTGCACCACCGCGCCCAGCTGTATTCTAAGTTTTTAATGATGAAGGGATTTTTAAATAGAAACCAAAAATAAATGCAATCATATGTGACTGAAAAAATATATAATGTATACATGTTTTCTTTATCTATATTTGATAACTAAAAGTCTTACACATGTTTAAAATTGTAAAAGTATACACATTCAACCAAAGAACAAATTGTGCAAGAAAAAAATGAATTTCTTGATTTGTATTAAACATGACAATGAAAATGATGAGGGTTGTTTGCACACAGTCTGCACAGGATTATTTAAATTTCAACTTCACATCCTAGAGGAAAAGGAAATTATTCACATGGGAATGTGTGTCTTACACATGGGAATTTTACCAATGCTTTTGGAAAACAGCATGAAGATGAGACTGGCCTTTGTTCACCTGCTGTCTTTGAATTATACAGTTAATATAACAGAATGGTATATTTCTAATTTATTGGTTGGACCATTTTATATAAGTACTCTAGCAGGCATGTTGTCTAAATATATTATTGCTGCCCTCATAGAATGAATTAGAAAATATCCCCTATTTCTATTTTCTGTAATATATTGGGAGAATTTGATTACATATATTTTCCACAATGTTTGATACAATTTCCCAGTAAAATCATTTAAACTGGAGTATTATTTTTCAGAATTTATTAAACATTTATTCAAATTTTTAAAATATGCTTATGCCTGTTTAGAATATTTATTTCCTCTTTCTATATGTTGGCCCATTCTTTGAAAGAATAAGTTAGTTTTGTCAAATTATAAAATTTTAAAACATATAGTTATTCAAAGCACTTTTTGTCATTATTTTAACAAAATGATACTAGTGCTTTCTGATATTACTGCTTTTGACTCCTCTTTTTTCTTGGTTGGATAGGCTATTATATTGATTGTTTTAAAAGATCAGCATTTTGTTTCATGGATTTATTATATTATTTTTCTGTTTTCAATTTCACATATTTCTGCTCTGGTTTTCTTACATCTTCTGGTTAGTTTAAATTAGTCTTATTTCTCCTGTTTGCTAAGTAGAAAGCTGAGATTATTGATCTTTCTTCTGTTCTAATGAAAGTATTCAATGCTATAAATTTATCTATAAAAAACTGCGTTCACTATATCCCACATTCTTTAAGTTGTATTTTCACTTTGTTCAAATATTTTTATTTCTCCTTCATATTTATTTTTTGACTTGTCATATAATCAATTAATATGATTAAAATATTTAATATTATATTTAATTTCTAAATATTTGATGATAGTCCTTTTATTCTTCTAGTATTAATTTCTAGTTTAATCACATTGTGTACTATATGTTTTTCTTTCCCTTTAAATTTATTAAAATGACTTGAGCCAAGATGGTGGAATAGAGGTCACTTTCCTCACTACTTCATGGCATGAAACCAAGAATGCAGATAGGCTGTTTCTCAGTAAGGGGGGTGAAAAAAAGAAAGAGACTTTACAGGGAATTAATACTGGACATTCAAAGCAAATTGGGGATTCAGGAAGTTGGATAAAATAAAATAAAGAAGAAATCCCCAGTGCTGCCAGTACCATCAGTGCCAGCCAGATTGGTTCTGCATGTGGGGGGGCTGAGGGTGTAGAGGGATAAGGGAATTAAAGGAATCCACATTTTTGAGGCCTGTTATGTGTCTGTGAACACAGAGATCAGAGATCAAAGACACTGATGGACTAAACTCTAAGGTGTGCTGCACAATATCCTTGTGCGGGAAAGAAATCACATCTCTTCTGGATGCCTGAGGAGGACAGAGGGAGAAACCATTCTGTAACGCCATGTGGGCCATCAGCTGTGGGAGCTGATTCCTGGCAAACCTATCCTGGGCCAGAAATACAGGTCTGGCAAACACACAACACACAAAATAGAATATGCCTAAGTGACCAGGAGAAAATTAGACAGATAGTACAATTTACACAGGACAATATGGGTCATGAAAACCCACCTGGCTCCCCACATCCCCCTTGAGACTGCCTATTGGCAGGACTGGATGGGAGAGAGGTGCCCAACTGGGAATTTGAAAGGGTGGGGATGGGAGTAAATGGAGACTAAACCTGAGACACTAGGAAATGTGGTGTCCATATGTGATGGAGGGGAGAAAGGATTGACTTCTCCGTGGCACAAGTAGAACCTAGGGGAGATTCCTGGGGTATAGTATCCCAGCATGGACCAGCATCTGCTGGCCCTGGAGGTGCACTGATTTAAAATCTTTAGAACAATCAACATTCAACAAAGAACCTGGAGCCTACCTAAGACTAAACCCAGCCTCTAGTAGTTCTGCCTATGGGATCTCCTCTTACAGAACACTCCAGTGACCCCACACTAAGGGTGGAGCAGGCATTCCATTCCAGCCCATCCAACCTAACACTGCTGGGTAGGGAATTTGAGAATCTTTTGAACTCCAGAGGAAACAATTATTTGAATTTTCATCAAAACCTATTTTTTTCTTTCTCTGTGTAATTGTGAGCCAAAGGGTTCATGGACGCTTATACATATTCAGATTTGTCTCTTTTTTCTCACTTCTAACATTTTTCAACCTTTTTTTTTTTTTTTTGGTAAGGGAGTTTGAACTGAGGGGTGCTTAACCACTGAGCTACATCCCCAGCGCACTTTTTATATTTTATTTAGATGCAGAATCTCACTAAGTTGCTTAGGGCCTCCCTAAGTTGGTGAAGTTGACCTTGAACTTTCAATCCTCCTGTCTCAGCCTCCCAAGTTGCTGGTATTACATGCATGTACCACCACATTTAGCCTTTTCTAGCATTTTTTGAAGGTGGTTATTTTTCATGGCTCAGTCTTATAAGGATTAGGATGCTTAATTCAATTTTGTTTTGTATTTTTTATTTTTATATTTAGATTTTTAGTGTTTTAATTTTTATTTTATATTTTTCCTCTTACTTTTCTGTTTCCCTTGATTCTCTTTCTCTTTTTTCTTTAGCTAACAGGAAAACTCCACTGTTCTCTCCTTCATCTTCCTTTATTTTTTTTTTACCTAATTTTCTGTCTTCTTTCCTCATAATCATGAAATCCTACATCTCTTCTCTCCCTGTTCACCATTTGAAATTGTAAACCCTTTTGTAAAATTACTGGTTTTACTGTGGGAAAATAGAGATCACATAACTCCTGTTTATTGTGACAATTAACATTGTAGATGTCATGGCAGGAACTATTTGATTTAATGCTGTATGTTGTTTGCATTGACTGTTATTATTTGTCTTCCCCTAAACTTTGAGGTATCAGAAACGTTCAGAGACAATATAAGTCCACAGGACAGAAAATCTACTGCCTTACATACATGCATTAGATGAGTGAACACACAAACAACATTAAAAAGCAAGGGAATAAACCACCCCAAACAAATCAAAATACTTTAATAACAGAATCCATCAATACCATAGTGGAAGAAATGTCAGAGAAGGAGTTTAGAATGTTTGTAGTTAAACTGAGGTAAAGGAAGTGAGGTAAAGGATGATGTAAGAGTGAAATCAGAGAGAAAATACAGAAGTGAAAGGTCATTTCAATAAAGAGAGATTCTGAAAAACTATCAAGCAAGCAGACATCCTTGAAAAGAAGGAATCAATAAACCAAGTTAAAACATCAATGGAAAATATCACCAGCATACTAGACCATTTAGAAAATAGAGATTCAGGCAACAAAGATAAAACATATAATTTTAAAAATAAAGTTTACCATGGAGAAATGATGTTAAGAGATCGTGAACTTCCAAGAAACATAAGAAAACATGAAAAGACCAAACTTAAGGTTTATCAGGATAGATGAAGGCTCACAGATACAAACCAAAGGAATGCACAATATTTTCAAGAAACAATATCAGAAAATTTCCCAAGCTTAAGAGTGAAATGGAAAACCAAAAAGAGGAAGCTTAAAGGACCCCAAGTATACAAAATTACAACAGATCCACAATAAAGCACATTATTATGAAAATACCAAACACAGAATAAAGATAGAATTTTAAAGGCTGCTAGAGAAAAACAATGGTCACATTTAGAGTGAAGCAATTCTGGATCTCAGCTGATTTTTCAACCCTAACACAGAAAGCTAAAGGTCTTAGAAAAATATATACCAAGCTCTGAAAAAAAAAAAAAAAAAAAAAAAAAAAAAAAAAAAAAAAAAAGGATGCCAGTCAAGAAATTATGTCCAGCAAAATTAAGCTTCAGAATTGTGGATGAAATAAAACCTTTCCATAGTAAACAAAAGTTTAAAAAATTCAGACATAGAAAGCTGACATTACAAAACATAATCAATAGAACATTTCACAAAGAAAGAAGTAAATAATAAATTTGAAAACAAGCAAAGGGAAGAACTACACTAGGAGAGTAGTCAATCAAAGGAAAAACTAATTCACATAAAAAAAACAGAAATAAATAAAATGACAGAGAATGAAAATTATTTCTTGAGCTGGGGTTGTGGCTCAGTGGTAGAGCGCTTGCCTAGCATGTGTGAGGCACTGAGGCACTGAGTTTGATTCTCAGCACCACATATAAATATATAAAATAAAGGTCCATTGAAAACTAAAGTATATTTTAAAAAAAATCATTTCTCAATAATACCATTGAATGTAAATGGTCTCAACTCAGCCATTGAAAGAGATAGATTGGCAGATTGAATTCAAAAACAAAGTACTAGGGGATGGGGTTGTGGCTCAGTGGTAGAGCATTTGCCTACCACATGTGAGGCATGAAGTTCAATCCTAAGAACCACATAAAAATAAATAAATAGTTGGACACAGTGGTGCACAACTGTAATCCCAGCAGTTTGGGAGGCTGAGACAGAAGGATCATGAGTTCAAAGCCAGCCTCAGCAAAAGCTGAGTGCTATGCAACTCAACAAGACTCTGTCTCTAAATAAAATACAAAATAAAGCTGGGGATGTGGCTCAGTGGTCAAGTGCCCCTGAGTTCAAACCCAGTACACCAAATAAATAAATAAATAAATAAATAAATAAATAAATAAATCTAATTAACTAATTAATCAATTAATTAAA
Source organism: Tamias sibiricus (assembly GCA_025594165.1). Classification (NCBI taxonomy): domain Eukaryota; kingdom Metazoa; phylum Chordata; class Mammalia; order Rodentia; family Sciuridae; genus Tamias; species Tamias sibiricus. The sequence goes on from CM046667.1 coordinate 117,442,211, forward strand.
GGTATTGTATCAATCTACAACTAAAAAATTAAATTTAAAAATAAAATAAGTAAATAAATAAATAAGATCCAAAAATATGCTGTCTCCAAGAGACTCACCTCATAGGCAAAGACATCCACAGACTGAAGGTAAAATAATGGGGAAAATATATCATTCACATGGATCTCATTAACAAGCAGGAATTTCTATCCTCATATCAGATAAAGTGGACTTCAAGCCAAAGTTAATCAGAAGAGACAAAGAAGGTCATTTCAAACTGCTTAAGGGAATTGTACACCAATAAGCTATAATAATTATAAATATTTATGCCCCAAACAATAGAGCATCTGTATACATCAGAGAAACCCTTCTCAATTTCAAGAATCCAGTAGATTACAACACAATAATATTGGGTGCCTTTATTATTGCTTCTCTCATCACTGGCTAGATCTTCCAAACAAAAACTAAACAAAGAAAGTATAAAACTAAAAAATACAATTAATAATTTAGACTTTATATATATATATATATATATATATATATATATATATATTTAATATTTTATCCATCAATTACTTAATACACTTTATTCTCAGCATCACATGAAACAGTTTATAAAATAGACCATATCTTGGGTCATTAAGCAACTCTTAGCAAATACAAGAACATAAATATAATACCTTTCATTCAATCAGATCATAATGAACTTAAATAAGATATCAACAATAAAAGAGAAGCTACTCTAACACCTGGAGACTAATAATATGCTATTGAATAACCAGTGGATCGCATAAAAAATCAGAAGTGAAATAAAAATTACTTAGAGGTAAATGAGAATAGTAACAGAGTATATGAAGATCTCTGGGACATTATGAAGGTGGTTCTAAGAGGAAAGTTCATTGCATTGAGCTGATTCATTAAAAGAATAAAGTCACCAAATAAATAACCTAACATAACATCTCAAAGCCCAGGATAAAGAAAATCAAATCAACACCAAAACAGTATGAGACAGGAAAGAATTAAAACCAGAGCCAAAATCAATGAAATGGAAACAAACAAAAAACAATTCAAAAAATAAACAAAACAAAAAGTTGTTTCTTTTAAAAACTACATCAAATTGATAAACACTTAGCCAACTTATCAAAGAGAACACTCTAAATTACTAAAATCTCTGATGAAAAAAGAAATATCACCATGTACACTACCAAAATACAGATGATGATCAAAAACTATTTTGAAAACTTTTACTTTAATAAAATAGAAATTCTTGAAGACATTGACAAATTTCTAGAGAAATCTGACCTACCAAAGTTGGATCAGGGGAATACAGAAAATTTAAACCCATCAATTTTAAGCAATTAAATAAAAGATGCCATCAAGAGGCTACCAACAATGAAAACCCCAGGACTGGATGTATTCTCGGCCAAGTTCTACTAGATCTTCAAAGAAGAACTAACACCAATCCTCCTCAAAATTTTGCATGAAGTAGAAAAGAAAGGAACCCTTCCAAACTCATTCTATAAGGTTGCTATCACCCAAATACCAAAGCCAGACAAGGACACATCAAGGAAAGAAAACTTCAGGCCAATATCCCTGAAGAACATGTACAATCACAAGAATGGGATCCTAATTTGAATAAGATATATCCTATGTATATATAATAAGTTAAAAAATACTCTACTATCATAAAGAACAAATTAAAAATTATGGAAAAATAAACAAAAAAAATTAAAGTGAGTACTATGGCTTAAAATGTGATTTATCTGGGCCAAATATTCAATATGAGCTTGAAAAAATGTATATTTTTCTGCTGTTTGATGAAATATTTTATGAATATTAGTAAAAGTAAGGTGAGTATTCAAGTCAAATCTAGACTTACTAAAGTTCTGCCTGCTTGATTTATCAACTATTGAGTGAATGTTGTTGATGTTCCCAACTACAATAAATGGACTTGTCAAGTTTTTTGGAAGTACTATCAGTATTTCCTTCACATATTTTGGCACTCATTTATTAGGTGCTGACACATTGCAATGGTTGCAGCAAAGTCACACTTCACTATTATATAATTTCTACATTTATCCCTGATCATTTTCCTTTTTATGATGTCTTCTTTATCTGAAGTCTATAAAGATAGGCCTATATTGTTTTGATATTGTGCATGATATGAGTCATACTATCTTCTCATCCAGCAGCAGAGTCAAGATTATTAAAGCAAATGTATATAAATATATACATACACTGACTTGGTACAACAAATTTAAGATCAATTTTTATTAGTTATAGTCTTAAACCAAAAACATCTCTAAGGTCTATTATCAGGAGAGTAGATAAAATGTGTAATAAAATAAAATGCTATTCAGTAATAAAAATGGATGAATTACTGATATGAAATCTGCATGAGTCTCAAAAGAATGTAGTAAGCCAGGCCTAAGCAAGTACATAATTAATGTTTAAGTTTTAGAACTGGTCAAAATATTCTATACTAATAAAACAAGAAAGGAATTGCTTATTAATGTTTAACCAGAGACAATTGAAAAGAAATGTAACAGAAACTTCTGGGTTTGTAAAAACATTCTTCTGCATTTTATTTTAAATGGTAATTACATGGTGTAAAAACACCAAATGGAAAACTAAAGATATATTTTATTTTGTGTAAATTTTGCCTCAAAGAATCATTTATACATTGAATAAAAGAGAACCAAGGTAAGAAGTGGAGATGGTAATTTTTAACCTTCTTCAAAACTGTTAGATAATTTCTCAAGTATTCATTTCAGTCATTCATATTCACAGTTGTATAAAAATACTTGTCCTGTAAATACACGACATATCCCAAATGTGAAAGGTCAATGATGAATTACACTTGTCTTAACATAAGGAAAGAAGAAAAGGAAGGAAGAAAGGAAGGAATGGAGGGAGAATAAAGAAAGAAAGAGAGGAAGAAAGAAAGAAGACAGAAGGAAGGAATGGAGGGAGGAAAAAAAAGGAAGGAATGAAGAGAAAAGGGAAAGAGAGAGAAAGGTTATCATGTAGCATATTAGTCAAAGAAAGGCATAAAATACGTGGAGGAGCAGATAGATGTTTTCAGTTAGATGTCCAAAAATTAACTCTTCAATTTCAGGGGACTAAAGTACTATCAATTTGTGATAAAAATATGAATCTGTTACCTAAGTCTATTCAGAGAGGACTACACCCACAGAGTTAGAAAGAGGTAACTTATTGGTTTGAATAATGTTCTACCCATAAGAGTGACCTATTAATAGTTCTGTTGGCAAGAGATTATTAACCAGGTACAGTATTTAACTTAAGCTTATTCATCAAAAATGTCATATGAGAAGATTATGGGGAAGATTGAATACTATGCTTATACGTTTAAGAATGTAATATTAATCAGTTGTTTGTTCTTTATAATATAGTGACATGTTTTGTACATGTTTTGTACATGTCACTATATTATAAAGATATATTATATCCCTAACAGTAGGATATAATAAATAACCGAACAGTTATCATGACTAGAACAAGCATGATTTGACCAGCAGTACACCTAAATCCATCTAACAATGAGCCTTATTAATTTATGGTTCTACTTCTAAAATCATAAAACCAGAGAGATCATTTTGTTAAATTCCTTCATTATAGAAATGAAGAAATTAAGGCTTGGAGAGATCAAATGCCTTGTCTGAATTTGCACAAATGAATTAGTGGTATAGTTAGAACTAGAACATATCTTTATCACAAGTCCATATTTTCTAATTTTTGTCATAACTCAAATTGACATACTGCGTTTTTCACATACCACATGATACACCATTCACCAAATGATGAATGAAAGTTCAAAAAAGGTCTGTGATTGATTAGAAAGAAAGAAGAGTAGCTTAACCTGACTGAGGAGGGAAAAGAATTTAGGAGAAGCCAGACACAGTGGCACACGCCTGTAATCCCAGCAGCTGGGGAAGCTGAGATAGGAGGATCTTGAGTTCAAAGTCAACCTCAGCAATGCCAAGGTGCTAAGCAACTCAGTGAGACCCTGTCTCTAAATAAAATACAAAATAAAGCTGGGGATATGGCTTAGGGGTCAAGTGCCCCTGAGTTCAATCCCTGGTAAACCCCCCCCCCCCACAAAAAAAAGAGTTTAGGAGAATATAACAGACCTAATTAGAATAAAGCAACAGAAAGTTATTGCAGAGTAAAATCCATTCAAATAGATAAATTTAGGTTTATTTTCCTTCTTATCATTATATGTGAATGATCATCATTTGTCAGTCTATAAAGTGATTTATATCTCCAATTAGAATCAACCAGAAAGGGAAAAATACCATTTTAAAGCAAAAACAATTATTTTTATTGTTCTGGTTCCAGGGATTAAACTCAGGGACACTCAACCACTGAAGCCACATCCCCAGCCCTATTTTGTATTTTATTTAGAGACAGGGTCTCACTGAGTTGCTTAGCACCTTGCTTTTGTTGAGGCTGGCTTTCAACTCATGATACTCCTGTCTCAGCCTCCCAAGCTGCTGGGATTACAGGCATGTGCCACCACGCCCAGTGCAAAACAAATTCTTTAACTCCACTTCTTAATTTTGTACTTTTCTAAATATTCCTTTTTTGAAAGATAATTTTATCTGAATTTTTGAATTCATATTCATCAATCTCACATAATTCATTTCTTTAGGAATGGGTATATATGAATTTGGCACATGAAAATTTTTACATGTGCTCAAATACTCTAAGATGTTCTCAAAATGTCCATAGAGTTTGATAGAGCAATGGTCCCTAAGTCTTCAAAAATGAAGACTACATCATAATTTCTACAAATTATGTGGGTTTCTCACATAATAGTTGCATCTTAGTAGTTGTTGATTGGTTTAAATAACTAAACACCAATGTGTGTTTATTAATACTTTCAAAAAGCTTTATTGTCAACCATATAATTTGCATGTGTTTGAAAAAGCTGTATGCATAATTGTAAAATATAGAGTTTTTTTCAGTGTTTATAATAACTAGGGAACATGCAGCTTCCCAGGTTTTATAACATGTCTTCCTTCTCAACCTAACAATAAACCAAGGTTTGAAGCTCATAGGTTTAGAACTGGTTGGAACTATTACAGTGGAGTATGCAATGTAACAACATGGTTCTCTATGTTAGTAATAACCAGTTAATGGGAGGTAACCTACACTGGTCCTGCTTCCATATTCATGAATTCATGAATTATCAGATTCATGAGGATAGGAACTTGGCTAGATTTGCCTTCCACCCTAGAGCCAGGAAAAATAACCAACTTACATAATGTCTTCAGTAAATATTAGACAAATAAATCTGCAAAGGTACCATATTAAGCATGTTTCCAAAAAAGGAATTCTCTTGAGCTGAGCTCCACAACACTGACAACTGTGAAAAGACTTGCAAATTATCAAAAAGTATTCTCCCTCTGACAACATAGCATATCCATACCAACTAGAAAACATGTATTACATAACTAATACAATATTCAAATATATTTGTTTCCTAAGTTTGGATAGAGATAAAATACAGAGAGATATCTATATTCAGAAGTATATAGCAACATTACAGGAAGAATTTGTTTATGACCAAATTTTATAAAAGAATAGAAACAATAATAGAGGGCTATTATTAATAATATAATACCAATAATGTTCATAGGACTTTATTAGAAATCTGCCCAATTGTGTAATATGCATATAGAATAATTACTGTTTACCAGGCATATTGCTAAATGTTTCACATGCTGTATTTCATTTATTTTTTACTATGACTCAGAAGTTGGACAATAGAATTATTGTTATTTTAAAAAATAAGAAAATTAATTTCAAGGAAGGTTAATTACCTCTACAAGTTCATACAGGTAATTCCTAAGCTATTACTCTTACCACTATGTTCAAAGACACAGTAAGTGTAAATTTCAGTGGCTTTTTATCTAGATAAGTTAGACCACTTCTCCTTTTTCTCCTCAGTTTACTAGAGTTGTAATTACAACTGTCACTTCACATAATTCTAGTTATTATGCTGTGTGTTTGTTCTTGCTCACTAGCCATTTCTTAAGGTAAAAGAATTGATAAGTAGCAGTAAAATGCCTTTATAACACTGAATTTTATCTAAATTCAAATATAGAATTTAAAAACCAAACTTCACAGTATTATCAGAAATTGGAAAAAATAAGTGGTTGTGAATTAGTCTCACTATTGAATATGTCATCAATTTTGACCTTCAAGCAGTTGTCAATTCTCCCTTTTTGATTCAGTTTCTTTTTCAGAATTGTTTTAAGTTCTAAAAGAAAATGAAACATATAAACAACAGAATAAAATGAAGCTGGGCCACTAGCCTTTGGCTGGACATTTATTTTCATATCCACTTTAAAATCTGTAAAGGAATGAGGCATTTGACATTTTCTCTTTTTAGTAAGTACTGTTTTACTCTGTTCTTACCATCTTCTCTTCCTATCTTCTAGGTCCTGATATCACACCTATCAGAGAAGATAAGATGGGTGAATATTTATAACAGAAGGTTTGCAACAAAGCAGAAGCTTTTGCATTGAAAATTGTTTTCCACCTCACAGCTCATTTCCTTCTCTTGCTCTTGTACTTAAAGTAGTGTGAAGTATTTAAAAGGTGAGTGTCATGGTTTTCAAAGCAATTTGCAATAGATTGTGGGGAGAAGTGGAGGAGTAATTTCAAAGGCTTTGGGTAAAAGTAAGTTTTCAGCAAAGAGCAATACATTTCTGTTCCCGAACTTGTAAGCATGAAAGGTCTTTATCAGCACACTTTATAATTCTAAAGAATCTGGCTATTGTCCTAGTAGTGTTATATACCACACATTATTTCATATTTTCCAAGGGAAAAATTTCTTAGGATTTTTTTGTTTGGTGAAATCATAATCTTGGAAGAGTTCTTTGTGCACTAGATGTTTATATGTTTTTGTTTCAATCATTGCTTTTAGGTTCTAAAATTTAGATGAATCAAATGAATAAAATGTTTTTGCAGACCTACCAAAAAACCAACCAATGGGGTGAGATAATGAACATAATATTTATTTATTTATTAGTAATTATTTTTCTTTTATTTGATATTTTGTACTACATAAACAAAAATTTTTTATCCTGATGTGTTTATTTTTCCTGATTGTTAAATTGCAAGCTTCATTTCCCTTTCACTATTGAGCTCTCCTCTAAATTATTTCCTATCAGTGTTTTTTTTTATTCAAAGTTGTTGAATATGACATTTTTACATATCTCTGGTTGTATACAAAGTATATTCACACCATTCGTGTCTTCATACATGCACTTAAGGTAATGATTCCATCTCATTCTACCATCTTTTTTTTTTCTGTTTATCCCCTTACCCCTTACCTTCCCCTCCCTCCCCATTAACCTTTCTAGTGTTCCTCTAATCCTCCTATGCTCCCTGTCCCAACCCCACTGTGAATCAGCCTCCTTATATCAGAGAAAACATTTGGCATTTGGATTTTTGAGACTGTCCAACTTCACTTAGCATTATATTCTCCAATTTCATCCATTTACCTGTGAATGCCATTATTTTATACTCTTTTATTGTTGAGTAACATTCCATTGTGTATATATACTACATTTTCTTTATCCATTCATCTACTAAAGGGCATCTAGGCTGGTTCCACAGTCTAGCTATTGTGAATTGTGCCACTATAAACATTGATGTGGTTATGTCCCTGTAGTGTGCTGATTTTAAGTCCTTTGGGAATAGACCTACAAATGGGATGGCTGGGTCATAATGTGATTCCATTCCCAGTTTTCCATGGAATCTCTATACTGTTTTCCATATTGCCTGCACCATTTTCCAGTCCCACCAGCAATGTATGAGTGTGGCTTTTCCCCCACAAACTCTCCAACATTTATTGTTGTTTGTGTTGTTAATAGCTGCCATTATGACTGGAGGGAAATGAAATCTTAGAGTAGTTTTGATTAACATTTTTCTAATTGCCAGAGATGTTGAACATTTTTTCATGTATTTTTTGATTGCTTGTATATCTTCTTCTGAGAAGTCTCTGTTCATTTCCTTGGCCCATTTATTGATTGAGTTATTTGGTGTTTTTGGTTCATGTATATCAGTTAATATATCAGTTAATTTATGCATATCAGTGACAAATCCTTTGAAAGTAAAATGATGAAAACTACCCCATTTACAATAGCATCAAGAAAAATAAAATACTTGGGAATCAATTTAATGAAATATGCGAAAGACCTCTATAACAAAAACTACAAAACACTAAAGAAAGAAATCAAAGAATATCTCAGAAAATGGAAAGACCTACCTTGTTCTTGGATAGGTAGAATTAATATTGTCAAAATGACCATACTATCAAAAGCATTATACAGATTCAATGCAATTCCAATCAAAATCCCAATGACATTCCTTATGGAAATAGAAAAGGCAGTTATGAAATTCATCTGGAAATATAAGAGACCCAGAATAGCTAAAGCAATCCTTAGCAAGAAGAGTAAAGCAGGTGGCATCACTATACCAGACCTTAAACTATACTACAGAGCAATAGTAACAAAAACAGAATGGTATTGGCACCAAAATAGACATGTAGACCAATAGAAATGTAGACCATGTACAGAATAGAGGACACAAAGACTAATGCGCACGACTACAGCTATCTTATACTAGATAAAGGTGCCAAAAACATACCTTGGAGAAAAGATAGCCTCTTCCAAAAATGGTGCTGGGATAACTGAAAATCCATAATGCAACAAAATGAAATTAAACTTCTATCTCTCACCATGAACAAAACTCAACTCAACGTGGATCAAGGACCTAGGAATTAAACCAGAGACCATGTATCTATTAGAAGAAAAAGTAGGCCCAAACCTCCATCATATTGGATCAGGCCCTGACTTCCTTAATAAGACTCCTATAGGACAAGAGTTAAAATCTAGAATTAATGAATGTGATGGATTCAAACTAAAAAACTTTTTCTCAGCAAAAGAAACAATCAGTTAGGTGAATAGAGAACCTACTAATTGGGAACAAATCTACTACACGCACATCAGATAGAACACTGATATCTAGAATTTATAAAGAACATAATATTTAGATGTTTGGTAGATACATGGAATATGTTTAGGCTTATATTAATGCACATATTAAGCTTTCAGGGTGACACATAAAAGCACATTTGCTTAGTAAGTTCTCATTGTCCCTGTAGGCTTTAAAGACTCCATAGCATCAATTTTCCTTTTATTGCCATTTTCTGACTCTTATAGTGGTATATTCCAGTATGTTGTCAGGTAATTGTCATGAAATAAGTTTATATATAGTGAAGCTACATTACATTCTGAAGAATACTAAAGTTAATTTTGTTCTGTGATTTATATCTATCTCTATATATATAACCAAAGGTTGGCAACACTTATAAATTCACCTTGGCCATAGGAAAAAAATGTGACTTACTTAGTATATTACATCTTAGTTTAGGTTTAGAAAGTAGTGAAACCTAAAATGTATCCTGTTTTATCAAATAACTGTGTGTGATATAATGAATACTTTATAATGTCAGCACTTTATAATGTCAGTTCCAAACTTCTTTCTTGCAACTTATCCGAAGCACAAGGCTAAACAAACATAATTAGGTTTTGCTGCGTAAAGTTATTACTTGTTTAAATGTTGTAATCCTCTTACTAAATATAAGCTGAAATTTAATTTAGTGTCAAGCAGTAAATATTGAAAAGCAGTCTGAGCTTTCATCGAATCTACCTTGGTATGCACCCCCTTTGATGATTTTCATATTTACATAATTAAAACTTCATTCCCCTGCTGTTTCCTCAAGTCCAGTGAAAATTTCTTAGAAATACAAAGTGGAGAGTAAAATAAATCAAAATTATTATTGTTATAATCTGATGAAAGCAAACAATTGTGCAACACAATGCACAATAAACACTTAGAAACAGTATTTTTTCAACCAGATAACCAGAGATCCTTGAGAAAATCTTCTTTTAGAACCCTTTTTATTATCATAAATGTTAACATTTATTGATTGAACAAATTAATAGGATTCACTGTGATATCTCTACATATACCTACATATAGCATGCATTGATAGTGTCCATCCTCTCTACTACTACATTTTCTCCTTTCCCCCCCTTTCCCCTCTTCTCCTATTTCCCTTCTTAGTCCCTTCTAATTTTCAGGACCATTCGTTTTTTTTTTTTTTTTCAATTAATTAATTAATTAATTTAAATTAGGTGTGTATGACAGCAGAATGCATTTTGATTCACTGTACACAATTGCAAAATAACTTTTCATTTCTCTGGTTGTACGCAATGTAGCTTTGTACCATATATACAGTCATACATCTACCTAGAGTAATGATGTCTATCTCATTCCACAATCTTTCCTGCCCCTATACCCGCTCCCCACCCCTCCCTTCCCTTTGCCCAATCAAAGTTCCTCCATTTTTCCCATGCCCCCTGCATTATGGATCACTATCAAGAGAGAACATTCAGCCTTTGATTTTGAGGATTGGCTTACTTCGTTTAGCATGATATTCTCCAACTCCATCCATTTACCTGCAAATACCATAATTATATTCTCTTTCAATGGTGAATATATTCCACAGTTTCTTTATCCATTTGTCTATTGAAGTTTACTGAAGTCCCTGCCAACTGGCAGAACCACCTGGACTTCAGGACCATTCTTAACAGAGCTGAATGGATCCAAATGTAATAACTATGGTGATTTCATCCCATAACAAAAATAAAGTCTGATAACTTTACCCAAAGCAGGAACTCCAGTTTTCATTTACCATTGATATAATACAAAGAGTCATCACGAGGAGAACTTAAAGCAAATGGTAAATAATTGACATCAGTAAATAGGAAAATACATTGTTTTCTGCTCCAGAGCAGTTTTGGAAATGTTTCCAGTAGTTCAATACAGAGCTGAGCTCCAGCATTCCAGCCACAGGACATTCCATTTGAAATGTTATCTGAAGCTCCATAGACAGCGCTTAAATCTTAGCACATGGCTGTCATTCTGAAATGATCTGGACATTAAAAATACATAAATCGGTACCAAACAACAAAAACACCAAACAAACAAAAAAATCCCGATAAGCATATAAAATGAAGTGGCTACACAAAGTTAAAAGGAAAGGGAAAATCTTATTTTGAAGCCAAGCTTTGGTAACAATTCTCTATACAGCTCTAGTCAAAGGTTAGAGGTTAACCCCAAAATCTGTGAAAAGTATCTGAGTTAATTCTCCTGGAAAACTAATTTTTAATTAATTTCTAAGACCCTAAAGCAAGTTCTGCTTGTTTTAGGATGGAATCTTAAGGATATTACTTTAGGTCTCCAAGGTAATTTTTGTGTGTTTTTAAATGATGTGATTTTTTTCTAAAATGATATATGTTCTTTCTAAAAAAAAAAAAAAAAATATATATATATATATATATATATATATATGTGTGTGTGTGTGTGTGTGTGTGTGTGTGTGTGTGTGTCTATATATACATGAATATATATGAAAATATAAGACTATAACTCTATCTGTAGTACCTTTTGGCATAGATTTAATTGGGTAGTAGTTTTTTCCTATTTGAACCTTATTCATCCTGCAAAGTACAGATGTTGTTCTGCTTCTTCTGAGAAATCTTTGGTGATTAGATTGCTCACCTCTCAACCATCTCTGCTTTCAGTTAATTTGCAAGGAAAATAACATCAACATTCAATAATTAAGTATTTATTTGATGTAATTTAATTTTATTTTTGTCCAAATGAACATAAGCTCCCCAAGTCAGAACATATTTTTAATTTCAACTTTATAACTTGCATAGTATCAACTATACAGGAAATATCTGACATGTTGACTTGCCTTGGCCTACTCTTTTGTATCTTCTGGATTTAGGAAGAGGAAACTAAAAACAGGAATTGAATATGAATCAGGTCTGAGATTTCCTTGACATCTGGGAGTGATCTTTTCAATTTACATTAACTGTTGCTTACTTGAAACTGTGTTTTGCTAAAATGTCATAAGGTCTAAAATATTTTGACCTAGTATTACTTTATATACTTAAAAACTTATTGAGGACTTCAAAGTGTTTTCATTTGAGCAAACTGTAACTATAAATATTTAACACATTAGAAATTAAAACAAAATTTTCAAAGGAATATATATACACACACACACACATATTCCATGGGACATCACAGCTATGATATGACATATCACGTAGTCTTTGGAAATCTCCACTGTACTCTCAGGAGGGAATGACAGGGAAAAGGCAAAGAAGGGTTTTATATAATAACAAAAAATAGTTTGAAATTGTAGACCCTCTGAAAGGATCTGGGAAACAGATAATTAGTTTAGGTCTCTAAAACACATTTTGTGTTTTAAAATGATATATTTGTTTTCTAAAATGATGAATGTTCTTTGTAATACAAAAAAATAAATAGAAAGATACAAGACTGAGAAAAAGACCATACAGACTGTATGAATTATAGTCAGTCTATAAGTGTTAAACTTCATCAAGCAAGCTATTTATTTGACCATTTGAAAGGGGTTGTTGAGGGATGCTAGAGTGGGAAAATCTTTGTTACTATTTATTTATTTATTTATTTATTTATTTTATTTAAAGAATAAATCATTGACAGTATCATCAGATGCAGATGAACTTAATACAACTGTTCAAAACATCATGATATTTGGAAGTTTAATGAACAAAAAGTAATTGGAGTCATTGGATATAGTCTTAAGCTTTTCATGTTAAAGTGCTCTATTTGGCTCTCTTTGGTCAGTGTTTTAGATTATGAAAAGAGTAGTCACAAAAAGGCTGGGACCATCTCCAGACGGTGAGGCTACAAGCTTACACCATCTAATTAATATAGATGGTCCCCAATTTAGGATAGTTTGACTTGTAATTTTCAACTTCTCACTGGTGCCAAACCAATAAACTATGCTTCAAATTTTGAATTGGGATCTTTTTCTTGGCTAGCAATATGTGTTAAGATCCTCTCTCTTTGATACTGGGCAGTAGCAGAGAGTCCTAGCTATCAGTTATGTGGTCATGATACTCTTCAGTGTACTGTGTTACTAAGCTAAGCTGTATGGCAGGTTAGGTATATTAAATACATTTCATCTTATGATATTTTTGATTTAAAATGGATTTATTGGGAGATAACTCCATCATAAGTAGAGGAGTATTTTTCTTTTTATTTTGTGATTTGGAGACCATCCTATTAGAAATAATAAGTATTTACAGATAACTAGACCCCAGAAGAGATAAACTAAAGAGCCATCTTGGAGGTGGAGCCCAGAAATCTGCTAGGATTTCCAGGGGAATCTGTTGCTGAATACAGCTTAGGTACTGTAGATATTACTGAGTGACTAGGTCAACCTGAAATAGCATAATACCCCATACATCAATTTGCTCTAGTTTAATCATATGCATAATAACTCAGTGCCTCTAGAAGAGTTTGTTGCTTTAGTTCAAATATTATAGGACTGTTGAGATTTTGCTACATTAGTAAGATTCTTCCATTATACTTCAGTAATTTTTTAAAAAGCTCTTTCCCATTGCTTGATCCTCCACAGTATAATATTCTCTTATGGTGAACTGTTACCTACATTAAACACATATATCAATTTGTTACCATAAAAACTAAAGGTGGAAAATATAAAATATCTAAAAAATAAAGGCAAATAGATGACTCCATATTTTTTGAGTATCCAGGACTTTTAAACAAATACTTAAGTCAGCAACATATGTATATAGAATAATTCAGACAAGAATTAAAAATGGTCTCTCTGGATGGGCTTTATTATTATTTTGAGTTTCATCAACATATTTTCCTATACACTGAATTACGGTAAGTCTATAAAAGTATTAGATTTCCTCTAGCAAGCTATTTTTTAACCATTTAAGAGGGATTGACAGGGGGCACTAGCGTAGGAAAATCTTTTTTTCCCCCTAAAGAACAAATCATTGAGAGAATCAATCAATCAAAGCTTCACTATCAGGAAACCAAGCAACCTTCTTCCCCTCCCATCCAGGCTTTTCTTTCAAATCATCACAGGAGGTTTCAGTGATTCCTGCTGTGAAACACAAGATTCTTAAGCCCAATTAAATATGCAGTCAAATACAAAAATGCAGACTCTTTATTCTAACACAGCTACTACATTAAATACAACAATGGTTGAGATTTATGTAGTAGCAATTGATAAGTTTAAAGCACTTTACACCATGGGGTTTTTTAGTGTGGTTAATCCTTCCCACCTGAATGACTTAGGAAATGAAAAATGGTCTTATATGTAGGTGAAGTAGGTGCCTACCTCCACAGTGCTGTTTGAAATATGCCAAAAATTTTCTTCTTGCCCCAGAAATATCACCCCTTGTTATATTAGCCTAACAAGTGTGAAGTGATTTACACTTTGCAAAGCAATTTTAAATAATTGTCATATTTAATTTTCTCAACATCCCTTAAAGAGTTTGAGGGGTAATATCATCCCTATTTGCCATATAAGAAAACTGACACCAAAATGTACAAGGAAAATGATTATATTTTAATCACATGCTACATGAAAATCATTAATTACAAATGATTTAAAATCATTCTCTCTGTAATATTGCTTTACAGATGGAAGAAATGAGTTTCATAGAAGTTCAGAAACCCAACCAAAGTTACAGAGTTGGTAATTAGTAAAACTAAAATTTGAATTCAGATCTATATTACTCTGATTTCAAAGCCAAAGCTACTAACAATTTGAAATACATCATTAATTCTTAATAAATTGATAAAGTATTTTCGACATGGATTTCTAGTGTCTTCATTATGAACAAGAAGATGGTATCCCAAAATAGTTTTTGCTTTTCAAACCAAGTGCTCAAGAAATTAAGTATACCTTCAACTCTTTGGCCTAGCAATTAATTTTGATATGACTTATGTTTATATCTACATATATGACACCATTATAAATGTATGTCCTGATGAGCTATTATAAACTGTAACTTTTTAAATTAATTTCCTTCATTTTTCTTTTTAGGCTGTGCTTACACCTTTATTCATAAGATATATCATATATGAACATAAAGCACATTAGTTTTCTAAAATTTTTTTTAGTTGTAGATGGACACAATACTTTTTTTTTTTTTTTTTTACCTTATTCATTTTTATTTGGTGCTGAGGATGGAACCCATTGCATCACACATGCTAGGCAAGCACTCTACCACTGAGCTACAACCCCAGCCCAGCATTACTTTTTATTTTATTTTTAATTAACATGTTTTTCTAATTCAGAAATGTACTCACCAGTACACATTAATGCCTCACTTAAATGACTAAAACTCTCCTCCAGTGTCACCCAACACATGCATCCACATTCACACCCCACAAGACACACACATATACACAACCCTGTTTTTCCAAGTTGCTCTAATCACTGAAGCTAGATGATATAACCATGACTATTACTCAGTTCTACCCCAGTCCTATCCTGTATATTTGTACCTCAAGAACCCAATAGGAATTTAATCTTAATGTAAGTAATACTGGGCTTATATTACTATTAGTTCCTCAGGAATACTCACTTGGTGCTGCCATAAAGCCAAGTCTTCTCCTCTGTCACCAACCCAGTTGCTCCACTGCAGGGTTTTCAGTCATTACCATATTGCTGAACTACAACTTAATACCTAATGCTTCAATTACTTTCCAGATCCATGTATAGGCAGGCTTCTTGGAATATAAACATTAAAACTTGGATGATTTCTTCCAGCAACAATTCTATGAATTAAATAAACTAAACTAGGCTCTGTTACGCAAGTTTGAATCTGAGTCACCTATGTAATTGACCTAGAATTATAAGTAGGAGATCCCATGGGAAAATGGAAGGAACATGGGCCCTTGTCCATAGGCTGTCTCTGAATATTGCCTGCCATTTAATAGCAGTGAGACAACGGAAAACCACTACTTCATTTATTCAACTCTCTTTTTCTTCATCTATAAAATGAGTATAGTAGTAAAAACTGCTTTAATGGTTTGCTGTGACTATTAAATTATAGTATTGTGGTTTGGATATGAAGTGACTCCCAAAAACTCATGTGTGAGACAATGGAAGAAAGTTTAGAGGTAAAATTATTGGGTTATTAGAGCCTTAACCCAATCAGTGAATTAATCCCCTGATAGAGATTAACTGGGTGGTTAATTGTAGGTGAATCCCTTGGGGCATGCATGCCTTTGGTGTTTATATTTTATCCTAGGTGAGTGAGTCTCTCTCTGCTTTCTGATTGTCATATCCTGAGCTGCTTCCTCTGTGACACCCTTCTGCCATGATGTTCTGCCTTATCTTGGACCCAGAGCAAAGGAGCCAGCTGTCTGTATACTGAGACCTCTAAAACCAAGACCCTCAAATAAACTTGTCCTTATCTAAAACTGCTCTTGTTGAGTCTTTTGGTCACAGTGACAAAACAGCTGACTAATATATAGAGTATGCATCAAAAGTTGGTATATAGTGAGTAGAAAAAAATCTGTTTATTGTTCCTTCTTCCTTTTTTTCTCATCTGTATTACCCTACTACTACTTATTTTCTAGTTCTGACTCTCAGGAGAGCAAGAAAAATTAGAATATAGTTTGAAAGAAAGATATCTGAGAGCTTGTGATTTGTGCGATGAAATAACCTGTTTAGGAGTAATTGTCATAAGTTATCCAATTTAAAACACATATGTGTATAAGTGTATACATACACACACATTTAAATTTGAAGCAAAACACTTAAGAAAAGCAATAATAGTCTATTGAACTTCATACAAATATATCCAGCAGCGAGGGATATATTGTAAGCTGCTTTTGCCAGTACTGGTGATGAAAAAATAGCTACACTCTCACCTGTT
Organism: Tamias sibiricus; assembly: GCA_025594165.1. Taxonomy (NCBI): domain Eukaryota; kingdom Metazoa; phylum Chordata; class Mammalia; order Rodentia; family Sciuridae; genus Tamias; species Tamias sibiricus. Next base: position 117,459,064 of record CM046667.1, read on the forward strand.
CATCCTCATCATTTACCACATAGAGTTTTTGGGACAGCTGGCAGCAGAGCGGACAGGAATACTGCCTATATTTATACAACAGAATAATGTGGCCTGGCCCATTCTGGGATAATGCCATGTTTTCATGAATCCCATGCTTTAGTACACTGAATTAAATAGCCACAGACCCCTAAAAATACCTGGTCTGCTTTAATAGAACTACTTTTTAAATATCCTAAACTTAGAAAGTGTTCTACAGGCATTTTGAAGGTGAATTAATGGATAGGACTTTTTGACAACTGTCTCCCCAGAGATTAACATGACAATCTCCTCATGACTTGCTTATTAGCTTGATAGAAACAAAGAAATCCTTCCTTATGGCTCTATCTCCTGAATTCTTGTACTTAGTAAAAGAGAAAATGCATTTTAAATGACATTTTGCCTGCACTTACACATCTAAAAAATTTCCTTGGAAAAAATAACAACCTGACTCTGGCAAAACAGCCACATTTTTAATGACCTCATAATTGCTGTGGAAAAGTAAACATATCCTTGTATGGTCCTCGCTTAATATTTCAATATAGTTCTCAAAATCTTTTGAGAGATAAGTGAGTAATATCTGGTGTTTTGACATAAAATAAGAGGCCACAGGTAGTGATAGGCCTTTATAGTTTGGCTGCTTTTACAACTGTGCTACTTTGTGGCAAATCCTCAACCTCCATTACCCATTTCCCCTCCCCATTCAAGTAAAACAAAAGAAAATGGTATAAACTTTATTCATTTTGAAAGCTCAAGAGCTAATTGAAGTAACTTGACAGACTTTTGTCAAAAGGTAGGTTTTGAAGTGATTCTGGTTGCATCTTTAAGTTTAAAATTTTAGTGCCTTCAAATACTCCCTAATGGGTAAAACTTTACTAATTAACTGGTTAATCTCTGTCTCTGAAGGTATCTACGGGTTTGTTATAGTTCTATTTCTGACAAATATGTGACAAATATGTGCCCTCATTTGGAATAAAAATCTAAAATACAAAATTCTAAAAATCTCCCTTCTTTCCTGTCTTCCTGTTTTTGACATAGAATATTATCTCTTTCTCTGTTCATGTATATCCTATCCATCCTTTAAATCACAATTGAAACTCTAAACATATGAAATATGTTGCAGCTATTTTAATGCATAATTTAAATTCCACTGTCTCAATTTCTGTTTTTTTTTTTTTTTTTTTTTTTTTTTTTTTTTTTTTTTTTTTTTTTTTTTTTTTAGCTTATACCTTGCAACTGATGGTCTGTGTCTATTCCTTTTTATGACATTATTTGGTTATTTTTCAGGTGCCATTTTGTATCCTTAGAGAATTTAATTATCCTTGAAGTCACTATGGATTATATAAAACATTTTGTTTGATTTAATCCACACTTAACATACTAGTCAATATATGTAATAGGTATGCAATAAATATGCAAAAGGAAAAGTTACATAATAAGATGAGATAATATCCATAAATTACCAATACCTACTATGGCTTTGGAAACTGTCATGGGCTTTGTTACTATATTCAGACATTTGGTCTCTGTATTGTGCTTCACCTTATGTGACCCAATTAAGATGACATACTTCTACAGAGACATTTCTAGGTAAAAACAACTCATTATTTCAATCATTTGATAGGCATAAAATGGTTTCTTTGTCATTACTAAGGCAAAACAATGCAACTTCTCATACATAAGCTATTTATATAAATATGACTTACCAACTATTAGCAAACATTAACTGGAATTGTATTTTTCCTTCTGATGTGGCAAGTGCTAAAAGGATTTTAAAACTCTACAGCAATTATATTCCTAATAATAAGTTTGCTTTCACATGAGGCCAAAGAACATAATAAACTGAAGCAAGAATAGAAACAAAATCTGGGGAATCAAGAGATTTCTTAATAGTGAACCATGCCAGGCAAGTGAACAGATACCACTGGGAAACATGTTGGAAACATGCCACTTTCATCTTTCAATGAGATAAAAGCATTCAATAGTGTGTATAGAGAGACAAGGCACCCTGGAAAGAAGATGTGGACTTAGAGACCCAAAAGGTTATTTCCATCATGAGTTGTGTTGCTTCACAGCAGTGACCATTCCTCTGCACTAGTACCTTATACTTATGCATTATTCTCTCCACTTTCCTCTCTCAAACATCATATATCTACAAACTGAAACACATGGTATTTCAGTTTGTTATTTTTCCTTAAGAGAAAAAGAAGTGTACATCAGTGTTGAACTATAGTGGTATATATTGTTATTAAGAAAAAAGAAAGATAATCTTCAATGTCGAGTCTACACAGCACAGATCTTAGATAAATTTAAGGAAATGGGGCAAGTTTATAGCTTTGTTCTGCAACAACATTAGGAGTCTTAGATGAGGGGATGGCCATTGTAATTTCATAGCAATTAATCTGTAGATCAATAGTAGAAAATAAAAGCTGGAAAAGTATACTTGTTTCAAGTGGAAAAGGTGGAGTACATTTAGGCTTAAAGAACAGAAATTACCTTATGTAAAAAAGTTATAAGGCAAAATATGAGCCAAAATACACAAATCTATGATATGTGTTATGCCTTTTGTTCTTCCTTCTTCCCCAGGAAGACATTTCCAGAACTATGATATAGGAAATACACATACTTATGTACACACAGACACATATGCAAATACACAAACATACACACAGATGATAAACCAGAAGGCAGGATGAAGGAAAGAGTGCAAATTGACTGAACGAAAAATAAAAGCTAGAAAAAAAGGGAATTTTTATAGTTTTTTAAATTATCTTCATGTATTGCAAAAGAGTTTAACCTCCAGAACCTCTATTCTCTACTGCATTAATACTATACATCCCCCAAACTGGAAGTTTAAATTCCAAGATGAGGCATAGTATGCCGCTCAAAGATTGTGTTGCCAAATTTGTTGAGGCTTGATAATTACCCTTTATAACTAAATCCTCAGAAATAACTCTTAACAAAATATACCACAATGACTTGAGATGGATATCACTATCCTAAATGCATGATTAAAGATCTGAGTGGCACTTATATACTTTGTATACAAGCAGTTGTATGTAAAAAGATGATATACTTGTGCATTATGAATAAATAAATAACAAAAAATTATTGAAATGCTTTTACTTTTAAACTGGTCTGTATGAGAGTATCTTTCAATTCTTGAAAATCTGTTTCCTGTCCATCTACTACTATGCAAAAATCAGTCCCACATTTAGCTTTAAAGGACTGTCACACATTTATTCCCTCCCTCCTCCCTGCTCCTTTTGTCCCTCCCTTGCATAGCAACTGGTTACCCCAGTCATAGAATTATAAGTCTTCTAAGCAGTTGGTTCCTGGCTTCATTTGAGTTGCCAAGCCTTTCTAAAGCAGAAGCACGAATTGTTTCTCCAGACTCACTTGGCCTGTGTGGGTGTTTCAGCTGGTTTTCTATACCACCTCATGAGTAAATACTGACCATATTTCTCCATGGCTTGTACTGAAAATGTGTAAGTACAAAATGAAGTATGAATGTTTTTATTTTGGATTTAAAAGGCAATTTGAATTGGTTTACTGTTGTAACTAGGGAAAGGACTTGAAGGTTGAAAGGGAGGTGGGAAGGGATCATAGGCAAAAACTTGAAGGGTATAAATTTAGATAACTAAGAGTATTGGATTTAAGAGTAGAAATTTTAAAATATTTCTAAATGTATTTTGCAACAGAAGTAACATATTCTTGATCTAAATAGTGGAACTGGATCATGAGGGAACTCTTGCTCTAGGATATAGAGTGGGTTAAATTAAGGATAATTTAACAAAAATTGGAATGACTATTTGATGCTTCATAAGGACAAATTGGAGCGTTTGTTGGCATAGCTAAGCTTTCTTTGATTTCTGAGGAGAAAATAAAAAGTGTTTTCCCTGAGAAGATTTTCCAGAGCATTCCTGCCAGAATATGAATGCAATTCATATTGTGTCATAGATCCTGTAAAGAATCGAAAGAGCTTGTATTTTCTGTCATATGCTCACTAAGAAGAAAACCAGGTCATCTATCTGCCTTGGGGAGGTGGAGTATTGGAGCATAGCCACGGGGTATCCATGATGGTCAATAATATAGCCCAATGCTAAAAGGGGCATCCTTGGAAAAGGTCAATGGGCTAATAAATATTTGACTGACTATATATAGGAGGTTATAGGGTACTCCCTTTTTCACTGGTATATTCCAGAAAGTTGAGCCAATCACATATTTCAGATATTTTATGGTCACTGCATGAGCATTTATATTAATTTAAAATAATAACTTCATTATACTTATTTACTTATTTTATGTGGTTCTGAGGATTGAACCCAGTGCCTCACATGGGCTAGGCAAGTGCCCTACCACTGAACCACAACCCTAACCCCTTAGATTAACTTTTTTTTTAAATTTCTGTTTTTGCAAGCCTCGGAGGATATGGCCCTTCTGCTGCAGTGGTATCTGTGAATGAAAATGGGAACAAGGATCTGAGTCCTGATGTACCCCTCCAGTGTCTGAATTGCATGCTGAAGAATGATGAGGATGGTGCTTCAAACTGGAGCTGCCCTCGAATCCCACTACGACCGCCCTTGAATATGCTGACAGATCTGGCAGGAGACCAACTGAAGGGCCCTGATGAGAGAACAGGATCCAGCACTCCTGATCTTTCAAGAGCTGTCAGACAACCCTGTGGGCTACCACCTGCTGTTGCAGAAGAGTCCCTAGCAACAGAGGGAGTAAATAGCTCTGAGGGGCTGGAAATCTGGAGGCTGAAGGGACATGATTCTATTAATGTATCCCAGAAAGTCTCTGGCAGCTCTCCAGCACTGATGGTAGGGGGCACAAGGGTCAGCAGTGTGGCTAGTGAGAGAGGTGGAAAAACTGCAAAATCATTCCCAACTTTGCCAAGAGGCCAAGGGTTCTTTCCACTTAGGGGACCACAAGTAAGAGGTCCTACATTTGTCCCCACCCTTAGATCAGGGATAATGATGGAGGTACCACTGCGTAATACTAGAATGGCGTGCAACAATGGAAGGTTGGCTCGTGTTTCTTTCCCACCTGTGGGCCCAAGACACCCAAGGCCTATGCTTATGTCTTCCAGTGTTCCGGGTTTACCTTGCTCTACTGCTCATTGCTTCATACCTGCCCCACCTCCAAGTTTCAATCCATTTTTCATTAAGCCTATTGCTTTTGCACCTCCCCCAGTATTTGGTCCTCCACTGTCACCTTATTTTGCTCATTTGCATTCTGGAAGAATGCCTTTTCCTGAATCCTTAAACAAAGAGCTCAAGTGATAATAAAATTGGGAAGAAGAAAGTCAGGGTTGGGAAATACCTTCAATTTACTCAATTACATGTTAATATTTGAAAATCCTAACCCTCCAAAATCTGTTCCACACTAATGTGCCTTACAAAACTGGATATTCAATAAAGATTTTAAAGTTTAAAGCATTGTAAATTTTTAAATGCCTCTCTGGGAGCCTAAACCTTGGATTTTTTTTCTATTTTTAAAGCAATTAAAGCAGAAGCATGCCAGTGTTTGCTAAATGACTTAGTTGAATCCATGTTTCTGTTTACTACTGACTGTCCTGCAGGGTGGCTGTGGAGAAATCAGCTGGGCCTTGCTAGCCCATGTGGGGAATACCTATACACCTAAGATTAGGAGTATTACTTAAACTTGATGAATAAATTAAGATCCATAAAGGCAGGCTAAGTGTCCAGATACTAGAGAAAAATGCACAAAATAATAAAAGGAGCAAGATGAGACTAAGGTCAGAGTATCAGAGCCAACATTTCACAGACAGAGGCAGAAGCAAACTGAATGACCAGGAATTAAGAAGGAAAGGGAAAGATGAGTGTGTTAGTTTTTCATTAGTGTGACCAAAATTACTGACAGGAACAACTTAGAAGTGGAAAAGTTTATTTTGGGTTATGGTTTCAGAGGTTCAATCCCTGCTGGCTGATTCCATTGCTGTAGATCTGAGATGAGGCAGAGCATCATGGTGGAAGGGTGTGGTGAAATTAAGCTGTTCAATTCATAGTAGTATGGAAGAGAGATAGAGAGAGCAAGGATCCAGGAACAAAACAATCCTGAAGGGCACACCCCCAGTGACATACTTCCTTAATCCATGCCTGTTGCGAAGTTATAAGGGGTTGGAGTCTTTAACCTCCCTGTACCCAGGATGGACCTCTTTTGTCCAGCAAAAGAGGCCAGAGAGGCCTTCCCCAACGAAGAGGCTAGACTGGGAAAGTGAAGGCCGCCAATATTCCCTCCACCTGCCTTTTGAAGGCTCAGGAACATACCAGGGAGTCCAGTTGGTGGGTACAGGAGCTCGTTTATTGAAAAGGTGGACAATGCTTTATAATGGGCCATAGCCAGTCAGTGACCAGCAGGGCGGTTCTAGCTCTCACAGCCACGCCCCCTGATTAGCCTAGGTCAGGTAACAGGGCGTGGTAATGTGGCAAGCAGCCAGAAAGCCAGAGCTTTTCCATTCCCTTGGCAGACAATGTAAGGTCCCAACACATGCCCCACTTGCCTATAGTTACAACCCAGTAATCCATTCAAATTATCAGATGAATTAATCCACTGATGTGGTTATAGATCTTATAATCTAATCATTTCAGCGCTGAACATTCCTGCATTGTCTATCACATGAGTTTTGAGGGTCACCTCATATCTAAACCACAACATTCCACCCATGGGCCCCCAAAATTCATGTCCACTTCACAATGACAAATGCATTTAGTCCATCTCCAAGAATCACAATGGTCTCAACAGTTCCAACATTGCCCCAAAATTCAAGTTCAATGTCTCTTCTGAGACTCAAGGCAAAATCTCAGCTGTGAGCCCCTGTAAAAATCAAAGCAAATTACACATATCCAATATACAATGGCATAGAATAATCATTTCCACCACAAAAGTGAGGTATAGGGACATATAAAGAAGGGGTGGGTCTAAAACAACAAAACAAGACCAAATCCTAGGTTGGCAAACAGCCCTGTAGCTCCACATGCATAATCTCAGGCACATGATGTTGAGATGTGACCTCCAAAGGGCTTGGGCATACAGTCGATGTGGCCTCCCTGAGTCTAGATCTGCTCACTTCCTGCAGTTTTCCCAGGTAGATTTTCTAAGTTAGTGTCATCCCTTAATCCTGGAGGTCTCCACTGCATATTCAGTTTAGTTCTCACAGGTTCATACATTGCCCTGTCCAGGCTGTACACAGGGACTCTGATAATGTCACATGTTGCTGGCCTCCCAGGCCTTCCTTAGAAACCTTATTGAAAGCCTTTGTGATGCCTTAACTCCAAATTCTGCATTTCTGCAGAATCAGCACTGGTGCCATGCCAAAGTCTGTTGTGAGCTTAAGCAGTAGCTGGGCCTCCTTGGACCATAGGTGCAGTGCCCATTGAGTACCTGGTCACACTTCGGAATAAATCATGAAGAAACAACTTCCTGGGCACCCGTATGGGGGAAGGTACCACCATGATCTCTTCTCAAGTGACTTTTCATTTTAATACCATTGAACCTGCCATGGGTATGATCATACTGATTCTTGAGATGCACTCAAAGAATATTTCCAATTTTTTCTGTGAAAGACATTTAGCTTCTCTTTAGTGGTGGTAATCACCTCAGCAACCATAAGTTCACTGGCCCCGATTTTACATGTGGTTCTTCTCTGGCCAAACTGCAACCTTTTCATATGTTTATTTTAAGCTCTCTGTTCCTGATTCTCATATTTAGCCTGGCTAAAAGCAGCCAGAGGTACTATCATGCCACTACCTAAATGCACCACCTGAATGCCTTGAAATTTCCTCTGCCAGATTAATTAGTTCATCACTTTTATTTGTATATTTTTATTTTTAAAATATTTTTAGTTGTCAATACACCTTTATTTTATTTATTTTTATGTGGTGCTGAGAATCGAACCCAGTACTTCACACATACTAGGCAAGTGCTCTACCACTGAGCCACTACCCCAGCCCCCCAGTCCATCACTTTTAAATTCAGCCCTTAATAAAGTCTCAGGACATGGACAAAATGTAGACAAGTTCTTTGCTGTAATGTAACATGTGTGACCTCTAGTTCAGTTCCCAGTGGATTCCTCCTTCCCCTCTGATACTTCATGAGCACAAACATTATTGTCCTCTGCCCTATTTTCACTCTGGTCTTCTGCGAAAATACCAGAATAACCCACTCAGTTCTGCTCAAAACATTCTAAGGTTTCTCCATGCTACATTTCAAAACTTTTCCAAAAATCCTCCTGTAAACTAGTTCCAAAGGTGTCTGAACCACATAGTCAAGTTAGTCACAGCAATGACCCCACTTTTAAGTACCAATTCTTTTATTTGTCAGGTTCACATGGCTGTGATCAAAATACCCGAAAAGAACAAGTTTATGGAGAACAAGTTTATTTGGGGTTCAGTTTCAGAGGTTCAGTCAATGGGTGGCAAACACTGTAGCTCTTGGCTCAAAGTGAGGCACAACATCATGGTGGAAGGGCATGGTGGAGGAAAGTTGCTCACTTCATTGTAACCAGAATGCAGACAGGAAGGAAACAGGAAGACAAGGCACAATATAGAAGGGCATGCCCCCAGTGACCCACCTCTTCCATTCATACCCCTCCTGCTTATAGTTTCACCCAATTAGTTCATTCAAATTATTAATCTATTACATGGATTGATTCTCTGATCAGATTACAGCTCTCATAATTGAATCATTTCAGCTCTGAACAATCCTGCATTGCCTAACATGAGCTTTTCATGGAACACTTCATGTCTAAGTTATAACAATGGGAAAGTCTTAGATCACTATTTCAACATGAAATAGTGTTTGCCTCTCAAATTCTCACTTTTGCCAAGTTAATAGTATATATAGGGTCAGATTAATTCAGTCTAGGGACAAATGGGAAATGTTAGATCCTTTCAACAATTTTGTGAACAAAGGTCTATTATTTTATGCTCTGAACTTTTAATTACAAACTAAAAGATTTTGCTAATGTGGAATTACTTTCTCAGATACTGCTGCTTGTAATCCTCACAATTTGCTACAGTATCCCATTACAATGTCAGATCTGAAAGATTATTAAAATACCCAAATGTTAACATTCAAGTGACAAAAATATAGGCAAAATGCAGAATGGAAAGTTGTCAATTTTGACTACTATAAAATATAATTCAGCATATAAAAGTGCCTTAAAACATACCACAACTGTAAATGAGCAACGAGTAAATCAGAATTGTCTCCATAAGACTGTTCTTTTATTTAATGTTTTTAATTGTAGGTGGACGCAATACCTTTATTTTATTTATTTATTTATATGTGGTGCTGAGAATTGAACCTAGTGCCTCACACATGCTAGGCGAGCGTTCTATCACTGAATTACAACCTCAGCCCCCAAAAGATGGTTCTTAAATGAGCATTTTTCATGTCTAGTGTTGATGGTGTTGGCAATGCAATAGCTAGCATCTGACAAAAGATGCAGATCTAAAAGACACCTACCTTATTAGGAAAATCATTAATACATATGTAGTACCAGTAACAGGTTATTTGCTAGTGTGACAAGAAGGATACATGGATTTCTAAAGTTTCTTTTTCCATTTGTTTCATAATTGGTCATTCTAAATGCACAGGTGGTGGTCCAAGACTTAGCAGGAACATCTGGATAGAGCTTGATAGATTTTTTCTCACTCTGTGTATGTCCTGAAGCTGGCAGGATTCCATCAATTCATTGTGGTGAGTTGAGAAGAAGTATTCAGCAAATCATTTGACAGCTGCTCACTATGAGGTAGCTTAGTCCCAGCATACCAGATACTTATTGAATTTTCAGCCTTAATGAACAGAGGAGTTAGGCATGCTTATAGTCATCAAAACTATCTTTTGAACCAGATGTTAAAAGATATTTTGATAAGAAATCAAAATGTTGTGTCAACAGCAGTGCTGCATCTCCAACGAATTGACAAAAGGTGTGGTGACAACAGAACACAATCCTTTCCTTCTTAAAGGAAGTAGCTCAGATAAACTCTCAAAAAGACCACTTATAATTACAGCAATCCATGACAAATTCACTATAAAAGAAAGTGCCACAAGCACAATCTCCTTTTCAACCTTCTGTTTTCCTTCCTAACACTCTGCATGTTTATTATTTTCTATGTCATTGCTAAACAGTGAACACCTATAGTAAGCAAAAAAGATAACTATTAGCAAATTGAGTCATTGAAGTTTTATTTTTAACTTTGTTATAAGGTATATATATATATATATATATAATATATATATATATATATATATATATATATATATAATTAGTTTATTTAGAACTTTACGTCTATGTAACAGGTTTCAATGAATTCAAGTATTAAATAAGCTTAGGGTCCTGTTGTCTATTGAAAGTGAAATGCAAATTTTTTCATCCATGGTTTCTGTATGGAAAAACCATATTACTTTGCTATCATACATACCAGTGTCCTCAATGACAGTGATTCATCTATTTTTAAGCAGATGATTCACTTTAAAATTACTATTTTTAAATTATTCTAGTGCAAATCAAACCATAATTAATCCTATACCAGGACATCTATTTTAGAAAGTGCTCATTTATTCAACCCTTCTGAATATATATGCTTTATTTTATTCTCTGTGGCTTAAATAGCTCCTTTATGCAAAAGGGAAAGATAAACACCAACAAAGAATTTCTTCTGATAATAATGTGAATGTCTTAAGTACGTTCTAAGTTATAATCATCATCACAAGAAGATTGATGTCATACTGTTTTTATTTATAGTTCTCATTATATTCTGCCACAAGACCAAAATATCAAATTTTAACATCCTGTATATTCTATAGAAGATAATAATCAATGGTACAACTTAGACCTTTTTTTGTTGTTGTTGTTCTCAGGCATGACTCATTAGCCATTCCTATTTCCATTGTTTACAACTTCTGTATCTTGGGCAGAAAAGGGGCACATTCATCCAATCAGAAAGTGGAAAACTGAAAATGTTAAAATTTAAAGTTATTAAGTGTTTAAAGATTATTTTCTTTCATAAACTAGAATGACATTAAAAGCATACATTGTTCTTCTGATGTGCTTACAACAAAAACATGAAATGGAATCAAATAATTTATTTTCCTTGGATATTAAGGTTGCAATCATAGTACTATCTTTATCTACAATAGAACAGGAGATTTATTGTGTGGCTGTTACTAAATTAACTAGGTAACACATATATAAAGGAGGAGAAAGATACAATTCTATATCTTATGTAAGAATTGTGCTAGAAGAATGGCCTTGCAATATCAATTTCTACTAGAAGTTATTGATTTTTAAACTCTAATTATAGGTCTATGTAGATTGATCCTATTTCAGATCAGTGCGCTAAAGCCAAAAACAAAAGACATTTTAAACAGGTAAAAAAAAAAAAAAAAAAAAACAAACAAGAACAAGAACAACAAAAAAACTATGTTTTGTCATAGGCTAATCCCGTAGCTCTCATGACATCTTATTTGAATTCTTTATAATGAGCCAGATTGAGTAAGTCCCACAGAAAGAGAAATTGATAAGACTAAATTACAAAACCTATGTATTTTCTGTGGTGATTTTTCTTTCTCTTTATAAGAAACAATATGTATAGCATTTATCAAATCAAGTCTAGATTTGAGAAGTCAGATAAATTATAATTTAGCATAGAATCACTTTTGTTGATTAATTTAACTGATATATAAAAGCATAATATTATTTATGAGATGCCATGTGATGTTTTAGTACTTGTATACATTGTATAATACTTAAATATGTTAAAACATATCTATTTTATCAAACATCTATTATTTATTCATGGAATACATTCAAAATCCTTCCTTGCAGGATTTTTGAGACTTAAAGTACATAATTATTATCTATATTCACCCAACTGTGCAATAACACATCAAAACTTCTTGTCCTTTTTGTCACTTAGTACACATAGGTCAACCTTTCCACAAATTTTCACCCTGTCTACACTTCCCAGGCACTAGTAAGCACCTTTCCACTTTTAACTTCTATGAGATCAACTTGTTTACATTTCACATATACGTACAATCATGCTGTACTTTTCTTTCATAGCCTGGTTTAATTCTGGCCATAATGATCTCCAGTTCTGTCTATGTCATCACAAAGACAGGATTTCCTTCTTTGTATGGCTGAATAGAATTCCATTGTTATAGGTATCAAATTTTCATTGCCCACTTATTAGCTAAGAGAATTTCAAGCTGTTTCCATTTTTTAACCTCTTGTGATTATTACTGTAATAAACATATATGAGTACTGATGTCTTTTCAGTGTACTAATTTCTTCTCAATTGCACATATACCCTAGATTATATACTAGTTCTATTTTTAATTTCTTGAGAAGCCTGCATACAGTTTTCCAAAATGGATGTACTAATTTATATTCCCACCAACAGCATGTAAGGATTTCCTTTTCTCCACATACTTTCTAGCACCTGTTTTTATTTTTTGAGACTTTTTGATAATAGTTATGCCTCTTACTGAGATGAGGTGATATCTCAGTATGGACTTATTTGCATTTCCCTGATTAGTGAGGCTCAACATTTTTTCATATATCTATTGGTCAGTTGTATTCCCTTTTTTTTTGGGGGGGTAGCAGGGATTGAACCCGGGGTTGCTTAATCACTGAGCCACATTCACAGACCCCTTTTTTATGTTTTATTTTGAGACGGTCTCACTAAGTTGCTTAGAGCCTCACCAAGTTGCTGAGGCTGGCTCTTTTTAAAAAGTATTTTGTTCTAAGTTGTTATATATGACAGCAGAATGCATCACAATTCATATTACACATATAGAACACAATTTTACATATCTCTGTTTGAATACAAAGTATATTCACACCATTCTTATCTCCATACATGTACTTAGGGTAATGATGTCCATCTCATCTCACCATATTTTTTACCCTTATGCCCCGTTCCTTCCCCTCCCTGCCTATTGCCCTTTCTAGAGTTCGTCTAATCTTCCTATGCTCCCTGTCCCAACTCTACTATGAATCAGCTAAGGTTGGCTTTGAATTTGTGATTCTCCTGCCTCAGCCTCCCAAGCTGCTGGGATTATAGGCATGTGACACCGTGCCTAGCAATGTCTATTTAGATATATGACCCATTTTTAATTGGGTTATTTTCTTTTTTGCTATTGAGTTTTGGGGATTTCTTATATATTCAGGATATGTTCCCTTGCCAGATTTATGTTTTGTAAATATTTTCTCTTATTCTGTAGGTTGTCTCTTCTTGATTTTTTTTCTTTGCTGGAGAAAAACTTGTTAGTTTTATATAACCCCACTTGTCTATTTTTATTTTTATTCTTCATGCTTTTAGAGCCTTCTTAAAAAAATTCTTGCCAACTCCAATGCTCACAAGTGTTTCTTCTATGTTTTTCTCTTGTATAGATTCATTGTTTCAATTAAACTTTTTAATGCTACTGGGGATACCCAGGGGGTCTTTATTTACAATGAGCTATAGCCCCAACCCTTTTTATTTATTATTATTATTTTTTGGAGACGGGGTCTTACTAAATTGCTTAAGGTCTTAATAAATTGCTGAGTCTGGCCTCAAACTTGTGTTCTTCCTGCCTGATATTCCTGAGTTGCTGGGATTACAGGTGTGTGCCACTACATCCAGCTCTAATGCATTTTTTTCTTAAGTACTTGAGAGGGTGCTACTATTGCTAAACATTGATTAGATATGTATACTTCTCCACCCAGCTTTGTGGACTTAACTGATGCTCAGGAAATCCTTCTCAGTATCTCCATGTCTAAAGAAACCCACTGAAGAACTTATTTTCATAAAAATGATTTCACTATTGCTTAATATTCTATGAAGGTAAACTAACTATTTTTCTCAACTCCCAAATATCTTCCCCAAGTGAAACAACATAAAGGTAACATATTCATCAATCCCACCATAAAGACTTTGTACAGATAATTGTATTCAATCATATAATATGCTGGGAAATATACCTTTATAACTGATTTCATCCAACATTCTGAATTTAAAGGCTATAACTCAGAGGCAAGGCAACATCAAGAATATGGGGGTTGATGGATGGTGTTTGTGCATGTGCAAAAGAGAAAAACAGATGGAGAAAGACAGAAGATTAAAAATAGAAAGGGGCAGGGACACTGTCAGTTGAGAAGAGATGAAATGCTTCAGAACAGGAAGCAGCTGCAAATTGGAAGTACTGTGAGAAAAATAATAAATTTTGATATGTGAGAATATAATCCAGAAAAGATAGAGTGGGGGCAGTTTAAAAAAAAAGACATGGATTAAGTGTTTCATGATAGAAAAGGCTATGTATAGGAGCCACACATTTGAGGGGCTGAAGATGAGGTGATTAGAGAAACATTATCCAGCCTTCCTAAAAATGAATCTATCTCTGCTACTTCATTCCTTCCTATAAATATCATCTCTCCTGAGATAGCATCCTGCATCCTATCTCATATTTCCTAAGTGAAACTGGAAGCACTTTCTGGTTTATATTTCATTAATCCCCTAAATTGGCCTTGAGGAGCAAACACATCATCATCAAGGTTAACTTCATTAGTGAGATGAGTATCCAATGAATCACACTCAAATAAAAACATTTTATTTTCAAATTCTCAAAACATAAAATGTTTTGAATTTCTTAATAATCTTAACTTTCATCTTTTCTCCTCCTGTGGAAGTACAGTGATCATTTTAGCATTTTATCTTTTACCCCTCCCACTAAATCATAACTTTCTGAGGCAGAGTGGCTGCCTCATCCAGAAAATAAGTGTTGTACTCATTTGTTCAGGTTGAATATTTACACTTCTTTTAGGTACAAAAATCCCATATATTGCATTAATCCCCTTTGGTACTCAATAGATAATTAGCAATGTACTCCAAAAAGTAGGTGGAAGTTGTTTAATGCACTAAATAAAAGTTTGAGTATCCATAAGCTGAACATTTTAAAAAATTCTTTTATTAGTTATCAGTCACATTTGAAGAATAATAGTCAAACATAAATTAAAGTTTCATAGTTAAAAAAATTCCTATGAAATAGTCTAAAGATCATCAGTAAAATCATAAAAAATTCCATTCCTACAGAATGAAAATGTTTAAAAATATTACTCATCCATTAAAAAGAATTACTTTTTGACTTTTGCCAGTAAATGTATGGATCTGGAGAGTATCATGCTAAGCAAAATAAGCCAATTCCAAAAATCCAAAAGTTGAATGTTCTTTCTGATAATCAGATACTAACCCACAAGAAGTGTGGAGGGGAAGAATAGTTCAGTGAATTAGACAAAGGGAATGAAGGAAAGGGAGGGGGATAGGAAAAGAAAAGACAGTAGAATGAATCAGACTCAACTTTCCCATGTTTGTATATCAATACATGACCAGTATAACTCCACATCATGTACAACCACAAGACTGGGATCCTAATTAGAATAAGATGTACTCCATGTTTGTATAAATATGTCAAAATATACTCTACTTTCATGTATAAATAAAAAAAACCTCATAAATATCTCTTCAAACTCTATAGGAGGTGTTAGTGCTTTAGTGCTTACATTTAACAAACTAATTTTAATCCATATATATGTAATGTATCTATAAAAAAGTTGAACTGTCTTTGATATATAATTTACATGACCAAATTAGTAAATTTGAAAATCCTTCTAGAAAAGGGATTAAAAGGCATAAAATATAATTTGTCAAATAAGTAATAAAAATAACCGATAAACACAAAAAATAACAAATTAAAAATGCAAATTAAAATGAGAAATGAAATTTCTCATCTATCAAAATGGCAAAGATATTCTATGAAATCATGTTAATTATCTGAGAGTGTTTGTGGATATAAAAAACAGAACAATTATTGAGAGTAGGTTGCACTTTAAACAAAGGCATTAAAATAATGATGATATTGGATATATCACTTGTTGGAGTTTAGCCTTGGGAAATCGTCATGGATTTGATGAAAGGTTAAACCATGACATGCCAATCTTAGCTTACAGTATGCTCTTTATAAGAGCAAAAACTTAGAACTAAACTAAATGCTTCAAAACAGACAATTATCTAGTTAAAATTGTGGCACAACAAAATTATAGGATACACAATGTCACCATCAGAATTATGGCAGACACCTACAAGCTTAAAAATGAAACATTTTTATATGCACTTTTAAGAGAAGAAAGCTGTTTCAAAAGAATATGACAATATGAGCCAATTTTTGGCTTATTTATATTTAAAAATTTATACATACTAACTATTTTTACTTTTGTAATTAAAACTAAGAGTTATGATAAAAAGGAGAGTGTGTAGATTTCTGTTTTAGTCAAGTTTTTTCTTATGTGACCAAAAGACCTGATAAGAATAATTAATAGTTAATTTTGTGGCTCATGGTTTCAGAGATCTTCATCCATAGATGGCTGACTCCACTCCTCAGGGCCTGAGGCAAGGCAGAACATCATGGTGGAAGGGTGTGGCAGAGAGAAGCAGCATAGGACATGGCTCCAGGAAGAAGAGAGAGAGAGAAAGAGAGAGAGAGAGAGAGAGAGAGAGAGAGAGAGAGAGAGAGAGAGAGAGAGAACTACTAAACAAGAACAAAATATACACTCCAAAGGCAAGCCCCCAGGGACCCACTAGTCGTATCCTACCTACCCTCAGTTACCATTCAGTTAATCTCTATCAGGGGATAAATGCACTGATTAGAATAAAACTCTCATAGATCAATCATTTAACCTTTAAACTTTATTTCATTGTCTCACACATGAGCTTTTCGGGGATACCTCATATCTGAACCATAACAATTTCTAAGGTATTTTTCAGATTTACAATTCAATGATTTGAAATAGAAGCTATTGCATGACGTAACAGAAACATAATGCTATAGATATTTTATACTCATAGTTATAAATAAATTAGCACCTAGAGAGTGAAAATGGAAAAAAAAGTCAAGTATGTTGGGATAGTTAGGAGAAGCTTGTTATAATGAGCTTAAGCAAGATGAACTCAGGAGACAATGAAACATTTTGTTTATTGATTTTGATAAAATGAGGACCTATGTTACTAGTGGTAGCTAAGACTTGGTATTTGGATGTGCACTTGTTTTCACAAGACAAAGCATCAGTGGCTTAGGTCTGGCCAGGACAGGTCAAATCCAGATAGGTCAGTTGAAGCAGCATAGTACAATTTCGTTTGAAAACTTTTCCAATTTCTCAATTTTCCCTTGAACTGTAATGATGCTATTTTTAATGCTTGCAGCCTAGAACATCACATGTTAACTCTAGTCAGAAAAATGTCAGAAGCATGTAGATGAATCATATTTCTGATCTAGTTAGGAACAGAGGTGCTACGATTATCACAATATGTGATTCAGTATCTTTCCCCCTTTTCACCATTTCTTGTTGAATGTAAGCAATTTAAAAATAATGGGTTGAGAGAGAGATGACTTAAGTAGTTTAAAACTACATATAACCTAACCTGAACAGCATAACTCTGAGAATTAATTATTTTCTATAATTCATTATGATGCCTACACTTTTCAGTGACTCTTAAGGGCAGACCCCTAAACCATGGGGTTTGTGAAGTAAGTGATATATGCAAGGGTGCCTCACCAAAGATGTACAAATGAGGATTAAAATTCTGTGTATAATATGCTTACTAAGCAGTATACCTGAGTAAGGGCAACTTTTTCTAATTTGTCCACAGAGGCAGCAAATACTAGTTTTGGCCCAGGTTAATAACCAATGAGTCCAAACACCTTCATATCTGATAAGACTGAAAAATCATTAAAAAGTATGATCCTAAAGAAACCACATTTTCAATGTTGACTGAATTAGAAAATAATTGCCACTCAATATACCCAGCAAATGATCAAAGACCAGCCACCTCTCAACAGTAAATTACCTGCTAGAAAGCTGCCATTAAACATGGAAAATTGATTCATATGAAAAAGTAAATTAAAAATAAGGTTGACAAGAGGCAGTTGCTTTAATAGTATTTCTACAAATAAAAAAATCCCAAGAAACATTTCTGCTGCACCTGTAAAATAAACATTTTTAAGAGAAAAAATATAAAAATAGAGTTAGATCCCTCAAACCCAAGCACCAGGGTAGCATTTCAAATATTTTTTGGAATATTGTTACTATGACTTATACTATTAAAATATTAAAAGTAACAACACTGAAATTCACAATAAACATTTAATATAATAAGCCCACAGATACAAACAAAGCATGGAGCTGTATGAAATCCACTTTTTACTGTATGTTGAATATCAAGCATAAATATATTAATGAGGCACTTTATATGAACAAAATAATTTTGCTTCCTGAATACATTTAATATGTTCTATATTTTTTTCCCTGTATTTATTTTCTCTCTCTCTCTCTCTCTCTTTTTTTTTAAAGCACCAGAGTCCTTTAATGGAAATTCATCATAAAAGTCAGCTGTATTCACATTTCTAGTGAAGAAGCTTATTTAAAAATTTCTTAGAAGATGCCTCTTGGGTTTAGCTGTAGTCAGGAAATGATGTATAATTAGCACTTTTATGTGGCATTAACAAACAATCTTGTTAGTTCATTACTTTTTAATATTTGTGACAGTCTTCGAAAGCAGATTAAGAGCAACTGTAATTTCCATATGCAAGATCTGATAACTATAAAGCTCAGAAAATGTTCATTTTAATCAAAACCATGCTACAATACTGCATTTTTTATTTGTTTTCTCCCCATGTTACTTTGTAATCTACTCAGACACTTAATAGGGATTTTGATAAATTTTGATTGGAATAAATGAAGCAGCATTTTAGTTTGGCCTATTTGGTTCACTAATTAAATGGACCAAAAATTAATGAATATTGTTTTGTCACTGATCCACCTGCTACATGGATATCCACAATTTCTTCTATTTTTGAAGATAATGAAAGAATGATAGATTTTTTAAAAGCCTGTTAAAGATAACATCAATTCAGAATTCCTGACTTTGAGAAAGCTATAGCGAAAGATGATGTTGACAATTATGGGAAAGAGCTGCCTAAACAAGACTTAGTTATTAAATTCATACAATATCTGAATGTTTTCCTAGACAAAGCTATCCAGATGCTATGTGAGTTGTATTTTCTACAGATACTTGCTCTATATGACAGGAATTTTCAGTCTGTTTTAGGCATATTGTATAAATTTGGTTGTACACATGGGTGGATTTGGAGACCAGAGGAAATACAAGTGGTGATAAAGTCTTGTGAAAAGAAAAAGTGTAAAGTATCGTAGAAAAATTACACAGGAACAGATTATAAAAGACTTGTGGCCATTGAGAGTTTGGATTTCATCCTAATTGCAATTTCAAAAGCACAGTTGGAGAAACAACCCTGACTATTTGATTATTTAAACCCAGGCATGGGTGATGTCTCTATGCATATATGATGAAGTTGTATAGTGGTATCAGCTCCTTTTCCAGGTCCTCATATACAGCCCACAGTAACTTTAACACATAGTGTTGTCCTAAAGTCTACTTCCTGTACCTAGATATTCTCTACCATTAAGCAGAAACTAATTTTATTTGATACTCAATACCAAATACTAATATCCCTAAAATTGGATAAACATGTACATTCTTTACACCTCTACAAATAGTAAAAACAAATGCCATTTGATACATTTAATTATTTCCTTCTGAAATAAAACACTAAAAACATAAAATAAAAACTATATAATAAAATCCAGGGAAACTCTTTGGACTCAGAATTGAGCATCCCTGGTGTCTACACAGTTATATCCATCCATTCCACTTCCACTAGTTGGCTACCAACTCACTGTCTTGACTTCATTAATAATTTGTGAACCTAAAAAACAGTTAATTTCAACATAATAAAATGCTGAGTTTTTTCTTGCTCTACTTCAGGTACTTGTCTCTTTGAAATTAGACACAGTGGTGACCTAATAGTTATTTCATAAACCTTTTATTAAAATATCTGCCTCTTGAAAAATATTTACTTCAAGATAGTAAAACATACTTTTATCTTGTATCAAGTTAAGGTATGAAATTTTAAATATTTTTTTGAAAATCATTGATAAAAAGAAATATGGATTTGGTTCAATGCAAAGTCCTAAAACATTCCACTAGAGACCTTTCTCAATTAATCAGTATTGAAAGTATCTGGTTATTTAGTCAGCAATGAATGCAATCTATTGTATAATAAGCTATTTTCTTCAGAAGTGTGTCATGAAATATTTTGTTCAAAGACATGTAGTGTTCATACTATGAATATGACATTTCCCCTTTAAATAGATCACATTTATATTCTCACTGAGGATAATGATTAATATCATCTAGAGTGGAAGCACAAGCCTTCATTTTTCTATAATTATCTCCTTAAGCTATATACTTACTTGCATAATCTGGAGGAAAGGAAAGTGCATACATTGGAGGTGCAATATTAATTGACAAGTTCTTATCTGAGCAATGAATAGGCATAAACATAGAATGTTAGGTACTTAGAAATACATTTGTCCAGATAATTTCTGTTGTATTTGAAGAATGTGATGTTCACACGTTAGGAATTCAGCCTTTCTAACTCACATTCTCTGGCTCCTTTACCTTAGAATGACTACAGAGAAGAGAAATGCTAAGGTATCCTATGGTACCAACACAGACACCTTCACCAAACTGAATCAGATGCTACAGAAGATTGCATTTTTCAATTTAAATGTTTCTAATCTTTCTCTGAGCCACGCAATCATTGTTTTCTATGTTTAGGACATATGCTTTCCTGAATATATTACATTATGAAATTGGAGAATATAATGCTAAGTGAAGTTAGCCAATCTCAAAAATCCAAATGCTAGAAGTTTTCTCTGATATGAGGAGGCTGATTCACAGTGGGGTTGGGAAGGGGAGCATAGGAGGATTAGAGGAAAACTAGAAAGGTCAATGGGGAGGGAGGGATAGGGAGGGGAAAAGTGATATAAAGGGAAAAAAGATGGTAGAATGGATATCATTAGCCTAAGTGCATGTATGAAGACACACATGGTGTGAATATAATTTGTATACAACCAGAGATATGTAAAAATGTGCTCTATATGTGTATTACGAATTGTAATGCATTCTACTGTCATATACAACAACTTTGAATAAAAAAATAAATTTAAAAAATCTGTTGTAATTTCCCATAAATGCTACCTGCTTACACATTGTCCAAAGGGTCATGGCAGAGCACATGATCATTGTCACACTAGCATTGTGAATTTCTTATAATCAATCAGTAGCTCATCAATTAATCTAGGAATTTCAGAAATTCTTGATTAAATCATTCTGAAGGACAAAAGTGGCAATTTCTTTTAGCTGAACACAAAAGGTTTTAAAAAATGTAATATCTTTCTTTTTAAAATGAGATATAATTCTTATGCCACAAAATTTATCTTCTAACCTGTATAATTCAGTGCTTTTTACATTTCAGAAAATTGTGCAAATATCACTACTAATTCCATAACATTTATTTTTCCCCCGAATAAACTCATACTTATTTGCATCCTCCAACTATCATTTCTGAAAGCAAAAATAACTGAAATGGGAAACGGACCTCAAGGGATCAGCAAGCTTTCTTTTTTAAGCAGTGGAATGGAACATTTTGGGGAGAGAAAGTGGTGATTGATTACAGGAGGGGTAAAATATTTATAGGGTTTGTGTGAGCTGTGATTCATAACAAATGAGATTTGGATCATTTGTAAAATGTGTTGGTTGGGTACTCAGAGGAAACAGTTGTACAAGTTCAAAGCCCTAATCAGCAAACAGTTGCAAAAATTCAAAACTCATTGTTGCTGGAAAAGGCTGAATGAAGGTCCAGAGCCCAGAGCTCATTGGGACCCCCACCTGGGGTTACACTGTCCTCCTTTCTCCCTGGGGGTTGTTATTCCTATTTTTTTTGGGGGGGGAAGTTGTTATTTTTATATCCTTCAACTTCTTTTTGCATTTATTTACGAAGACTTATAGAGCACAATACAGGAGTGAAGAAGCAGAAATAACTAGGATACGCATATGGTAAATGGTGTAAGATAATAAAACAGATATAAAAGAGGATGGCAAGCTGATTCTAATGTAGG
Organism: Tamias sibiricus; assembly: GCA_025594165.1. Lineage (NCBI taxonomy): Eukaryota > Metazoa > Chordata > Mammalia > Rodentia > Sciuridae > Tamias > Tamias sibiricus. Next base: position 117,481,190 of record CM046667.1, read on the forward strand.
TAATCAGAAAATAATTCATGGAAGTGACCTATATCTGAACAGAACATTAAAATATTGGTAAAATTACACCAGATGGAGACAAGCATTTACTAATTTAAAAATCACGTGGAATTTACCATTAGACAGTTTTGAGTTCAAATTCCAGCTCTTTCATTTACAAACTGTGTGTCTTTATAGAACATTTTAAATTTCTGAGAGTCTGAACATACTACTTTGTAAAAATATTATTGCCTACGTTGATGACTTTTGTAAAGATTATTAAAATATTATATAGATTGCTAGTGCGATTCTTGGCACATATAGCTGTATGTAGTGAAATCAGAGTTTATTCCCTGCTTCACCATTATCTCTGGGTTCTTGTCTAGCAAATTTTGAAGAATAAAATGCAAGAAAAATCACAGACGGGAAGAGTAAAAGGAACAGGATTTATTTAAGTGAGAAGACATAGCATGCCCACCATGCAGGAGTGGGACTGATAGCAGAAAAACCTATTTTGGTGTGCTAATTTAAAAATCTATGTGAAATAGGTATTGAAAAGGCATCCTGACTACCATCTGGGTTCCCTTCCATCCTCCTTTCCATAACCCATCCTCCTTCCTGTAACTTCCCTCTGGGTTCAACCCCACCTTCAATTTTCCACCTCTGGGACAAAGGAGTTGACTGGAGGCTTCCCACAGGTGAGTCTCAAGGTCTTTTACTTTTGAAATAGACCTTTATGGTGCTCAATTTACATTTCTACTGGTTAGCCCACAGGTGTGGTTGAAAGGAGTCCATTATCCTGACTGCCTTGTCATTTTACTATCTATTATATTTTATCCTCCTTCAATAGAGTGGTAGTTAATAAAAATCCTTGATACTATTCTAGGAAAAAAATGATCCAAACTGCTATATATCCAAATAGTATAAAAACACCACTATCTAACCCTTTTAGTTATTGTTTCCTTTAACTAGCCCTGTTAACTGGAAAACTAGCCTTTAAATGGGTTATTTTATGTCAAAATCCTTGACGGATTTTAACATTCATTTTAGTCTGTTCATTTTAGTTTGGTAAATATTTAACAACTGGGGCTGGGTTTGGGAGAGGAGGGAAAAAACCTTAATAGGTAATTTTTGACAATTCCTCTGGGCACAAATGCTTGCACTGTAGCTTATTTCAAACTATTGTTTAACAACTGGATCATATATTTCCTGCAATTTAAAAAATTGGCTCTTTTAGTGCTGGACTATAGCTCAGTGTTAGAGCACTTGCCTACCACATTTAAAAAATAAATAATAAATCAGCTCTTTTGAGTCAAACCATTGTGATCTGCTCCAGCACACCACTACTCATAGTGCTTAAACCATCAATATCTTCACTATCAACTAATTGGAAAACTAGCCTTTAAATGGGTTATTTTATGCCAAATCCTTGGTGGATTTTAACATAAAGAGGAGATCAGATACAGTTAATGAGCTTGCCTCAGAACTAGTCTGATTAACCTCAATCACAATATCAGCTCTGGATGATCCAGTATAGTGGTTCCAAACTGTTTGGTCTGATTGAATACATACTGCATAATATATTTCCTACTGTGGGTCTTGAAACAATCTAAAGTATCACTGATATAAATTAAGCAGGGATATTGACATTTGGAGATAGGAAGTGATTAGTCCAATGTCTCAGACAAGTCAGTGGCAAAACTGGTATAAAACCAAAACTGATTATCCTTTCACAACTCTTTCCCAAACATGGTTGTTTGTCAGCTTATGGTTCACATAACCTGATATGAAAAAAAATAAATAAAAGTGGTTTTCATTCAATTAAAATAATGAATGCTTCATTTAAATATTTATTCTTACTCCTTCATTTTTTAACCTGATTTACTTTCTAGCTTTTAATTTGGTGTATTTCAACTCATTTTTGCATAGTTGTTCAGGCCTTGTCCCTGATACTAATTCATGCCAATTTAATAATGAGGACATGGTTTTGAGAAAAAGGGGAAAAAAAAAGGTTTATTGTTTTACTAGCAATGGAGACACAAACACAGGATACTCCTGTCCCTGAGGCTGTAGTTCAGCCCATCTTTAAGGGTTGCATTCCAGGTGTGTTCTGGTAGGAGGTCCCAGGCTTGTTAATTTGGGAGATAGTCACTTCCTAGATCCTCTGGCAGACCACTCCTTCTGGTGGTAGGTGTGTTCAAGGACAATTAACTAGGGGAATGAAATATAACACTGTGCTCTTAATCTTGTTAGGGAGGCAGAGAAGGGAGAAGAGAGAAGAAAATATGTCATTTAAAAAAAAACCCTCAGAGCAATGAGGGCAATATTCAAAAGTTGAAGTGGACTACTGTTATATGGTGAGGGGACACTTTATTGATCCATTTAGAGATTGGGCTATGGTTAGGATAGAATGCATTTTCCAATCAATATGGAACAATTCATGTGGTTCTTCTTGACTGTACTTTCTGGTTCTGTACTGCTTTTCTCTAGAATCTGGAAGAGCGGACTGCTTTCACAACTGAAGTTTCTAGGCATTCTGTAAAGTTAGTTTCATAAAAGGGATAATTCTAGAAATGCTTTTGAATACCAATGCAATTTGTTTTTTGGTGGCTCTGGGGATTGAACCCAGGACCTTGTGCATGCAAGACAAGCACTCTATCAACTGAGCTATATCCCCATGACTCCTAATCTAAATGCCAGTTTTTGTTTGTTTGTTTGTTTGTTTGTTTTAAATAATGAGAGCTGAACTGAACCATTTCTCTATTTTATACTGTACAAAATTTGTATCGCCTTAAGGAAATCACATAGTAAATATAAAGAAATAAAATTTCACTATAACTGTTTCTTTTCTCTGAGTAAATTGCAGTAGTAAGGTTTTCCACTTTGTTTTTGTTTTTCTATTTCTGTTCAGTTTGTTTTGAGTCCTTTTTGTTTTTATGCTGCATGTGCACACACACAATTTTTGTGTATGCAATTTGAGATGAAGAAATTTTTCCTGTTTTTAATTATCAATGTCAATATCTCTTGTAATTTCCTCCCAATGTATATGAAACTTTGGACTGTCAGAAGTCTATTTCACTCTAGTTTTATATATCTGAACTACTGCAGGAATACTAAGTCATTCTGACACCTTTGCTAAAATGATTACAACAACTTACAATGACAAAATAAAAGAAAAAAGAGGAAGATGCCTAAACTGGTGATCAAGGTACCTGCTATGGATAAGCACAAATATTTACAAGCTTCCCAACCTAGACAGTTATTTACTTTGCAAATATCCATGGATTATAAACCCCAGTTGATAGTCAACTAGTGTGTTAAAATATTCCTACAGAGGCTGTTTACATGGTGTCTCTATTGTGGTTGGTTGAGGGTCCCTGTAAAAACTACTATTAAACATTTTGATTCACTTCTGATACTAAGTGCAGTTAATAGTATTCCTGCACATGAAGAGGATGTTCAGTAGTATGAAACAACAACAGTATTAGTAGCAACAAAGATAATAGCTATCATTTAGGTAGCACTCACCATCTGCTAGGCCCTGGTCTAGGCACTTTACATACATTAACTCTTAATATCTGCAAAATGTTTATAAGAAAGAATGTACCTTATGAGTGAGAAAACTGAAAAGGGGCAGGTTAGAAATCCTAACCAATATCACATAAATGATGAATGTTAGAATAGGAATTTTGCATAGTGTATGTAGCTCTAGAATCAGTTAATTAAATCTCCATTCTATAGTGAATTTATGATTGTTTAATAAAACAGTCATAATATCTAATTTCATGGAAGAAATATTTCTTATAAACTACCTCCATTTAAGCCAACAGCATTCCATCAAAGTATACTCAGAAATAATTCACACTTTATACAAGGAAGACAGTGTCTGTGGCATAATGCCTACTATCATCCTGATGCTACTATACTTGATTCCATGGCTAATGGATAGGCATGAAGGACCTCTGCACTTTCTGACCTCAAGGACACTATTCACGTTGCATTCCATGAGAATTGTTTCTCTTGGAGTTGTGTACTAAATATGCAAACGCAAGGACATGTAGACTATGTGTACCATAAATACTTCTTTGTAAACCTAGAATAGCTAATTTAGGAGTTAATCTTTTGCTACCTTTTTAATATTTTATTTTCACATGATTCATGTGTTTATGAATATGCCTAATGCAGTTTATGGTGTTTTCTCTTGCCCAAGAAGACTCCTCAAGAGAAAGAAGGCATGTCATGAATATCAAGAACAATAGGTTTGCCGGGCGCGGTGGTGCACACCTGTAATCCCAGCACTTTGGGAGGCTGAGACAGGAGGATCGTGAGTTCAAAGCCAGCCTCAGCAATGGCGAGGCACTTAGCAACTCAGTGAGACCCTGTCTCTAATAAAATACAAAAAAGGGCTGGGGATGTGGCCCAGTGGTCAAGTGCCCCTGAGTTCAATCCCCGGTACCAAAAAAAAAAAAAAAAAAAAAAGAACAATAGGTTTTAGTTACTGCTTTGAGTCTATACTGGCTAATAGTTCAGGTTTTAGAGTTAGACTGATCTGGGTTCACATATTTTTATTGTAATTATTATTATATATTATGCATTGATCATATCCATCCACCTTTCTTCTACTCTCTATTTCTCTGTCTTCTCTGCCATCTTGGTTTACAACTTAATGGCTATGACATAAGGGCAAGTTGCTGACTCTCAATTTCATCATCTGTAAATCCAAATATCAATGATTATAATTAGTATGATAATGTATTTAAAGTCCTTAGCATACTTCCAAGTATAGTAGGTGCTCAGTAAGGACTGAAAAATTATACTCTATGAATTATTTTGGAACTTGTTTTTCTCAATGTTTTGTCAGTTAATCATGCTTCACAGATCCATAGCTCATTCATTTTCACAATTTTAAATAGCAGAACATTTCAAAGTATGTATTATTTGTAGTTTTGCTACAATAAAGTATTCTAATGTAAATTCTTGCACATGTGTATTTGAGCAGAAAATTACTTCTAAATGAGTCTTTAAACATTAAAGTTATATTTAGTTTAGATCTTTACTACAGCATGTCCAGTGAATACTGACCAGATTTATCTTGTAGTTTTGATAAGCAAAAGTAATTATAGACAGATATTTTCCAAAACACTGACAATTTTGCTCAGATAAAATAATGTTGGGAATACTTTTCATCTGTCAAAGGCAGTAAAAAGGCAATTTATCATAATCGTATGGAAAAATGTCTGTTTAATAATAAAAAAGCATTTGATGGAAATCTTGATTTTTTAATAAAAATTAATGTGACTATTCATACAAAATTGATATTTTCAATAGAAATGTTCTAAAATCCCATGAAGCTATTCCCGCACTACATGTGTACAAATGGAGACATGCCCCCAACATGGTTTTTGTATTGTTTTGTTTTGTCTTCATATAAACACTGTTTGAGTAAAGCAAGTGTTACCAAAGTGTCAGTGTCTATGACAGCTGCAAAGGGAATCTAATTTCCTACAGCCATTTTTCTCCCTCGGGTGTAATTTACACTATAATATTCACTGCAAGCTCCAGCTCCTGTTCTGGTTGCAGAATTAACACTTCTGGTCCTCCAATCATTGCTGGTCCTTTTCTCTCTTGGCCCGGATCTTCCACTCCTGCCTCATCAGCCCCATCTGTTGGAAAATAGTAGCCGTCACCACCTTCCATGAATCATCCACTTACTTTCTTTTATGAAGTTCTCCAGTAATTCTGCATGTTTTTTCTGTTCACAAAAATTAACTTTCTCACAGTTAGACACAAATTTCTGTATGTAAGCAAATTTTATTTATTAGTTTACTGAGCAAATTTTTAAATGAGACAGAAGTCAAAAACCCTGATAGCTCTAAAGCTATCTCTGTGGCTAACTTTTTCTTATCCTCCTTTATTCTTTTTTATTTTTAGTACCTCAAAACAACAAAGGAAGAAAATAAAGGTTTCTAGGAAAAATAATCACTTTAGGTGTGTAATACCATTATCAATGATCTTATCACACCCTTCACCATATACATAATAAACAAAGCAAACAAACAAAAAAACCTGCCACACTTAAAAAACCTTAAGTGACATTTGGTCAATACTACAAAGATAACTTTTGTTAAAATCTGTTTGGAATTTGTTACTATGTTCAAAATGTATTCCTTTGTAATATGTATTTTTGACAATAAGTACTGTTGTTTGTACTGTTTTAACCATAATCCAGAATTTGATATTTAATAATTTAAACATTACTGGGTTCAATGTATTCTCTAATTTCATTATAATATTTTGAAACACAGATTGTCAATTGTTATATTTTTTAACTTTCAAATAAGTGGAGAATAGGCAAGGCATATTTTTATTAATGATGTCTAGCATAGCTGTCTTGTGGTAAGAAAACATAATTTGCATTATGGCAATCCTTAAAATGCGTTGACACTTGAAATATACTGAAACTTGCTTCATTGCCCAGCAGATGGCCAGCTTTTATAAATATATTTTTTTCTATTCTTGTAAAAAGCATTCATTCTATACTTCTTGGGTGCTGTTCCATATCTATTTGAATTGACTGAAACCTTGTTAATCATATTCATTAAATCTTGATCATTTTTGTCTACATTGTCTGTCAGTACTCTCTTACTCTATTACTTACTCCATCAGTTATATCACTTGCTAAAATTGTACCCAGCGGTTGTAGATTTCTCTATTATTTTTGTGCTTCTTTCAATTTGGGTTATATTTTCAAGGTAGATTTTAAATTCATAGAAACATGTAATTACCTCTTGATGACCAGAATCATTTAAATTGTTTTAAAGTGATTCAAGGTCTAGTCTGTCTGATATTATAACAGCACTAGCTTTTTTTGATTTGTATTTTCATGGTCTTTTTCCATTATTTATTTTCAGCTTTTCTTTCTCCTAATATTTTGATATGATAATATATAATTTAAAAATTGGTATGATAATCTTTGTCTTTTATATGGATCAGCTATTCTTTTTAAAAAATTTTTTTTTTTGTGTGTGTGTGGATGTATACAATGGTGAGATTCACTGTGGTTTATTCATATATGTACATAGGAAAGTTATGTCAGATTCATTGCACTGTCTTTCCTATTCCCTTCCTCCCTTCCCTTCATTTCCCCTTTGTCTAATCCACTAAACTATTATTCCCCTCCTTATTGTGGACTAGCATCCACATATCAGAGAAAACATTCAACCTTTGGCTTTTAGGGATTGACTTATTTCACTTAGCATGATATTCTTCAGATCCAACCATTTACCAAATGTCATAAAGTCATTGTTTATGGCTGAGTAATATTCCATTGTGTATATATACCACATATTCTTTATCCACTCATCTGTTGAGGAAGATTTTTTTCATATATTTGTTGACTCTTGCATTTCTTCTTCTGACAAGTGTCTGTTTAGTTCCTTTGCCCATTTATTGATTTGAATATTCATAAATGCATACAAAACAATTTGATCTGTTTCATTCCCCAGTACTTCCTCTTCCCTCCTCACTTCCCTGGATCCCTTTCCTCTTCACTATCACTCTATTGATCTTTCTTCTGTTTATTTATCATCATTTTAATTTGTGCACTGTACTTGAAATGAGAATTAATTGTGATATATTCATATATACATATAGCATAATTTGGACAATTTCATTTTGCTGTCCTTTCCCTTTCCCATCTCTCTGACCTCCCTCTCCATCCCCTTACTGTCTACACTGTTCCCCACTATATTTTCATGAGATACCCCTCTTAGCCCCTTATTTTTATCTATCTTCTGCACATGAAAGAAAACGTTCAACCCTTGACATTTTGAGTCTGGTTTATTTTATTTAGCATGATGTTCTCCAGTTCCATCATTTACAGTAAATGTCATAACTTCATTTTCTTTATTACTGAGTAATATTCCATTGTGTGTGTATGTATATATGTATACACACACATATATATACACACACATACATACACACACACACACATATATGTATATATACACACACACACACACATATATATAATATATATATATATATATATATATATATATATATATATATATATATATATATATATAATATTTTCTTTATTCATTCATATGTTGACCAGCACATGGACTGGTTCCATAACTTGGCTATTGTGAATTGTGCTGCTACAAACATGGTATGCATGTATTGCTATATTATGATTATTTTAATTCTTTAGAAAGCTGGATCCTATGGTACTTCCATGCCTAGTCTTTTGAGGGAACTCCATACTGATTCCCATAGTAGTTTTCTAATTTTCAGTCCCACCAACAGTGCCAAAGTGTTTGGTTTTCTCCACATTCTTCCTAGTATTTATTATTGTTTGTATTCTTCATGGCTGCCATTCTTACTGGAGTGAGATGAAATTTCTGTGTAGTTTTTTGTATTTCCAATAGCTAAAGCTGTTGAACATATTTGTTAGACTATTGTATTTCTTCTTTTGATAATTGCCTATTAAATTCATTAGTCCATTTATTAATTGGGTTATATATTTTGGTGTTAAATTTTTTGAGATCTTTGTGTATTCTGAGTATGAATCCTCTGTCAGATGAATATCTAACAAAAATTTTTCCCATTCTGTTGGTCCTGGCTTCATATTAATTGCTTCCTTTTCTCTGTCAGAACTTTTAAATATGATGCCATAATATTTATTAAATCTTGGTGTTATTTCCTGAAGTTTAGGTGGGTCCTACTGAGAAGGTCATCACCTGCACATATGTGTTGGAGTGTTGACCTTACATTTTCTTCTTGGAGTTGCAAAGATTCTTCTCTATTAAGCCTTTGATCTATTTTGAGTTGACTTTTGTACAGGGTGAGAGCTAAGGGTCTAGTCTCATTCCTGTACATATGGATAACCAGTTGTCCCAGCACCATTTGTTAAAAAGAATGATGTATTTTCTCCAATACATATTTTTGTAACTATTGTCAAGGATCAGATGACTGTATCAGTATGGGTTTGTCTTTGTGTATTCTATTGTTATTCTTTATTCTCTCTGTGTATTTTCATGCCAGTACTATGCAGTTTTTGGTAGTATAGCTCTGTGGTATTATTTGAAGTCAGCATTGTGGTGCCACCAGTATCAATTTTTTGACTTAGAATTGCTTTGGCTATTCTGGGTCTTTTATTCTTCCAAATAAATTTTAGAACTATTTTTCCTATTTCTGTGAAGAATACTATTGGTGTTGAGATGAAAATTACGTGGAATTTTATTTGTATATTGCTTGGTAGTATAGCCATTATGAGAATAATAACATAAAATCTGCCTCTCCATTATCATGGGAGGTGTTTCCATCTTCTTGTGTCTTCTCTGCGGGGGGCACCTGGCAACCCAACCAGTGTTTGACAAGGATCCACTGGGAGAATGATGTTTGCAAGGACTCATCATCTCGAGATAATGCCAGATGTATGCCTCTGGGCTCTGGTGCCTTTTTTGCACTATTTTCCTAATAATATAATATTCATACTATTTTCTAGTGGTGATTGCTGGGGGTGAGGGGAATACTACAGCATTTTCTGAGAATATTAATAAAATATAGGAAACCATAGCCCCTTCCCTACCACAAATAGTAAATAATTTCCTGCCACCGTGTGATGTGTTTTCTTCCTGGGGTGATTGTTATAAACATCTATTGTTATATGTGAGAACAGTCACAGAGCCACCTGTTTCTCCAGTCGTGAGTTTGCAAAAAGTATATAGTCTCACTGTTAGTAATCAGAAACAGAATAAAATTATAGTGCTTCCTACTACAGAGACCCTCTCTTGTGTCCCATGGGTTAGTTAGATCCAGAATCAGGAAATGTTATATGGTGGAGGGGTAAAAGTATTCATAGGCATAAGTTAAATGTTAGATTCTGGTGCCTGTGATCCTGCTTTAGTAAGATTTACTTTACTAAACAATATGGCAATTATCTACAAGGAAACTTGCCATGGTAACCACTGAGATCACTGCCCTCTTGACTAACCCGAACTTAAAGTTTAACTTAGGGAAGAATAGAGTCATAAGGTCTAATATACTTACTATTATGAAATATAAGAGCTAAGCACTATGACGAAATAGAAACTTAAGATCAACTTTGCTGATTACGTTCATAGCTTAGACATTAAATTAGAACAATAGCAAGGGATTGTTATTATCTCATACAATCACTTTTTCCAGTAAGCCTGTTCTGTACCAGGAATTCTATGGGTTTTATGTTAACTACATTCTTGGCATGTTATACTTTAAAAAATGTATAAAAACTGTGTGTGAACTCAATAAACTTGTCAGCATTCTGCACTGGCCTGTGAGTCTGTGTGGTTGTTGTCCATCCATCGCCAACGCTGTTTACCCCGTCACAACCCCTGGACCAGGAAGACCCCCAACCCTGCTGGGGCTGGACCCCGGCACTTCTCCAAGTGTTTTCTCCTATTTCTTTTTTCAGTGTTCTATAGTTGTCACTATAGAGATCTTTCACCTCCCTGGATAGATTTATTCCTAAGTAATTTTTTGAGGTTATATGTGAATGGGATTTTTTTCCATAGACTTTCATAGACATAGATTCATTTTATTATTCATATACAGGAAAGCTATTGATTTTTGTATGTTGCTTCTGTAACCTGCTACTCTGCTGAATTCATTTACTAGCTCTAGCCCTCTTCTGGTAGAACTTTTTGGATATTTTAAATACAGGATCATATAACCTGCAAACTAATAATTTGACTTCTTTTTATTTTATCCATTTTAATTCCTTCTCTCGATAATTCCTCTGACCCAAATTTCTAATATTAAATTGAGTAGGGGTGAAGAGAATAGATATCCTTATCTTGTTCCAGAACTTAAAAAAAAAATGCTTTTAGCTTTTTTCCATTCACTATGATGTTGAATTTTAGTTTTTCATATACAGCCTTCATGATGTTAAAGTTCCTTCTATCAAACAGGGATACATAAAACTATATATTATTTTCGGGCTTGAAATCAGTATACCATGTCATATTTTATAGTTTAAGAAGGGAACAAACTATAGAATAGTTCCTCATGGAGTCATATTTTCTATAAAAAGAGGCTCCGTGCTGAAGAAAATCTTGAGAATGAATGAATATCATATTTTAAACAGAATAATGCATGAGCAGATGTTATTTATATGTGTAAAATATATTTTGAGACATTCTATTAGGAGGTATTAGTAGGTATTATTAGACACCCTTTCAAGTTTATTAGCAGACATAATCACTGCTTCCCAAAATGTTGTGCTTTTTATAGAAGGAATATAACATACAGCTTAGACACACAACTGAAATTCATGTTAAGTAAGAATTTTTCCATTTGTACTGTCACATAGAAGTTAGCACAAGTAACAGTTTTACTTTATCTTAAATAGACAATCTCTTATATAATTGGCTGTGATAAAAAATCACATTTGCATGGTTAGTCTTATTCTTCACTGTATACCTACTATTGGGCACAGTTCTTTGCACACAGCAATAAATTAATATCAATTTATTGGTTAAAAATATAACTTTTTAAATCTTTCTTACTGGGTTCTATGTCACATGCTGAAAAGTGGTTATTAATTTTGACACTGCCTTGCAGCAGTGTACTGGTACTGTACTGGTAGTGGACTCTAAGAGCAATTAAATATATAAATAGCAATTATGCTGTACAATAAGATTATACTTAATGGTTTAATTTTTTTATTTTTATAATTTTTAATATGTACAACTCATAGTGCATGTATTTAGCATCTTTTTACATACAACTGTTTGTATACAAAGTATATAAGTACCATTCAGGTCTTCAATCATGCATTTAGATAATGATATCCATCTCATTCAAACACCAACTTTTTTTTCTTCTATATTCCCCCCTCCCTCCCCCTTGCTCCCTCCCTTCCCCTCCCTTCCCTTTGAGCATTCTAGTGTTCCTCTAGTCCTTCTATGTACCCCCCCATCCAACAAAACTATGAACTAGCCTCCTTATATCAGAGAAAACATTTGGTACTTGAATTTTTGAGACTGACTAACTTCACTGAGCATTATGTCTCCCAACTTCATCCATTTACCTGCAAATGCCATTAATTTATTTTCTTTTATTGCTGAGTAAAATTCCATTGTGCGTATATACCACATTTTCTTAATCCACTCATTTACTGAGGGACATTTAGTTTGGTTCCACAACCTAGCTATTGTCAATTGCACAGCTACAAACATTGAGATAGCTGTGTCACTGTAATATGCTGTTTTTAAGTCCTTTGGGAATAGACCCAGGAGTGGGATGGCTGGGTCATAGGGTGGTTCCATTCCCAGTTTTCCAAGCAATCTCCATATTGCTTTCCATAACGGTTGCACCATTTTGCAGTCCCACCAGCAATGTATGAGTGTGCCTTTTTCCCACATCCTCTCCAACATTTATTGTTGCTTGTGTTCTTGATAGCTGCCATTCTGACTGGAGTGAAGTGAAATTTTAGAGTAGTTTTGATTTGCATTTCTCTATTGCCAGAGATATTGAGCATTTTTTCATGCATTTGTTGATTAATTGTGTATCTTCTTCTGTGAAGTGTCTTTTCAATTCCTTAACCCATTTGTTGATTGGGTTATTTGTTTTCTTGGAGTTAAGTTTTTTGAGTTCTTTATATATTCTAGAAATTAGTGCTCTATCTGATGTACACATATTAAATATGTGTTCCCAAATAGTTGGCTGTCTATTCAATTCACTGATTGTTTCTTTTGCTGAGAAGAAGCTTTTTAGTTTGAATCTATCCCATTCATTGAATCTTGATATTAATTCTTGCGCTACAGGATTCTTATTAAGGAACTTGGGGCCGAATCTGACATGTTGGAAATTGGAGCTTACTTTTTCTTCTATTAGGCATATTGTCTCTGGTCTAATTCCTAGGTTCTTGATCCATTTTGAATTGAGTTTTGTGCATCGTGAGAGATAAGGGTTTAATTTCAATTTGTTGCATATGGATTTCCAGTTTTCCCAGCACCATTTGTTGAAGAGGCTATCCTTTCTCCACTGTACATTTTTGGCGCCTTTGTCTAATATAAGATAGCTGAAATTATATGTATTAGTCTCTGTGTCCTCAATTCTGTACCATTGGTCCACCAGTCTATTTTGGTGCCAATACCATGCTGTTTTTGTTACTATTGCTCTATAGTATAATTTAAGGTCCGGTATGGTGATGCCCCCTGCTTCACTTTTCTTGCTCAGGATTGTTTAGGCTATTCTGGGTCTCTTATTTCTCCAGATGAATTTCATGACTGCTTTTTCTATTTCTTTGAAGAATGACATTGGGATTTTGATTGGAATTGCATTAAATCTGTATAATGCTTTTGGTAGTATGGACATTTTGACAATATTAATTCTACCTATCCAAGAGCAAGGTAGGTCTTTCCATCTTCTGAGTTCATCTATAATTTCTTTCTTTAGGGTTCTATAATTTTCATTATAGAGGTCTTTCACCTCTTTCGTTAGGTTGATTCCCAGGTATATTATTTTTTAGATGCTATTGTAAATGGGGTAGTTTTCATCATTTCCCTTTCAGAGGCTTTGTCGCTGATATACAAAAATGCCTTTGACTTATGTGTATTGATTTTGTATCCTGCTACTTTGCCAAATTCATTTACTAGTTGAAAAATCTGAACATAGTCTGATTGGTTTCTCCCTATATGTAATCTGCTTCCTTTCTCTTGTGGCTTTTAGTATTCTCTCCTTGCTCAGTATATTAGGCATTTTCATTATAATGTGTCTTGGTGTGGATCTGTTGGGATTTTGTTTGGTGTTTGGTATGCCTCTTGAACTTGGTTTTCCCATTCATTCCTCAAGTTTGGAAAATTTTTTGTAATTATTTCGTTAAATAAATTACTCATTCCTTTGGCTTGAAACTCTGCCCCTTCCTCTATGCCAATCACTCTTAAGTTTGGTCTTTTTATGCTGTCCCATAATTCTTGGATGTTATGTTCTTGATTTCCAACGAGTTTTGCTGTATAGTCTAAATTCTTCTCTAGGACATATATTTTGTCTTCATTGTCTGAGGTTCTTTCTTCCAAGTGGTCTACTCTGTTGGAGATGCTTTCAATTGAACTTTTATTTTGGTTTATTGCTTCTTTCATTTCTGGAATTTCTGTTTGGTTTCTCTTTAGAGCCTCTATTTCCCTATTGAAGTAATCTTTTACTTCCTGTATTTGTTTTTGGAGTTCTTTGTCAAAATGATCTTTTGCCTCCTGTACTTGCTCCCTCATCTCATTTTTGAGTTCATTCTTAAGTTCCATAAACATTTGGAATATGTAATTTCTAAATTCCATCTCTGGCATTTGACCAACTGTGTTTGCCATGGAATCTACTGATGAGGTATCTTGATTTGTTTGTGTCTTTCTTCCCTTGTTTTCTCATATTGCTTGTGTGTCTTTTCTTCCTGCACTGTGGGACCTTGACTATTTCGATTTTCCCTTATAGACTTATGTTGTTCCTGTAGTACAATGCTATCAGATCCCCTTATAATTCCTTTACACTTTAAAACCTATCACTTTCTAGTCCAAAAATCCAATTTTGATCACAATGTACAAATTTGGTTAACCCAGATATTATTTCCAATTTACTCTGTATGTTTCTGATGGATTTTTATAGCTTCAAATATTGGATACAGAGGTGTTATGTTTTGGAAGAAGGAAGTGTCTTGAATTGTTCTTTCTTGGAAAGTATGAAAAGGGAGTTCTATTAAAGTGGTTTATTGGAAGTGGTTTAGTATCAGTAGACAAGAGAAGAAAGAGAATGGAGTAGACAATTAGGTGGAAAGACCAATTTATATATAAAGTAAGATGGAAAAAAGAAAAAAATAATAAAAGAGTAGATATTGGTGTAAGAGAGAGGAGAGAGAATCAAGAAAATAGAGAGTAAACTATATATAATACCGCTTTGCTATCCAGTTCAATTGCGCCGGTTCTAGAAATACCAAGTCCTGCGTATAACTTGTTTTTGCCTCTGTTTAGTATGCACTGGCAGGGTGTAAATATGAAAGATGAAAGAGAAAGAAAAGATGAAAAAGTGAGAAGGAAGAAAAGAAGGAAAGAAAAAAGGAGCAGAAGCAAGCAAACACACTGACAATCAATGCAAAAAAAAGCAAAACAAAACAAAGCCAAAAAAAGAAAAAGAAAAACCAACCAACCAACCAATAAACAAAAACAATCAAACAAACAAAAAAAACCCCAAAACCAATAAAACAAGCAAATCAACCAAGAAAAAAAAAAATTCGAACCCCAAGTCTCAAACAAAACGGGCCCTGGGAAGCCCCCCTCTTTTTTCCTTTCCAGTTTAAGCCAACTGCATCGGACCACGTCCAGACAGTCTGCGGCCCTGTCAGTGGAGTCAAGGTTGCACCCTCGGCCAGCGGCAGAATGGCTCAGTGGAAGAGTGGCTCAGGGGGGCTGTGTGTCAGCAGATGAATGGCACCGGGAAAGGGACCCTCCAGAAGGCACCCTTTCCCCACGTCCACCCACTGTTGTAGCTTCTTGTGGCCGCTGCGGTGGCCTCAGACACGCCCTCCCCTGCTGGTTACCCGAGCCTCACCCACATGTGCGCTGCCTTCAGAGCGCTGGCTGCTCCCTGGATGTCTGCAGGTGTACTTCCTTTCTGACTTTTCCCCTTTGTCTGGGTCAGCCACTGTACTTCTCAAAGATGGCGGTGTTCTCCTCCCATTAAACAGCAGCTCCTCAGACCCTTGTGTCAGTCCAGAGCGTGTGGGATCAGCTTGGCAAGCTGTGCGAAAGAGCTCTACGTGGACACTGCCCACGCCTCTAGGCCTCTTTCTATCCCTTCTCGCTGATCAGTTTCAAAGCCGCTGGGTGGATGTCTCCTTGCTGAGATGGTATCAGGCAACTGCGCCTGCCTGCAGCGCAGACAGTGCTGCTTAGGACTGTGGACTGCTGTGACTCTGCCCCTGCTCGTCGTGGTCCGGAGAACGTTGTATTTCGCTGTCCAGAGGTGCACGAATGTCTCGGCTCCCTTTCAGTTGTAATGGAATTGCTAGTAACGCGTTCAAACTTCCCACTCCGCGTCTTCTAGCACCTGCGTCCAGAGAGCACCTCCCTCCTGTCGGCCATCTTCCGAGATGAACGGGTTAATTTTTATACAATGTTTAGATTCAAGTTAACTGGGAACTAACCGTAGATTGGGATTTGTCATATCTAAGTTATTATTCACAGACAAATCTTGTTTATGTTACTGGTTCAAAGAACAGGATTGAGGCATAAAGGAAAAATAAAACATGTATAGTGATTAAAAATATGACATTTGCTACTAGGAAACACAAATAGTTGTAATAAGCACAAATAACTGATATTTTGGTGTGTGGAAGAAATGTTTTGTAGATATCTCATTTTTCAGAAAGGTTATAGACTGTAAAAATGATAGTAACAGTGAATCTACCAACATATATTAACATAAAATTTGTACTTAAAAGGACTAGAGACAATAACTACTTCTGTAAATAAATTTGAAATCAAGAAAACATATTGTCTGTCTTTCTAGGATTTGAGGTACTCATAAGGGAGATGGAAAACTTGCTTTTTACTGAAACTCCAACCTACCTGATCTCTTGCAACTTGCAACAATAATTTATTTGACTTGGGGCTAGAAAATATCACTTAATGAGATGAGAGCAGAGAATGGATTAAATTTAATTGCTGTGTATACTATGACTGTTCTATGTAAATAATGAAATAAATTCCAGCATCAAATAAAAGCTACTCTAATCCCTTCAGATTAAGTAATAAATTAAAAGATACTTAAGGAAAGTAATGCTGAAATTTTATGTTATCCTTGCAGTGCCAAACTAGACAGCCATGTTAGCTAAATTTGTGTATAATAGAACTCATCTTAAAAGTGTCATTATAAAAGAATAGATTACATTTTTAATATCACATCTACTTAGTTTTGTGGTTGTTCAGAGACAATTTAATCTCCTTGATCTTCCTTAGGCAACAGGTAAACAGACTGAATTCAAAGTAGATTAGAATTTGAATCCTTTTGTCACTTAGTATAATATTTCACAAAATTGCACTTGGAATTTCCCCCAATGATAGAATATTGTGTGTAAATTAATAGCAGGATTAAGTTGAAAAAAATTCAACCAAAGTTAAATCACAGTGAATTGAACATAGAAGAAAGAAAGGAAATATTGTAAGCCTTACTTTACAACTGAATTCATCATGATTTATAAAATAATACAGTACTATGATAAAGATGTTGGGAAAGTACTGATAAACAAGGCAGTTAAAGTGGTTGTCCTCACAGAGTTTGCATATTTTGTAGAACTAAATATATAAATAAACCAATAATACAACTAAAGATAGTGGCAAATATAATGAAGTAACTAAAGCAGTGAAACAATAGTGATATGGCTGTGTCTAATTTACATTCAATATGGGAAGGACTCTCTGAGATTTTAACACTTGAACTATGATATTAATCACGAGAAGCAAAACTGAGGGAAGATAATTCTTTTTCCTTTTTTATTAGATTTTTTCCTTTTAATTTTTTTTTAGTTGTCAATATACCTTTATTTTATTTATTTTTTTGGAGTGCTAAGAATCTAACTCAGGGCCTCACACATGCTAGGCAAGTGCTCTACCACTAAGCCACAACCCCAGCCCACGATAATTCTTAATAGAGAAACAAGTAATACATTATTACTGAAGTGGCAGTGATTTTTCCCTTTAATGTTTGAAGATAATAATGATTGTGGTTGGATTTTATGGTCCAAGGAAGACAGTAGTATCAGATGTGTTAAAGAAGTAGGCAGAACCCAATTATTTAGTGTCCTTAGACCATTTTAAACATTTCCATTTTATTCTCTTTGCAATGTGAAACCAAGTTGGTGTGGAAATGGTCAAGGGGGAGTAACATGGCCTAAATATACTTACCCTGAGTATAGTGTGGAGAATGTAAGTAGGAGGGATACCAAACTAGATGGACATAAACCAACTATGGAACATTGTAGGAATCCCAGGGAAAGTTGACAGTTTCTTAAACTACAGTAACTGCAGTGAAAGGCACTAATATGAAATCTAAATTATGTTGTGTTATATACAATTAAGTGAATTGCTCTGTTTTTGATAATGATGTAAAATATATGGTTTCACAATGAAATTACATAGTCTATTACATATGGGCAGAATCACATTTTACTTCATTTTTTTTTATTAAATTTAAGAGGGAAAATAACCTAAAATGAAAATGATTATCAGGATCAAAGTTGATAAATTCCATTTCTTCAAACTTTTTGATGATCTAACACAATGGCTCTCAACCAGGGCTGATTTGCCCACAGAGAATATGTGGACAGCTTTGGTTGGCACAATGGGTTGTTGCTACAGGTATCTCATAGATAGAGGCCAGGGATATTGCTAAATAACATCAATTCACAGAGCAGTCTTCTCCAAAACAAGAAAAAAATTATATAGTCAAAGTAAAAAAATCAGTAGTGCTGACACTGAGAAAACTTGACCTACAATTACCTTTTTGCTTTGATTTAAATCTGATTGTCCTCTGAGGGCATAGTGTCTCTCACAACCCTCTAAAGTGATAACTTGTCCCCTCTGCCCCATCAAAATCACTCACTTTTTGGACCCATAGATTAGGTTATATGCATACATACTTTTTATTGCTACTTCCAGACCACTCTCCTCCCCTCCTTATATTCTAAAGTATTCTAGTTATGAAGACAGACAAGGTGACTCTCACTTATAATTCCAGTTATTCAGGAGTCTGAGACTGGAGAATCTGAAATTTGTGGCCAATTTTGGAAGCTTAGTAAAAATCTGTCTAAATAAATAAATAAAGCACTGGAAATGTAGTTCAGAGGCAAAGAGCCCCTTTTTCAGTCCCCGTACCAAAGAAAAATAAATCAATAAATAACAAAATATTGCAGTTATGAATATCATGTTGTTAGATATAGATTACAGGATCACTTGCCATTGCCCAACTTCTGATGAATTTTCTTGAAGAGTGTAGTTTTGGGCTCATTGAGATACTCTTTAATACTACTACACAGGGTATTGTTTCCAGGATCCCCTGCACATAACAAAATGCACAAATACTCAATTCTCTTATACAAAAATGGCACAGTATTTGCAGAAAACATGCACTTATTCTCCCACATACATTAAATCATCTCTAGACTACTTATAATAGCCAATACAATGTAAATCCTATGTAAATAGCTGTAATAACACATACTTTAGAAAATAATGACAAGAAAAAATCTCTCTAATATTCAGCATGGATGCAATTTTCTTTCTGATTATTTTTAATCTGAAGTTTCTTGAATTTGCAGATGCAGAACCCACAGATACAAATGTCCAATTGTTCCTAATAGGAACAACTTTGTGTACAGAAACTTGACACCCTAGATGAAATATATTTATTCTTTGAAAGAGAAAAATCTATCAAAACTCAAAAAAGACAAGAAAATGAATAGTTCTAATATATTAAGTATCTTTAATCAATAATTAATAACATGCTGAAAGACAAAGCATTAAGCAGATATGATAACTTATCAATTTTACCATATAAGTTACAGCTTTCTGTTGCTGTGACTAAAACACCTGACAAGAACAATTTAGAGGATGAAAAGTTTATAATGGCCTCACAGTTTCACAGTTCAGGTCATGTTCAGCTGATTCCATTGCTGTAGATTTCATGGTGGAAGGGTGTGGCACAGGAAAGCTATTCATCTCTTAGACTCCAGGAAGTACAGAGAGAGGACGGAGTCAGGAACAGTTGTAATCCAAGACCATCAGTCAATAACCTACTTTTTCCAGCTATGGTCAACATGCCTACAATTACCAACCAAAAGTTCATTCAGAGAGCAGTGGATTAATCAACTTATAAAGTCAGATTCTAATCATTGCCTAAAATCCCCACATTCAAAACTCCTTACATTAAGGTTCATGTTTTCAAAGTGTGAGGGCAAAACCTTAATATCTCCTAAGCAATGAAAGTAGAAATTATCTGTTTCAGAAAATAGAAGCAAAAAGCATATTTCTATGAGGCCAAAATTATCCCAACATCAAATAAAGACATTATAAGAAAGGAAAATATAAAGACCAATGCCTCTCATGAATATAATGTAAGAATACCAAACAAATTATTAACAAGTCCTATATAATATACACAAATAATTATATATGAAAATGAATGGTATTCATTTTCAATATGAAGGTGTAATGGGGGCTAGCGATGTAGCAAACTAATAGAGTGTATGCTTAGCATACTTTGGTAAATCTCCAACACCACATACACACATACACACAAAAAACACACACACAAACAGTGTATAAAGACCAACTACAAAAAATCTAGTGCAGGTATCATAATTAATGGCAAGAAACTCAATGAACCCTCTTCACAACTATTCAAAATGCAATGAAAGTCTTAGTTAATATAATAAGATAGAAAAGGAAATAAGAGATATATAGATTGAGAAGGAATAAATAATGCTCCTTTTTTTTTTCACAGATGACATGATCATCTATGTGTAAAATCCCAATCAACAAAACAACTTTTGGTACTACTAAGTGATAACAGCATGATGTCAGGATAAAAGGTTATATAATTTCAATTGTTTTTTTCTATAAACAAAAATTGGAATTTTAAATTAAAAGCACAATGTCCTTTCTAATAACATGGAAAAAAATGAAAACATTATGAATCTTACAAAATATGTACACTATATGAGGAAAATTACAAAACTTTGATGAAAGAAATCAAAGAAGGTCTGTATTAATGGATAGATATTATATATACTTGATTCCAAAGTCTGAATATTATCCAGATGTCAGTTTTTCCCATCTTGGTCTATAGATTCATGTAATCCCAATCAAAATTTCCGGTAATTATAATAAAACTTATTCTGAATGGTATATGGAGCAGCAAAAGACCCAGAAGAATCAACACAGTAATGAAGGAAAAGAACAAAGTGAGAAGTCTGAAACTGTTTGTCTTCAAGATATATAAAGCTACAGTAATCTAAACAATTCACTATTAAGGAAATAACAGACCAGTAAATTCATGGAATGAAATAAAAAGCCCAGAAATATATCCATACATATATCCACACTTTTTTTGATAAAAAACCAAACATAATTAAATGCTCTGTTTTTCCACCTTTAAAAATATATTTAATTATTTGCATAGGTGCATTATAATTATGAATAATTTTGGGAAACCTTATGCCATATTTGTACATGCACATAACATAATTTGGCCAATCCCATTCCCTCGTACTTTCCCTTTCCTTTACCTCCTTCATCCCCCTGATCTACTTGCTCTACTCTACTGACCTCACTTATAGTTATTTTTATTAGTGATTATAAAGCCATAACTAAACAATATGCATATATAATTATTGTGGTCTATTTGTACATGGACATAGCATAATTTGGTAGATGTCATTGCTTATTACTTCTTCATGCACCCCACTTCTGCCTTTCTCTTAATCCCTTTATTTTTCTCCATTTGTCTTCCTCTTGAGATTTCTCCATTTTCATTCCACCTTTTTTTGTTTCTTTTCTCTCTAGATTTGCATATGAGAACATTTGACCCTGGAGTTTCTGAGTCTGACTTATTTCACTTAGCATGATGATCTCCACTACCATCTGCTTACCTGAAAATGACATAATTAAATTCTTCAGTTTTAACAATTTTATTGCTTCTTTTTTGGTTGTACAGAACAATAGGATTCATTTTAACATAATGATACAAGCATGAAATATAATTTGCTCAAATCCAGTCTCCAGTCTTCAGTATTTCCATTTTCCCGCCTCTCTTCCATCTCCCTGTAAAAATTATATATATATATATATATTTTTTGTTAGTGCCTATGGATATACATGATGGTAAGATTCACTGTGATATATTCATGTACCTCTATAGGAAAGTTGGGTTAGAGCCATTCCTCTGTTCTTCCCTTATCCTGTCTCTTCTCCCCCCCCCTCAGTTTCTTTCATCTTGTATACTGGTCTTCTTTCTTTTAAATTTCATTGTTCCTCATGGATTATTCTTTTGTCAAGCAGTTCTGGTACAGCTGTATCCACAGGTCAATAAATGAGTGAATGAATAAATAAATAAATTTCAACACAGATCAATGCTTTTCACAACTAGTAACTTCAAGTGGACCATGGACTTAAATGTAAAACACAAAACTACAAAAATCCTAGAATTTAGTCCAGGAGAAAATCTAGGTAACTTTGAATGTGGCATGAGTTCTTAGATTTAAAGCCAAAGAAAAAAAAGGTGAATTGTATTTAATTAAAATTAAAAGTGTTTTCTTTACAAAAGTCAATGTTAAGAGAATAGAAAACAAGCTACACATTAGGAGAAATATCTCTTGGCAAAACACATATTTAATAAAGGACTAGTATCTAAAATATCCCAAAAATACTTATAACTCTTCAAGAAGAAAACAAATGATCCAATTAAAAAATGAACAAAATGCCTGAAGAGAAACTTCTTCAAAGAAGATGTACAGATTCAAATATGAAAATATGCCCAAGATGATGTCAATAAGGAACTGTAAAATAAAATAATAATACAATATGACCAAAGACTTAACAGAATAGCCAAAGTTGAGAACACTGAGATGAAATTATGGTTGAGGATGTGGATCAAAAGAAACTCTCATCCATATCTGTTGGGAAAGTAACTGGTCTACACAAAATTATGCATTTTTAATAGTAGCTTTATACATAATTGCCTAAACTTGGAAACAATCAAGATGTCTTTGAATATTCAATAAGTGAATGGATAAATAATCTGTGACATTTCCATTCAATGTAATATTTTCCCCAATAAGAATAAATAACTTTTCAAGCTGCAAAAAGACTTGGGTAAAACTTAAATCCGTATTTCTAAGTGAAAGAAGCTAATACAATAAAGCAACATGATGTATTATTCCAATGATAGGGCATTCTGGAGAAGGTAAAACTATAGAGAATGGTTGCAATGATGCTGTGGGAGGCAGTGAAATATAAATAGGTTGTACTTATGCATTTTTAGGATAGGGAAACTATTTATTAAAAACTATAATGATGGGTACATGTCATTATACATTGGTAAGAACTCACAAAATGCACAATACAAGAATGAACCTTGATGTGATTTGTAGAATTTATCTAATAATAATATATCAATATTGTATAAATTATAAGAAGTATAACACATTAATTCAAGATGTTAATAAGAAAAGAAATTGTCAGGGGTTGGGGCATGGTAAAAGGGAGAGTTAGGTGGTGTATAGGAACTCTTTATACTTTTTATTCCATTTTTCTGTTTACCAAAACTCAAAAAGATTATTATTTTTTAAAGAGGATTCTGGATTTTATCACAGGAAGTACTGACATGTGCATATTTAGAGTAATTAATTCAAAGATGAGAGTGTACAGCACAAAATAAATTCAAAAATAAGTCATCATTTACAAGTAGTTTTTAAATAATTTTTGTTCATCATAATGTTTGTAAAGCCAATGTTCTTATTCTCCTCCATTGATTAACTCCCAATTTTGAGGTAAAAAAAAGTCAGAAAAATTCAAATGACAGCATTTAATTGTATGTTTTGTGTTTATATTCTACAAACTTGCAAAATTATGTGATCTTTTTGGTACCTTTTTGAGCAAATATTCTTATATGCTTAGATCATGGAATATGGTTGAGTTTGTCTATATTATATTTTCTATAATGTTCTGCACAATATGTTAAGTTTGCAAAACTACACTTGTTTCTAAAGTATTTTAAATTAAACTAAGAAAAATGATAAAATGTATCTAATAATTCTTATGTTCAGACTTCTTGGATAATGAAAATTCATTGGCAGTATTTCATGTTGCATCCCATCTAATTCATGTCCATCCTTTATACTTGAGAACTCAGCTCACTAGAAGGCAGGATATGTTGACTTTACAAAACAAATACTGGGGGCTAGGGCTGGGGCTCAGCGGTAGAGCAGTTGCCTAGCATGTGTGAGGCACTGGGTTTGATTCCCACATAAACAAATCTAAATAAACAATGTAAGACTATAAAAAAATACTGGATGAATGTTTATAAGTGTAGATTTCTCACCCTTTTTTTTGATCAACTAACATATAACTTATTTTGGGAGGTGGGCAAGAGCAAAAACAGACAATACTTCAATCATTCTTTATTTTAGTTGTTTTTTAAATTTTTTTTAGTTGTAGATGGACACAATACCTTCATTTTACTTATTTATTTTTATGTGGTGCTGAGGATCAAGCCCAGTACCTCACCTGTGAGGGGCAAGTGCTATACCACTGAGCCTCAGTCCCAGCCAATCCATGTAATTTTTTATTTCTTCAGCTTTGAAATCTTTACTTTCAAAATGGTCAGGCCATAATTTGCTCTATTATCATCTGAGAATAAACAGATTGAACATTGTCATTGGCTACTTAATGACTTCTTAAACTATTTCTCATGCCATACAGGCCTCAATGAATTCATCTGGCCAAGTAAACTCAATTCCTTTTACTAGTGACTATCATTTTTGCTGGCTGTTTTCTAGACATCTCTAGTTCTATCTTGGTAGCTACCGGAATGCACACTTTCATCTGAGAACTTTGGCTTTACAAACATTTTATTTATCTTATCACACGTCTCACAAAACACTTGGATTTGCTGCTACTGCTGTAGTAGATATTTAGCATATGATTGGAGTTCAGGATTTTTGTTTTGTTTTGTTGTTTGTTTTTTTGGTACCAGGATTGAACCCAGAGGCACCGAACCACATTCCCAAACCCTTTTTTTTCTTTTCTTTTGTTTATTTATTTTTTTAAATTTATTTTTATTTTTATTCTAATTTTTTATACATGTTTGCAGAGTGCAATTCAGTTCATATTACATATAAATAGCACAATTTTTCGAGTTGCTGGTTTTATATAAGTACTTTTACAACAATTGTGTCTTCATATATGTACTTATGGTAATGATGGCTAACTCATTCTACCATTATTCCTATCCACTTGACTCATGCGCCCTCCTCCCCTTTGTTCTATTTAAAGTTTTTTTATTCCTCTCATCCCCACTCCCTTGCCTTTATAAGTTAGTATCTTCATATCAAAGAGATCATTTGATCTTTAGTTTTTTGGGATTGGCTAACTTCACCTAGCATTATTTTCTCCAACTCCATCCATTTACTTGCAAATGTCATGTTATTATTATTTTTTAGTGCTGAGTAATGTTCCATTGTGTATATATACCAAAGTTTCCCTATCCATTCATCCACTGATGGGCATCAGGGTTGGTTCTACAGTCTAGCTATTGTGGATTGTGCTGCTATAAACATTGATGTGGCTGTGTCCCTGTAGTAAGCTGTTTTTAAGTCCTTTGGGAATAGACCAAGGAGTGGGATAGCTGGGTCAAATGGTGGTTCCATTCCAAGCTTTCCTAGGAATCTCCATACTGCTTTCCAGATTGGCTTCACCAATTTGCAGTCCCACCAGCAATGTAGGAGTGTGCCTTTTTCTCCACACCCTTGCCAGCATTTATTGTTGTTTGTTTGTTTGTTTGTTTGTTTGTTTTGATAGCTGCCATTATGACTGGAGTAAGATGAAATCTTAGAGTAGTTTTGATTTGCATTTCTCTAATTGCTAGTGATGTTGAACATTTTTTCATATATTTGTTGATTGTTTGCATATCATCTTCTGAGAAGTGTCTGTTTATTTCCTTAGCCCATTTATTAATTGGAGAATTTGTTTTCTTGGTGTTAAGGCTTTTGAGAGCTTTATAAATCCTTGAGGTTAGTGTTCTATCAGATGTGCTTGTGGTAAAGATTTGCTCCCATTCTGTAGGTTTTCTATTCACCTCACTGATTGTTTCTTTTGCTGAAAAGAAGCTTTTTAGTTTGAATCCATCCCAAATGATTGGTAATACAAATTATGTTTCAAAAATAACCCTGAATGTTAATGACCTAAACTCACCAATTAAAAGACATAGTCTAATAGATTGGATTAAAAAAACAGACCCAACAGTATGTTGCCTTCAAGAGACACATCTCATAGGAAAAGATGCCCATAGAATGAAGGTGAAAGGATGGGATAAAATATATCACTAACATGGTCTTTGTAAACAAGCAGGGGTCTCTATCCTCATATCAAATAAAGTAGACTTCAAGCCAAAGCTAATCAAAAGAGATAAAAATGAACATTTCATACTGCTTAAGGGAATCATAGATGAACAAGATATAACTGTTATAAATATATATACCCCAAATAATGGAGCATCTACATTCATCAATCAAACTCTTCTCAAGTTCAAAAATCAATGGAACACAACACCATAATTCTAGGTGATTTTAACACACATCTTTCACCACTGGATAGATCTTCCAAACAAAAGTTAAACAAAGAAACTATAGAACTCAATAATACAATTAATAACTTAGACTTAACTCACATATACAGAGTGTATCACCCATCAACGAACCAATACACTTTCTTCTCAGCAGCACATGGATCCTTCTCTAAAATAGATCATATATTATGCCACACAGCAACTCTAAGAAAATATAAAAAAGTAGAGATAGTACCCTGCATTCTATCAGATCATAATGGAATGAAATTAGGAATGAATTATAAAAAAAAAGAAAGAAAAGCTACTCTAACACCTGGAGACTAAATAATATGCTATTGAATGATCAGTGGGTTACAGAAGACATCAAGAAGGAGATTAAGAAATTCTTAGAGGTAAATGATAACAATGATACACCATACTGAAATCTCTGGAACACTATGAAGGCAGTACTAAGAGGAAAGTTCATTGCATGGAGCTCGCTCATTCCTTCAAAAAAGAAAAAGTCAACAAATAAATGAACTAACTTTATGTCTCAAAGCCCTAGAAAAAGAAGAACAAATCAACCCCAAAAGAAGTATAAGACAGGAAATAATTAAAATCAGAGCTGAAATTAATGAAATTGAAACTAAAAAAAAATTGAAAAAATTGACAGAATGAAAAGTTGGTTCTTTGAAAAAATAAATAAAATTGATAAACCATTAGCTATGCTAACAAAGAAAAAAGAGAGAAAACACAAATTACCAATATCTACGATGAAAAAGGAAATATCATGACGGGCACTATAGAAATACAGAAGATAATTAGGAATTATTTTGAAAAATTATACTCCAATAAAATAGATAATAACGAAGGAATCAACAAATTTCTAGAAACATATGATATGCCCAAACTAAATCAGGATGATATACAAAATTTAAATAGATCAGTTATAATCAAAGAAATAGAGGATGCCATAAAAAACTTACCAACCAAGAAAAGCCCAGGACCAATGGATACTCAGCTGACTTCTACAAGACCTCTAAAGAAGAACTAACACCAACACTTCTCAAACTATTTCATGATATAGAAAAAGAGGGAACACTCCCAGACTCATTCTACGAGGCCAATATCACCCTGATTCCAAAACCAGACAGAGATAAAGAAAGAAAATTTTAGACCAATATCTCTAATGAGTATAGATGCAAAAATTCTAAATAAAATTCTGGCAAATCGAATACAAAAACACATCAAAAAGATAGTACACCACGATCAAGTGGGCTTCATTCCAGGGATGTAAGGTTGGTTCAATATAAGAAAATCAATAAATGTAATACATCACATCAACAGGCTCAAAGATAAAAATCATATGATCATCTCAATAGATGCAGAGAAAGCATTTGACAAAATACAACATCCCTTCATGTTCAAAATGCTAGAAAAAATAGGGATAACAGGAACATACCTCAACATTGTAAAGGCCATCTATGCTAAGCCCCAGGCCAACATTATCCTAAATGGAGAAATATTGAAAGCATTCCCTCTAAAAACTGGAACAAGACAGGGATGCCCTCTTTCACCACTCCTATTTAACATAGTACTTGAAGACCTAGCCAGAGCAATTAGACAGACAAAAGAAATTAAAGGGATGTGGATAGGAAAAGAAGAACTCAAATTATCACTATTTGCAGATGATATGATTCTATACATAGAAGATCCAAAAAATTCCACCAGAAGTCTTCTAAGTTTAATAAATGAATTCAGCAAAGTAGCGGGATATAAAATCAATACCCATAAATCAAAGGCATTTCTGTACATCAGTGACAAATCCTCAGAAAGAGAAACTAGGAAATCCACCCCATTTACTATAGCCTCAAAAAAATAAAATATTTGGGAATCAACTTAACAAAAGTAACGAAAGGCCTCTACAATGAAACTGCAACACACTAAAGAAGGAAATTAATGAAGATCTTAGAAGATGGAAAGATCTACCTTGTTCATGGATAGGTAGAACTAATATTCTCAAAATGACCATTCTCCCAAAAACAGTATACAGATTCAATGCAATCCCAATCAAAATCCCAATATCATTCCTCATAGAAATAGAAAAAGCAATCATGAAATTCATCTGGAAAAATAAGTGACCCAGAATAGCCAAAGCAATTCTTAGCAAGAAGAATGAATTGGGTGGGGTTACTATTTCAGAACTTAAATTGTACTACAAAGCAATAGTAACAAAAACAGCATGATATTGGCATCATAATAGACCAGTTGACCAATGGTACAGAATAGAAGACACAGAGACAAACCCACACACCTACAGTTATCTTATATTAGACAAAGGTGCCAAAAACATTCACTGGAGAAAAGACAGCCTCTTCAACAAATGGTGTTGGGAAAACTGGAAATCCTCATGTAATAAAATGAAATTACATCTCTTTCTCTCACCATGCACAAAACCTAACTCAACGTGGATCAAGGACCTAGGAATTAAACCAACACTTTTTTTATATTTTATTTAGAGACAGGGTCTCATTGAGTTGCTTAAGGGCCTCACTAAGTTGCTGAGGCTGGCTTTGAACTCTGGATCCTTCTGCTTTAACTTCCCAAGCTGCTGGGAATTACAGGCATGCACAACCATGCCCAGCTTGAAGTTCGGAGTTCTATTTGAAAAGTCCAAGTTGAGAATTGTGGAGACATTTTAAAGATTCATTCACATCTGAAGTCAAGTCCTACTGTTCTGTAATTTGAAAACAGGTGATTTTAAACACTAAGAAACCAGGATAAAGAGATAAAGCATTCAACACTCTTCACTCCTACTAAGTAGCTGCAGTATATTGTGCATCATTTTAGGTATTCTACTACATTGAAGCTAAAGGATTCAGATTAATGTTTTACTGTAAATAAATATCTAAATAACCAGGGTCCCTCAACAAAGAAATGAATTAAGAAAGAATGTCCTGGGATTGCTTTTGCTAAAAATCACTAAAATTACAATACTTATCTGTGTAAACTAGGTAAGAGATAGTCTCACCTGAAGGCACGAGTATCAAACAGAAAACTTCCCAAGACTGCCTACAGCCCCAAATACATAGACTCCCTATAAAATACACATTGATCTGAATTTTCGATCCTTGTGAATTAGAACAAAGAAAGAAACAACATTACTCTGTCAATTTAGAGAAGAAAAATTTGTTTTGATAGGTCTAGTCTCCTTACATTTGTCTTTTCTACAGACATTTTTTGATTCCCTTTATTGAGATTTTTGTATAGAATACCCATGGTATTGAAGTCTTTCCCCTGAATGTTCTCTAAAGGGATATTGTGATTGCTCAGAAGTTCCATTAGGTTTAAATTAATTTTTTGAAAGTTGCTTTTGCATGTCAGATTTCCCCAAATACTTCCTTTTAAAATTAATTATTTCATTATTTAGGCCAGGATACAGAAAATAAAAAGAATATGAAAAACAACATGTAATTCAAAAAAAGGAAATCAAACTTTATAATATTCTAGATGGTTATTAGTACCAATTCTTTAAGGAACAGAATTTATTATAAATCTCATACTGTGCTTCTTAGCCTATGGCAGAAATAACAGAAAATTTAAGTTTCTGTATATTAAGAATCACATTGATTATGTTTATAATCTATCATATGATTTTAATGTTTTTACAATAACATGATATATTTTATATACAAAAGAATGTATTATATGCAAATTGTAATTCACACTAATTATCTGGAATTGTTGAAAAAAGTGTTTTTATTTGATTAGACTCAGTTTTTATATTACTTTTTATTTAGTATTAATTCCTTCTATATAGAAAAAATGTTACATATAATCTTCTTAATTTAAACCTGAAAGATGAGTGCATGTTGCATGCAAATGATTTCTCTTTTAGATTTGATACTGGTCTGTCTTTTTTGTACATTTTTCTACCTAGATACATCAGTTTTTTGTTGTCTGGTGTTTATTTAATCCAAAAAATGCCACATATGAAATTCTTATTTTTAAAGGACTGTGGAAATTTTACCTGCTTTCAGAGTTCATAACAAAAATCTTTCCTTTAGACCACTGACACACAATACTGATATGCTTTTATTAAAAAATATGGATTATTTCTCAACCTTTCCTAAATGCAATGATAAAAAGTACTGCAGGAAAACTCAAATATATGTATGCAACAAATTTTTGTGTGCTTTGTGCTACTGTGTCTCCTTTGTTTGAGTATATTTACAATCCTTTTGTCAATAAACTCAATCATAAGGAGGAAAAGTTGAAAATGTAAAAGGAAAAACTGGAGAATTGATATAGTCTCTTGTTTCACAAATTGAAATAAATATAAAAATAAAAATATGATAAGGAGGGCTGATCACAAAATTTAAAAAATTGAAGAATGTAGCACTTAATTTTAAAATAAATAAATTGGGAAGTGGAATATGATTAACAAACAGAATTGCAGCAGAATTATATTTGTGTTTCTGCATATTGGCCAGGGGCTTTCGTTAGCACCTTTTTATAAGAAAAAAATTACTTACAATCTCTTTTGCCATACTTTCTTGTGCAGTATTCTCTACTCAATTTAGCAAATATTTCTGAGCATATACTGTGTTGCAAATTCTGTGCTAAGTAACAAACCACAAAGATGAATTAAGAGGTTAAATGTTAATAGGAGGCAGAATTTACACATCATCAGCATCTTCTTCATCATATTTTTAACATATAGAGAGGGTTTACTCTTGTGCACTTTTCACTCAATTCTCACATACTTTCTCACATGTTTATATAGCAGTTATATTTATTATTTTATTATTTTTATTTTATAAATAAGTATATTATGATTTAAGGAAATCAAAATTTTCAGACTACAAAACATATTAAAGCTAAGCCTGTCTGAATCCATGCTGTTTGACTTAGTATAGTGACTGGTAGATAAGGAACATTTAAGTATCAATAATTTTATCAGCATTAAGAATTTTTATGATTGTTTTGTTGTATATATATTAAATTATTTAAATTTATTTTAATTTTTAAAAAACAGCTTTATTGAGATATAATTCACAACTAATGTAATATTTTCATTTAATTTTAAGTCATTGTTTAAGTCATTGTTTTTTAGTATGTTTATTACATTGTGCAACTGTCATCACCAAAATCAATTTTGGAACATTTGAATAACTCAAAAAGAAACAGTAAGGTTTGGGGTTGTGGCTCAGTGGTGGAGTACTTGCCCAGCATGTGTGAGGCACTGTGTTCAATCCTCAGCACCACATAAAAATAAAGGAATAAAATAAAGGTCCATCAACAACTAAAAAAAAATTATATAAAAAAATAGTATAACCATTAATAGTAATTCTCCATAGTTCTTCCTCACTCCCTATCTTTTCCATGGAGCCCCATTTTGCTGCCCCAGGCAATAACTTGTCTACTTTCTGCCTCTATATATTTATCCATTATGTACATTTAAAAACCTTTATAACAATAAATAACAAATGTAAAGAGTTCTGCAAAATATTCCTTGTTATACCATTGACTTCTAATTTTTCCTACTGACCTATAAATTATTAAATGATAACTATTTGGTAAAAATTGAAATAAAACTTGAAATATGTGATAGTTTCAATAGGACCTAAAAACTGGTTGAAAGGAAAAAAAGTATGCTTTTACTATCCTGCTTGGCAAGTTTTAAAAAATTATTGTCAGAACCTGGTGCAGTTGTATAGTCCTGTCATCCCAGGCAGAAGCAGGAGGATTGCAAGTTCAAGGCCAGCCTCAGCAACTTAGTGAGGCCCTAAGCAACTTAGCAGAGACCCTTTCTCAAAATAAAATATAAAAAGGGCTGGGGATGTGGCTCAGTGTTAAAGCATCCCTGGGTTCAATCCTCAGTAGCACACAAAAAATGAATAAATAAAAATTATTATAAATGCTGCCAACACTATTGTATAATTTAAAATGAAAAGATAATTACTTTGCTTGTGGCTATCCTTTACACCCAGTAAGGTGTAAATACAAAGGCTGCTACAATCAATTTGTCAATTTACTAAATTCTGAAGATTTTCCTCACATTTATTGTCAATAAATACATAGACATTAAAACTACAACACAAAGTAAAAGTAAATTGCTCTTTGTTAAAATGTTTAGAACATTCTATATTGTTTCAGCAGCATTATAGTCATAGTTATAAAAATCTGTAAGTAGAATAAAAAATTATTAACAAGAAAAACATGACTGTATGTAGAGGAAAAAGACAGTGAAAAATCAATACTAAGAATAGATTTTATATTAAAATTTTTACTTTTCTTATTTTATTCAGGAGAACTTAAAATCCATACTAATTGTCAATTGTTGCTGTATAATTCTTCATTGCTAACATATTTCTGAGTATTATGCCATCTTTTTTTTAAGGCGAATTTAGAAATTTGTGTAGGAAATGTAAATCTTGTAGTCTATAAGAGAGCTCCTAACCAAGGTTTGGAGGCCATCCGTTAGTTAATGATAAACCCTCCTCCATCAAGGTACAGAATAAGAAATCATTGGCATTGACAACACTCAATTGAGTAATTTGAAACTGTTGCCTTCTGGTTGGACTGATTTGATTAATTAACCCATCAACATGCTCAGCTGTCTGATGAAGAATAGTAGCTGCGTAGTACTGAATCTCAAGGAGAACTTGAACTTTTTGAGGATCCTGAACTGAAATTTCTTCTCAGCCAAGTGGCCTAATTGAATTTCAATGAACAGGAAATCAAAACTTTCTAGACTTTTAAAATTTTGATTGTATAATTCTTTCTCTTTTAATATTTTTCTTTTTCAGTATTACAAGTTTTTATTTGATCTTATACTTTGAAATCTTACAACCTTCAAATTCTCCAATGTAGAATAGAATTGTTTGCTTTATTTCCAATTAATTTTGTTTATGAGGATTACTTACATTCTATTTTACCAGTATTTTTAAATTCTGTTATTATCAATATGCTGCATTAAAATGATAGAAATGTTATTTTTTAAAACAAAGTACAGAAGTTAATCTGTGTACCTGTTATGAAATAAGAATCTGTTCTGATACATAAAACCCATCTGAGAACTTGGTACAATACAGATATATTAATGCCATCCAAATGTTTTACTGCATCGAGAATGAGATCAAAGTTATTTTGAAAATCATTTCCTGGGATTCTAATGCATAGTCATATTTTTATCAGCCATTAGACTTATGCATAATAGTGTGGTTTATTTTGACATAACCATACATGCATGGAATATAATTTGCTCCATCGCAGCCCCCAGAGTTCTCTCTTTTCCTCCCCTCCTCCTTCCCACATCTCATTTCCTTTACTCTACTGGTCTTTCTTCTATATATTTGTTGTTTTCTTCAATTGGTGCTTTATAGATATACATAAAGGTGGAATTAAGTGTGGTATATCCATATATGCACATAGCATTATTCGGTAAATTTCATTCCATAATTTCTCCCTTTTCCCATTCACCTCCTTTTTCCTTAATTTCCTTCCTCTACTCCACTGATCTTCATATTACCATGGAATCCTCTCCCCACTTTTTTCTCTACTTTGTCCTAGTTTGCACATATGAGAGAAAACATTCAACTCTTGACTTTCTGAGTCTGGCTTATTTCACTCAGCAAAATGCTCTATAGTTTCATCCATTTACCAGTAAATATCATAGTTTCATTCTTCGTTATGTATGAATAAAACTCTTTTGTGTATATATACCATATTTTTTATTCATTCCATTCATCTGTCAATAAGACTTAGTCTGGTTCCATAATTTGGAGTAGCCATATTTTTAAGTATAAAAATTAAGTGATGTGTTAAATTTATTTGAGCACTGTCATATTCTAATTTTAAAAATATTTTCATATTTTTCTGTCTTACTTTGTATAAGAACTTATTAAAACTTTATAAATTTTTCTTACTCAAAGGTGCCATCTGATTCTTCAAGTATAATTTAAATTACACTAACACTGCAATATTTGCAGAGAAGCTGTTTAGTTCAGAACATGATGTTTCATCTCTTCATTAAACAAACACATATAAAAGCATTTCATATTGTGAGTCTGTTGAAACTCAGTTTAAATGCAAGAACAAAAGTAAAATGCCACATTACATAGAACATATATCCTATCAAATACATTTTCTCTCTTATAGTGAATCCAAGAGTCATTAAAGGGAGAGTATGATAGCTATTATTCACAGCATCAGCCACATTGGAAGAGCAGATCCAATATAACATAATTTCACTTATAAACATAGTATTGAAAGGTCTGCATTGAAAAGCTTTATCTCTGAGACAGAAACTATTTCACATAAAGAGAAAACACATTTCCCAAACCCTGATACTTTACTTATTACCATTGTAGATAAGTTATGAGAGTTATGAGGTATATCCTTTTGATCCCAGTCTCACTTGTATTTGAGGGTCAAGTAAGAGAATTCGGGCTAATTACACATGTTGTGATAATGATTGGATGCTTAGTGCTGTGGCAACCATTTTGCAACCTTGTGGAAAAGAACAAAAAATCGCAGACATGCTAGATTCACTGCATTAAGTCAGTGGACCAACTCCTGAGGAAATAAGTATGAAACATCTTGTTATTTGAGAAAAGGAGACACCTACAGAACATATTGTTATTTGGATCTTCTTTTTCAACTGAAATTATTTCTACCTAATAAAATGTCCAAACAACCCTAATTCCGCCCATTCTATCATGAAAGAATGTAAATTGTTCTATATTAAAAGAAATGAGCTCTGGATGCTCTATTATCTGAAGAAAATGAAATATATGACAATATTCAAGTACTTAAATATTGTTCTTTTTATTATTTGTTCTAATTAGTTATACATGAAAGCAGAATGCATTTCAACTCCTTGTACACAAATGGAGCACAATTTCTCATTTTTCTGCCTGGCATGATGCAAAGTCACACTGACAGTGCAATCATACATGTACACTGGGTAATAATGTCCGTCTCATTCCACCATACTTCCCACTCTCACACACCCTCTCCCTCCTCCCCTCACTTCCCTCTGTCCAATCCAAAGTTCCTCCATTCTTCCCTACTGCCCCCCTGCCATTAAGGATCAGCATCTATATATCAGAGAAAACATTTGGATTTGGTTTTGGGGGATTGGCTTGTTTTGCTTAGCATGATATTCTCCAGCTCCATTCATTTACCTGCAAATGCCATAATTTTATTCTTCTTTAAGGCTCAGTAATAGTTCATTTTGTATATATACCTCAGTTTCCTTATGTACTTATCTATTGAAGGACATCTACATTGGTTCCACAGTTTAGCTATTGTGAATTGAGTTGCTATAAACATTAATGTGGCTGTATCACTGTAATATACTGATTTTAAGTCCTTTGGGTATAAAACAAGACGTTGGATAGCTGGGACAAATGATAGCTATATGATAATCAACATGTAAATTTGTCAATCTAGATTTTAGGGCTGAATCCTGTTGATATTTATGTAGTAAAATTGATAAAATAAAACAAACATGACTTAATTTAATGAGCATGATTAGATTTTTTGAGTATTATGTAAATTTTAATTTAAGCAACTATTTCCATTTTTCAACATTTTTAATGTCATATAATTTATTTTTGACATATATAAAACTTTTATGAGCTACATAAAATTAGAAGTCCTTGTAGACTTGTCACAAATAATCAGATAATGATCATTTGTAATTGACATTTTTTTCCTTTAAGGCAAATAGTAGCAAAACACTGAAGTCACTTTGTTCTCCTAGATAGATTAAGTTTGCCTAATAAAGCATAGATTTAAAATTAAGTGCTTAAAGAGGGGAATGAATATTGGTGCATAATTGTTACACTGGGTGTTTCTCCCATTTGTAGTACTAAAAATATATAGGCACTGTAATTATTAACAGTTTAGAGTGGTTTGGAAAGGCTAAGGTACACACTAAATGCCACTAATAAATGGAGGAACCTAGTTTTAGATACTATTTGATCTATTTGATGCTAGAGTTGGTGGTATGTTCATTGACTCTTGGTGCATTACTTTTTGATCTCTTTATAGAGATGTTACTTTTTAACAAGATGATTTAAAACTTCAAATTTAGCTAGGTATGGGAACCCACGCCTATAATCTCAACAACTTGGCAGGATGGGGTAGGAGGCAGAATAATTACAAGTTCAAGCCTGGGCAATATAGTGAGACATTATTGCAAAATAAAAACAAAAAATAATATGAGAATATAGCTCACTGTTAAGAGTGCCTCTGGGTTCAAACCTCAGTTCCATGAAAAAAAAAAAAAAGACTTAACATTTTTTTAGTACACAATAGCATTCACCTGGCATAGTTATTTGAACATAAAAGGTAAAAAAATGAACACATGTCAGGTGTGGTGACACATGCATGTAATCCCAGGATTCTAGGGCTTATGCCGGATGATCTGAAGTTTAAGGACAGGCTTGGCAATATATTAAGATCCTCAGCAACCTAATGAGACCCTATCTCAAACTGAAAAATAAAGAAGGACTTGGCAGTTTATTCTCAGGAACATATGAAAAATATATTCTAAAATAGATCATATTTTAGAACAAAAACCAAAACTTAGAAAATATAAAAAATAGACATATTACTTGGCATCCTCTCAGATCATAATGGAATGAAATTAGAAACCAACTACAGGACAAAAAACATAAACCACATTAACACCTTTAGATTAAATCATACTCTTGAATTACGAACGGATAGCAGAAGAAATAAGAATAGTGAAAGAACATATCGAAATCTCTGGGACAGTATGAAGGAAGTTCTGAGAAAAAAATTGATAGCACTGAATTCCTATAATAAAGAATAGAAAGATACCAATTACATGATGTAGCATTACACCTCAAGGCCCTTGAGAAACAATAAACCCAAATCTGCAGAAGACAGGAAATGATTAAAAATAAGAGCCAAAATCAATGAAATTGAGAATTAAAAATATAATCAACGAAACAATGAAATCAAATTAAACAAAGAGTTAGTTCTTCAAAAGGATAAACATCATTGCTAAACCCTCAGGAAAACAAAACAAAATGAGAAATAAAGAAAAGACACAAATTAACAAAATTAGAGATGATAAAGGAAATATCACCACAGACACTACTGAAATCTAGAGTATCATTTAAAAATATTGTTAACATTTATAGTTCAATAAGCTAGAAAATCTTGAAGATATTAAAAAATTCTTAGAAGTATATGGTTTAACCAAATTGAACCATGAAGATATAGAAAACTTAAACAGATCAATATCAAGTAATGAAATGAAGCTGCTATTAAAAGCTTTCCAACAAAGGAAAGCCCAGGACTGGACAGATTCTCACTAGAGTTTTAGCAGAAGTTTAAAGAAGAGTTAATACCAATACTCAAACTATTCTGTGAAAATGAAAAGGAGGAAACATTGCCAAATTCATTCTTGAAGTCAATATTACCCAGATACCAAAACCAGACAAAGGCTCATCCAGAAAAGGAAACTAGAGATCAATATCCCTGAGGAACATAGATGCAAAAATCCTTAATAAAATAGTGGCAAACACATTAAAAAAATACATCAAAATGAATGCAGCATGTTTAAGTTGGTTTCATCCCATGGATGCAAGGTTGTTTCAACATATGGAAATCAATATATTTAACTCACCCTATAAAAGAATTAAGAACAACAATCACAGTATTATCTCAATAGATGCATAAAAATTTATTTGACACAGTACAACACTCATTCATGTTAAAAATGCTGGAGAAGCTAGGGGTCAAAAGAACTTCCCTCACTATAATAAAGGCTATTTATGACAAACCCAAAGCCAGCATCATATTCATTGGGAAAAATCTAAAAACATTTCCTCTAAAATCAGGAACAAGACAAGGCTGTCCATTCTCACCAATCCTATTCAATACAGCCAGAATGATCAGGCAAGAAAAGGAAATCAAAGGGATACAAATAAGAAGAGAAGAAATCAAACCCTTCTATTTTCCAATGACATGCTCTTGTATCTAGAAGATATAAAAAACTCCACCAGAAGAGTTCTTGAGCTTACAAATAAGTTTAGCAAAGTAACAGGGTACAAGATCAACACCCAGGTACTCTTACAGTAATTCAGTTGCGGAATAAATAAGTAAGTCCATTCCATTCACAATAACCTCAAAATAAAATAAAATTCTTGGTAATTAATCTAAACAAAGAGGTAAAAGAACTCTACAATGGAAAAATATAGATAACTGAAGAAATAAATTGGAGAATATTTTGGAAGATGGAAATCTCTCCCATGTTCTTGGATAGCAGAATTAATATTGTAGAAAGGACCATACTACCAAGAGCAATACACAGATTTAATGCAATCCCCATGAAAATACCAATGACGTTCTTCACAGGATTAGAAAATAAAACTCAATTATTAAATTCATTTGGAAGAATAAGAGACCTGAAATTATTATAACAGTACTAAACAACAAAAACAAAGCAGGAGGCATTAAAATACCTTATACTATAGAGCTGTAGTAATAAAATCAGCATAGCATTGCCATCAAAATACCAATGGAACAGAATAGAAGACACAGAGACAAATTCAAATACCTACAGCCATGTGATATTGGACAAAGGTGCCAAAAATATATCTTGGAGAAAATACAGCCTTTATATTAAAATGGTGCTGGGAATACTGGATAGCTATATATACAAAATAAAATTAGACCCTTATTTCTCACCCTGCACAAAACACAAATTGAAATGAATCAATTACTTAGAACTTAGAGCAGAAAGTTTACAACTGCTAGAAGAAACCATAGGGCCAAAATTCCATCATATAGGAGCTGGAACCTACTTCTCTAACAAGACCCTCACAGAACAAGAAATAAAACCAAGAATCAACAAGTGGGATGTCTTCAAACTAAAAAGCTTCTCCACAGTAAAGGAAATTATTAAGAACATGAAGAGTGACCCTATATAATAGAAGAAAATCTAAGCCAGCTCATCCTTTTTTATGGTTTAGATGTGAGATGTCCCCCAAAAGCTCATGTGTGAGACAATGCATGAAGGTTTAGAGGTGAAATTATTAGTTTATGAAAGCCTTAACCCAATCAGTGAATTTATCCCCTGATAGGGATTAGCTGAGTAATAACTGAAGGCAGGTTTGGTTTGGCTGGTGGAGATGGGTCATTGGGGTCGTGTCAGTGGCAAATAAATTTTGTATCTGTAGAGTCTCTCTCTTCTTCTTGGTGGACATATTTTGACATGCTTTCCTGTGCCACACACTTCTGCTGTGATATTCTGCCTCATCTCAAGCCCTGAAAAATGGAGTCAGCTATCTACAGACTGAGGCCTCTGAAACTATGAATCACCAAATAACTTTTTTCTCCTCTAATTGTTCTAGTCAGGTTCTTTGGTCACTGCAGGGTAAAAGCTGACTGAAACATTGTCTGATAGGTGATTAATATCCACAATATACAAATAACTCAAAAGACTTAAAACTAAAAAAAATTAACCCAATAAATACATGAGCAAAACAAATAAAAAAATCTTCTGAAAAGAAGAAATACATAGGGCCAACAAATACATGAAAACATGTTCAACATCATTAGCAATTAAGGAAATACAAATAAAAACTACACTAAGATTTCATCTCATTCCAGTCAAAATGGAAATGATCAAGAATATGAAAAACAATAACAATAAATGCTGGCAAGGTTGTAGAGGAAAAGCTACACTTGTACATTGTTGGTACTACCACTCTGGAAAGCAGTACAGAGATTCCTCCAAAAATTAGGGATGAAACCACCATATGACCAAGCTCTCCCTCTCCTGGGTATGGTACCCAAAGACCTAACATTGGCATAATATAACGATATAGAGGAATCAACTCAAAGTGCCCATCAATAGGTGATTGGATGAAGAAATCATACTATATATACTGTAGATACTCAGCCATAAAAAAGAATTAAATTTTGGCATTTTGTGGTAAATGGATGGAAATGTAGAATATTGTGCTAAGTGAAATAAGCCAAATGCAGAAACTCAAAGGTAGAATGTTTTTTGTCATATGTGGAAGCTAGAGTAAAATAAAGGAAATGGGGAGGAAAGAATGGGATAGCATAAAGAACCAATCAAATATTAATTCATAAAAAAGTGCAATAAAGTCTAGTAGAGGAAAGAGAATATGAGGGGAATGGAAGATGACAGGGAAAGAGAAGAATAAAATGGGTGGATCATGAACTGAAATTATTTCAATCCATGTATGAATTTGTGCTATGAACCTAACTATTATGCTTAACTATAAAGCTCTAATTAGATAAAAAAGGAAAAAATAAAGAAGAGCAATGCTGGAAGCATCACAATACTAGACTCCAAATTATACTACAGAGCTATAGTAGTAAAAACAGCATGGTACTAACATCAAAACAGACAGGAAGAACAGTGGAATGGAATAGAAGACACAGAGACATACAGTAATCTGATACTCGAAAAAGGTGCCAAAAAATACATTGGAAGAAGAATATTATTTTTAACAAATGATGCTGGGAAAACTGATATCCACACGTAGAAGAATGAAACTTCACCTCCATCTCTCACTCTGCAGAAAAGTCAAACCAATGTGTATCAAGGATATAGTAATCAAACCAGAAATTTTGCAACTGATAGATGATTAAATGTAGGTTTAACACCCCAACATATTGGCACAAGCATTGACTTGCCTAATAAGACTCCTAAAGCTAAAGAAATAAAACCAAGAATCAAGTGGGATGGCATCAAATTAAATACCTTCTAGACAGCAAAGGAAATATTTAAGAGTATGCAGAGAAAGCCTACAGAATTGGGGAAGATCTAAGTTGCCTTTAGAAAGGGCATTAATCTTCAGAATATATAAAGAATGAAAAAAATAAACAGCAAAAAATAACTCAATTAATAAATGGGAAAAAGGACTAAACAGACATTTCGCAAAAGAAGAAATAAAAATGGACAACAAATGTATGAAAAATATTCAACATCCCTGGAAGTTATGGAAATGCAAATTTAAACTGCACTGAAATTTCATCTCACTCCAGTTAGAATGACAATTATCCTGAATACAATTAACCATAAATGTTGGCAAGGATGTGGGGAACATGGTACTC
Source organism: Tamias sibiricus (assembly GCA_025594165.1). NCBI lineage: Eukaryota > Metazoa > Chordata > Mammalia > Rodentia > Sciuridae > Tamias > Tamias sibiricus. Next base: position 117,522,662 of record CM046667.1, read on the forward strand.
TCATACATTGTTGATAGGACTGCAAATCAGTGAAACCACTCTGGAAAGCAGTATGGAGATTCCTGAGAAAACTAGAAATAGTACCACCATATGAGCCAGTACTCCACTAAAGTATATATATCTAAAGGATCTAAAATCAGCATACTATAGTAAAACAGCCATATCAATATTTATAGCAGTGCAATTTACAATAGCCAAGCTATGGAACCAATTTTGGTGCCTGTCAACGGATGAATGGATTAAGAAAATATGGTATATATACACAATGGAATATTATTAAGCCACAAAGAAGAATTAAATTATGACATTTGGTGGCAAATGGATGGAACTAGAGACCATAATGCTAAGTCAAATAAGCCAATCAAAGGTTGAATGTTTTCTCTGATGTGCAGAAGCTAGTCCAAAATAAGGGAAACAAAGAAAAGGAAAAAAAAGTAGGAAGAATTCCATAAAAATAGAAGAGAGATAAATGGAGTAAAGAGTGGTTACTGATGAGGAGAGAGAAGTAACAGAAAAAGGGAAAACAATGGAATGAATCTGATCTGACCTAATTTTCTATGTACATATATGAATATATTGTAGTTAATGTCACCTTTATGTACATGTACAAAGCACTAATTAAAAACAAAACCATAAGTAATTAGCTGAAATGTCAATGGAGTAGAGGAAAGGGGATAGGGTGAGGGATGAAGGAAGGGAAAAGGGAAGTACTTAGGACTGAATAAAAGCAAATTATATTCCATGCCTTTATGTCAAAACGAACCCTAATATTATGTATAACTAAATGGAACTAATAAAAATAAATATATAACATCAAAAAAGACTGGGGATGTAGTTCAGTGGTAAATTGGCCCTTGGTTCAATCTCCAAGAAAACAAAAAATAAAAATAAAAACCACATTTTGTATTAAAATATAAAACTAGTTATATTCAAGCATGAAAGTGGTAGTCATGCCCATTTTAGCAATTCTAGCATTCCCTGACTAATTTCTGGGTAAAGTTTGTACATGATCTATTTTTTCCATACATTTTTTTCTTATAATGATTAAAAGTATTGATTCTGGATTTGACATTCCAGTGGTAAGATTTTGATTCAGCTGCTTTTTAGCTGTGTAACTTGGACAAGGTATTTACTATTTTGTGTTCAATTTCATCAACTTTGAAATCATAACTATAATAAGTCTTACTGCTGATTTTTTCTCTTCTTCCATTTAAGTTTGTCAAACCATCTGAAATGATAAAATGAGTAGCAAACTCATTGAAGCAACAAGCAATCTAAACCATGGTTTAACAAAGCAACAGGGGAGTGAGCATTTCCTTTTTCTCAGTCCTATGTTTCCTTTCTGGAGTGATGTCAATTAAGTGGTAGACCACTGAGGCCATGTTACTAAAAAATCATGAGTTTTTAAAACTACACTGTTTTGAGTGGAGTTGAAATTAGAGGGAATAATAAGTCTGAAGTTACCTAGATGTTTTCTAGAATGTGGTATGGGGGAAATGAGTTCGTGATGAGATAAGCTTTGAACTAAAGGTTATGTTGAACAAAACAAAGAACCCATACCAGGTAAGAGGGACATGATATGTAAAACTATTTAGATATAAACTTGCACAATAACATATTTGAAAAATTATAAGTAAATATGGGTGGAAAGCGCAAAAATTGTACTAGGTAACAGCTAAGCATTGAGCACTAGGTAGGGGTCAGATAATTAAGGGTTTTGGTATCAAACATAGGAGTTTATTTTTTGTACTAAGTGATTGGAACAAAGCCAGTAGAGGCAGGCAGATCATTTTAAAACAATTATGGAAATATAGGGTAAAAAAGGATGAGCACATTGAAAATTCACTTATGTTCATGCATTGAGATGCATCTTATAAAAACAGAGGGGAAAGGAATGGAAGAAGACACCAGACAGTCAATATTGGTTACTTCAAGGGTGTAGGATTTGTTAAGAGGGGCATGTGAATTATGTTACAGTCATACTTTGCTTAATGACAGAGATGCGTTCTGAGAAATGCAATGTAACGGGTTTGATTGTTATGTGAACACTATAGACTGTACTTATGTAAACTATGGCAGCAACTTCATTAGGTGATAAAATCTTTGTTACTACCATCAAGCATGCAGTCTGATGTTGACCAAAACATCGTTCATTATGTAGTGCATAACTGTATCATTTTTTTTCAGTAAGCATGTTCTTTTCTTTTTCTTTTTTTATACCAGAAATTGAATCCAGGGGTGCTTAACCACTGAGCTACATCCCTAGCCATTTTAATTTTTCTTAAATTTTTTAAGTATTTATTTGTTTTAGTTGTACACAATGCCTTCACTTTTACGTGGTGCTGAGAATCGAACCCGGGCCGCGCACATGCTAGGCGAGTGCTCTTACCACTGAGCCACGACCCTAGCCCCCATTTTTATTTTTTATTTGGAGACAGGGTTTTGATAAGTTGTTAAGGGCCTTGCTAAATTGCTGAGGCTGGCACTGAATTTGCAATCTTCCTGCCTCAGCCCCCTGAGCTGCTGGGATTATAGGTGTGTGCCACTTCCCTGGTTCAGTAAGCATGTCTTCCAAAAAGAAGTGCATTTTTAAAAGTGATTGAATTTAGGTCGGGCACGGTGGCGCATACCTATAATTCTAGCTGCTTAGGAGGCTGGGGCCAGAGAATTGCACATTCAAAGCCAGCCTCAGCAATTTAGCCAGGCCCTAATCAACTGAGCAAGACCCTGTCTCTAAATAAAATCTAAAAAAAGGTTCGGGATGTGATTCTGGTTAAGTGCCTCTGGATTCAATCCCAGGTACAAAAAAAAAAAAAAAAAAAAAAAAAGTGATTAAATTTGAAAGTCCATTTATTACTTTCTCTGTTTAAAAATGAGGTACATTATATCACACTGAAATTGCAGCTACTTCTTAGGTTAACATATGTTAAATGAAGAATTAGCATTGCATACTTCAATATTTCCAGAAATAAAATTTAGCTCTCAGGAAATGCAAATAAAAAGTTATTATCTTACCTGTTAGATTAGCTATCAAAAAAAAAAAAATGCTGGCAAGGTTATAAACACAACTCTGCTGATGAGGATTTAAATACTACATTCAATGTGAAGAATAGTATGTTAAGTTCTTCCAAACCACCCACCCCCCAAAAATATTATACCATATAGATATTTGCTTCTGGCTAAATATCCAAAGGAACAACTATCAACATATCAAAAAGAGATTCCTCCACACCCACTTTTATTAAAACATTATTCACAATAGGTAAGATACAGAATAAAAGTAAGTGTCCATAAATGGATGAATGAATAAAGAAACACACACACACACACACACACACACACACACACACACACAATCTAATATGGAACAATATTTATACATAAAGAAGAATGAAATTCTGTCATATGTAGCAGCAAGATAAATAAAATAAGGCAAACATGGGAAGACAAGTACTTCTTGTTCTTTCTTTTATGTGGAAACGTTAAAAGAGGAAGTTGTGCTGTATTCAAAATATTGATTACTTGAAGTTCGAAAAGTGTGATAAATAGAGACAATTTGATCAGTGTTTACATTATACATATATTGAAATATCAACCAGAATTCCATTAATAGTACAATAGTGCAATTAATAGTGCAATTAGTACATGTTAATAAAAATAAAATTAAAGAAAATTAGAACTCATTTTCTTTTCCTCAAAAATTTCAATTTAAACTTACATGCCTACTTTAAAATTATATCAATAACAGTTGGTAACAAAAATTATTTTCTACTATGTTTGTGAGGGTTGAATTAAATCTGGTTATTATAAAGAATAACTGTGATTCCATTGATTGTTCTACCATATTTGAAAAATACTTTTTAAAATAAACCATATCTTAGGTTGGGGTTATACCTCAGTGGTAGAGCACTTGCCTAGCATGTGTGAGGCACTGGGTTCGCTTCTCAGCACCACATATAAATAAATAAATGAAATAAAGGTCCATCAACAACTAAAAAATTTTTTTAAAACAATAAAAATCTATATGTTGCATGGGCAGGAACCTAGGTTTGATTTCTATGCCTAAATAATTTTAAAAAAGTGTTAAAAGAAACCATAGCAACTTAAAAACAGTGACTCGGAGATTTTATAATTGGATGAATTGTGAGTAGAAATAATTCCATTCTAATGAGAATTTACCTGTCTTAAAATAAGCAAAATCAGCAATTGTAAACCATGAATATACATTAGATAAACATGGTACATTCTACAAATCCATATTTTCTTCTTTTTGATGCATAAATTGCTTCATTCTTATTTAAATATGAAGATTAAAAAATGCTACAATCAGATTAACTATACCTAAATTCATGTGCTTTCACATCCTCTTTTTTATATGAATTACATTAATCATTTAAAACAAAGGGGATGAGAATTTCAGAGAGGTAACTATTAAAAATGTATTCTTCTATCAAATTTATAATGACCTCTTTTATTAAAGAAGATAAATTAACTTGTATGAAAAAATTAAAAATAAAATAATATATTATAATTATCATTTTATCCACATTTTATCAGTAACATCCCTTCCCTGTTTCAAATATGGATGTGATTTGCATAGTTGTTATATGTTAATGCATCATATATATGAAAATAAAAACACTTTTGATATTGCTACAAACAGAACTTTTTTTTGTATTTTTCCTATTTTTTTTTCTTTTAGCATAATATTCGGAGAAACTCAATATGCATATACACAACTGGCTCAATAATTTTAACCTACAAAGCAGGCCAAGTACCTTTTTCAGTTCAATGGGCAAAATTGATTCACTAAGATTTATATTTTTGAACTTATCTTTTGTGAATTGAATATACAATTACATTCAATAAAATTTATCAAAATATTTGAACATATCATTTAGAGTATAAAATGCAAAGAAACTCAAGTGAATGGAATGCTTTTGTGTGTGTGTGTGTATGTTTATTTACTTCAACAAAGGTAAAACATAGAAAGAAGACAGAAATTAGCTAAAAACATAATGAACTTATGGTCAGAATGAACCTTGAAATGTAACATAGTGGGTGAAAACAGGAAGAAACAAATGTGGCACAGAATAAGGTCATTAGAATTTCATTTCTGTTATGAACTCTTTTTGGTATGAATAATCATGAAAGAAGTATATTCAGCATTTAGCATTGGATACTTTTTCCAAAGAAAATCTTTAAAAAGCTAGGTATTGAATTGGCAATAGTGATATAGTTATTCAAGTTTATTTGAGAAGTTCAGCGATCACCTGTTACTTTTGTTTTTTTGGCTATTATTCATCCACTTACCATCTTAACTGTCTAACGACCTTTCTTCTGATTTATAAACATGCAGCACAAGACAAATGAACCAACAATAGGGGCGGGATGACCTTTCCTAGACTTCTGAAGCTTCAAACTCTTATTTGTTTTTCTTTTACAAGCGTATAAATCAAAATAAACCAGGTTATACAATGACAAGTTAACTTTGACAGTGGTGTTGTGTGAGTGCATGTGTAAGTGTGTGTTTTTTTGTGTGTTTTTGTGTGTATTTTTCTCCATTTATGCCATTGGTTTCTATTCACTGACCACACAGCAAATTCCCAGCCAGATAATAAAAATGCTCCAGAGTTAGATGATTTTAATCAAGAAAGGACTTTGGTCTTCAAAAGGAAAATCAACACAACACAATCCGTAATTCATCTTTGCCTACACAGGCAAAACATATGATTACTTAAATCATATGTTTTGGTTTAAATGGAATCTATAAATGGAGGAAGGCAAACTCATCTAACTATGTGACAATTTGAAGCCAGACAGACATCATAGTCCTTCCATTATTCTCTATTTTATTAACATTTAATTGAATGTGTTTTGATCTCTAATAGTTTCTTGCATGTTTTACTATTTTCCACAATATTTGTGCTCATTAAAAAAAAAGATGGAAATAATTTACTTACATAAAAGGCAAAGAACTTTAAACAGGAATATTTACTTTTAAAGTTATTATTATTATTTTATAAGAAATAGCTGCCTAGGACAAGACTATAAATGAAAAGTTATTGCTCAGTTTCCACTTAACCTGATTAAATAAGAACACAATTTGTCCTTACCCATTCTAAGAAGCCTTATTGGAGCTAATACAACAGATGTTTTGACACCCAGTTAGTCACATGATTGCTTTTTTACTCTGGTGAACATATTTTGGAAACAAGCTAATGAGGCGAACTGCAACAAATACACTTGGTCCCCTTTGGCTGATGTTTCTTTGCTGATGTAATTTATTCTTCATTGTTAATTAAATGAGAATAAGCAGCAATTGCTTTCCCTGTATTGTACATTCAGAAAGAAAGCTGTGTAATGTGGTGTATAAATTTGTTTTTGTTGAAATGTTCAAGTTCAATTGATGAACTCTAAGACTTTGCTAATTGTTTAAATGAGGGCACAGACATTTATGAAGACCCAAGCTCATTATAAGAAGCACAAGTGTAACAAGGGTTAATGTAAGCCTTGCTCCATTTATATGATTTGGGCATTTTGATAAGTCCTGAGGTTTATGAACCAACATGTCCCTATTGAAAATGCTAATGATCATATATGGTCCACGTTATCTACATAACAAGTGTCAAGACATGTTTATTTGCAGATGTGGTAAATGATGCCTAATTTAGAATTAAAATTCACCTATGTCACAGAAGAGAAATTCCAGCTCCAAGTGCTGTCAGTCACTTATTCTGAACAAATGCTTTATCCTAAAGGATATCTAATTAAACACTAATGATAAGAATCCAAGAGGGTACTAGTGGCACAATAATTGGTGTCCAGGGAGTTTATAGTCTTAGGATCAGTTGTCTGCTTAAAATTTATTTCTATCCTATAGGAAAATTTATTTCTATCATCTAGAAAAATTAACATAGCATTAGTTGAATTTTTTTTAAAAAAAAATTGTCTTGAGTGACTGGGAGTGTAGCTTAGAGGGAGAGCACTTGCCTAGCATGTGTGAGACACTAAATTCAATCCCAAGTATTGCAAAAACAAATGTGTTGCTATCTACACAATTTTGTCGTTCAAGTAGCCAACAGCACCCTGTTCTATTGGATCCCCTCAATTTCTATCTCTCCTAGGGAGTGTCCCTAAGGGGCTCAAGGGTAAATTACCCAAAAGATGGATAAGAAAAGAGAAGGTGTCTTCTTGGAAATGGTAAACAGGCTGAATTAGGAAAAGTCATCAGATTCAGAAGTTTTAAGACTGTACTTTCTAATCTTTTGTATTTATGAAAATAGTATAATCACTAAAAAATATGTGGGAATGATAGAATTCCCAAGATATGTATTTTCATGATGATTTTTCCACATAATGACATTAAAACAACTCAACAAAATAACCAAAAATCTTTATCTCCTATGTCCCCCACAAACCCATCCAAAATCAGTCTAATGTGTAAGAATAAGATTATTCTTACTATGCATGTGGCTCCTCTACAACCATTTACTGCCCCAAGCTACTTTTAGACATTCTGGAAACATAATTAACTATATTCTTTCACATCCAAAGAAATTATATTTTATTATAAACAATATAGAAAGGATACAGTTGTAGGACATCTTCCATGAAATTTACACATAATGCATTCAAATATGAACTCTGTTTCTGTATGGCAAAATTTATTCCATCCCCCAATATATATATATATTCCAAGATATATATATATATATATGTCTTATATACTAGAAAGTCAAGAATTCTTTCTTGGGAGTTACTCAGGACTCCTTTCTTCTTTACCTCCAATATTTAATTGGACTGCAAGTCCAATCAATTCTATACCTTTCTTAAGACTCTCATTATTATTCTGTCTTGACCTATGTTAGATTTGGCAAATAAAACACAGGATGCTAAGTTAAATTAACATTTTGTATTAAATGATAAATTTTTGTATACATATGTTCCAAAATATTATGTGGAATATATGCACATTAAAAAACTAATAGCTGCTTTTTGTGAAATTCAATTTAACTGGAAATTCTGTATTTTTATATGCTTGATTTGATAACCCTGGACTAAGGGTTAAAGAGTCTTTGTCTCTAGCTTGTATGGTCTCCAACCCCCTTTGACACTCACACTCAACATTAAATTCCCAGAATAAATTGGATTATAACAATGCCTTACTGAAAACAAAAACTTCTTTTGACTCCACTTTTCCAATAATATTACATTTAAATTCCATAACTTGGTTTCTAAGACAACGCACAATCAGGTTTTAATATATTCCTGGAGCTGCATCATCTACTACACATCTTCATGCTACATGAATCTTATGACACACGTAAGTTCATGTCATTGCTTGAACTCATGTCCAACTTGTACATGTGATTTTCTTTGTATGTAAAGTTCATTTTCTGTCTCATTACCTAGAAAACTTTTAATATAATTTAAGAGAAAATTAAATATTAATTCATTTAAAATATTAATTCCATAATTATTTTGAATTCTGTTGTTTGGAAATTTTAATACTCCCAGATAGCTGCTTCATACTAACCTTTTATCATGGTGCTATATTGTGATAATTCCCACGCTGTACTTCAGTTATCTGTTTACATATTTGTCTGCTCCTTGTTTAATCATGAACTATCACCAATAAGTGAGGACCATGCTTGATTTATCTCTGGGTTCCCCAATACTTAGCAGAGTGTTGAACATTCAGTATATATTCAACACATGTCTGATATTTTTCTCACAAAAACCTCATATGTTTGATATTATTGATGTCTGAAATAGATTTGTACTGAAAGTAATATGTGTAGAAATCTACCTTTTAATTTCACTCCCCTCTATTCTAAGTGATGTACATGAGTCCTCTCTCTCTCTCTGTCTCTATCTATCTCTATCTCTATCTCTCTCGGTACTGGAAATTGAACTCAGGGGCACTCGACCACTGAGCCACATCTGCAGCCTTATTTTGTATTTTATTTAGAAACAGTGTCTCACTGAGTTGCTTAGTTCTTCACTTTTGCTGAGGCTGGATTTGAACTTTCAATAATCCTGCCTCAGCCTCCTGAGCTGCTGGAGTTACAGGCAAGCCCTCTTTTCTATTTTTGTTTTATGTACCTGAAATTACCCCCACATAATATCTATTAAAGGCCACAATTCCCAGTTTGTTCAACACTGAGTCTTGTATATGTAATGATAAGCAGAAATCCATTGAAATATTTAATTAAAAGCAAAGCCCTTTTCTAAAATTTCTTTGAGATTGATTTTCTCTATAGGGCTCTATTGAAAATTGAGTTAAATGCAATGTTCTTGTGTAATTCATGAAAAAAAATGTTTAGGAAATCACAAGGTTTAGGAAATTGCTAGACAAGTTCTGAAACTTTTGAAGAACTTGTAAAATCTTCTTCATGAGGTTTTCCATCTTCTGATACACATGGAGATCAGTGATATAAAATTTCAAGAAATCCCAATGCTGTATGCCAGTATCAGAGTCATAAAGTACAGATATTGTCAGTAAATACTTTTTTTGTGGTACCCCACTGAGCCACATCCCCAGTCCTTTATATTTTTATTTTGTAAAATTTTGACATATGGTCTTGCCAATATCCTGAGAATGGCCTTGAACTTGGCAATCCTCTTGCCTCACCTTCCTGAGTCTCTTGGGAATTTATGTGTGTGCCACTATGTCTAGCTATGAAGAATCTTTAAGTAATTAATAAAGTAGAAGAAAAAGAATATACACATGAAATAGATCAAGGGGCTTTATTGAATGATCTACAAGGTTCAAAGTAACCATAAAGTCTGAAAACACTAATGCTACTTATTCATTTCCTTATTTATTTATTTATTTTGAACCAATAGAATTAACTTGATTACTTCTGGGGTATACTAACAACACAGAATTTTTTGGTTTCCTTTTTCAGGAAAATCAGACAAGTCATGCAAATAAATACATCATGAATATATGTGCTGGAACTGATGGAAATGCATAAATTCACAGTGTCCATTTCAATTTTACATAACACAATGACCTAGGCATTGCTAATAAAGGACATCATATTGAATGTACAACTTAATTTAATGTCATCTAATTTATGTTGCAATGTAATATCTATAAATTACCATGTATTCATCTATGTTACCAGACATTATAGTGACTGTATATTCAGTGATATGAGTTTATTGCAAAACAATAGATACAAGATGAAGAAGCAAAAGACATTTCCTAAGACTTCCCAGTTGGTCTCAACTAGAGCTCCAATATATTGCATTATATTCTTTTCTACTATAATTTGTTTACATGAAGAAGTTGTGACACACTTTGATATGTGTTATGTCTTTAACAGTTATACCATATTTCTCTTCTATTTATTCTACTTTTCTCACTATTCAAAAGCTTTTGAAATAGACCATGAAACACTGCAGTGTGAATGAGGTAAAATATTAATTATTATGGTATAGAATAAAATTTCGCCTGGTGCAGTGGCACACACCTGTAATCCCAGCACTTGGGAGGCAGAGGCAGGAGGATTGCGAGTTCAAAGCTAGCCTCAGCAATGGCGAGACACTTAGCAACTCAGTGAGATCCTGTCTCTAATAAAATACAAAAAAAGGGGGGGCTGTGGATGTGGCTCAGTGGTCAAGTGCCCCTGAGTTCAATCCCCAGTACCAAAAAAAAAAATTGTTTACAACAAATTTCTCTGCCCAGTACATAGTGTCCTTTCTGAATCTATCTGCATGCACATGCACATGCACACAGACACAGGGTTATACTCATGCATGTATTTTTTTCCAAATCTCATTATTCACTCTCCCATCATATATTTAAGTTAAATCTTCACAAATGCAATAAACTTTTAAAAATATCTTTAAGGGTATATATACAACACATAGAAGTCCTTTCCTTTCATTGAATGTGACTCATTAGTTGAGGGGCCAAACCTTACTAAGAATAAAGAATTGACGTCAATATTATTTCATCTTGAACCATGCCTGACATACTGAGATCAGATGCTTTGTTGAGTGGTAAGAGGATACCATTAATACCCATAGCATCTGATCTCATTTTGGCACAGAATGATACATATGCCTTGGAAAGACTTTGTGAAATATCTGAAGTCATGTGCAGTAAACTTTTTAATCTCACTTGTAAGAGATTGTCATCCAAAATATATTTAATGATTCCTAGGAATTCTGGTGATGGCAAAGAATTATAAGACTCATTTTTTGCCTTTTAGGAGCTTCTCCTCTTTTATTTAACAAAGACATTATTAATTTATACCAATTGTTTTGTTCCATTTCAAATGCTGGTTTCCACTACTGCCCTCTTCTAGATTCACATTAAAATTTAATTTAAAATATGAATGTGTTTCAATTTTATATCTCTAAAAACATTCACCAGTATTTGAATATCTTTAGCTACTGATATACTATCAAACAATGAACTCCAGAACAAATAGTAGCAGGACTAATCTGAAATTTTGGACTAATGATGCCCCAGTGGAATCACTGCTTATGATCTTTTAACTAACTTAATTTAGAAATAAATCAATCCCATAGTGATCAGTTTACTTGGCCTCCATTGATTTGCCTGTATGTTGTTAATGTATATGGAAAAATACTTAGATATAGTAAGCCATACTATTCAGATATATGTGTAAGGATATTTGAAGTACTTTGGAAACATGATCAAACCTAAAATATATGCCAGATTATTTGATTCAAACATAAAAAGTGTATATATGCTTAAATAACATGGAATAAAACAATCTATTTGTCGAAATACCAAGAAAATGTGTTTGTCTAAGCTCTGAACAGATGTATGTCTTGGACAGAGTCCCTACACAAATAAATTGAGGCCTATAAGCAGCTAAACTCCGCACCATTAACAAATGCACAGTATAGCAGTTATGTATAGTAGTAATGACACCTTCCTATATGGTTTCTAGGCTCTGGTTACATCGTTATCCAAGGAGAAACTGAATCTATTTCTAGTGAATGCTTTACATTTTCATTAGAACATAAAAGGGGTAACTGCACTCTTTCATGAAGAGATTATTTATCTATGAGTCAGAACTTTTCAATTAATAATTCATCATAAAAAAAACTTGCATTCTGCCTTTTTTTTTTCCTTAAAATTATCTGATAAAGCCTGTAGTTGAATCAATTAAGGAGAACTAACATCTAATTTCCATTTTCCTGCTTATTTTTCACTTTCTAATGGCAGGTATAATTATAAAATAAAATGTCACAGCTTATTGTTGGTACTGTTTAGACAAAAATAAAAATTCAAAAAGGAAGAATTAAGAGGTTCTGTTATTATGTATTGTAATTCTCCAAATCAAAACAAATCCTATAAACAAATAGCAGTAGGAAAATGATCATAACTAGCAGATGTATGAAGAGACTCAACCTCCAGTTCTTAAATTATAGCTGCTTCTAGATTAAAGCAACACTCCTGATGGAGTAGTGTGCTTTATATCCTCTGGCAACATCCTTTTTTATTGCACTAGAAACCAGTGTTGAATTTCCTGAATAATTACATAAATAAACCATGTACTTTACTTATTTGTGTGCTCATATTTAATGATATATTGTGCATGTAGCTTTCACAAATATGATTTATGGCATTTTATATTACCACAGAGGGGAGTTTATTTGAAATATGTACTTGAAAAATATCATATAAAATGATGTTATTTGATATATATTCAGAAATGATATGATTTTTCAAAAAAATATAGGCTGAAAAGCCTAGTTTCAATTAAATCATTCTGAGAATGTTCTTAATTGAATTCCCAGGTTTAAATGATATAACAGACTAATGAACAAAAACATATAAATTATATATTTATTTTATTTTATGATAAGATGCTAGGGAGTAAAGCAGTTCTGTCAGTTGGTACTACCTTCAAAAGAGAATAAAACAAATCTATAATGAGAAAGTCTAAAACTTTTAGCATATCTGAAGGACTTTTTAAAGCAAATTTTGAAGGCTAGCAACCATACATCTAACTTTATGCTTACTCTTTGATATTATAGTTGTGTCTGAAGTAAACATAAAAATAAAGGATTTCATAAAATTAAAAATAATAGTCACATTCTCATAGTTGATCTGTAATTATAAATTTGAATACTTTAGAAATAAATATTTCTGGACAAGCAGGGACTAGATCAGAAAGGTACTACCTCATGGTCCTAAACATATTTCAACTTCTTTCTTGGTATATTCACGGGAGAGAAATTCAATGTGATATCAAGATGTCTTGGATCCTATGCATCCAATTAAATAGTTGAAACAGTAAAAAAAAAAAAAAAAAAAAAAAAAAAAAAAAAAAAAAAAAAACAGCCTAGATATTGAGTGGTTTAACCTAATGAAACTAGTAATCATCATAATTCACTTCAATATTACTTGTTTTTAGTCTTAATTGTCCTACTAACCCATTTACTAGATACCTTATTCTGTGTTCCTTGATCTTTATTTTGTTGCTGAAAATCTCATTTCCATAATAGTATCTTGAATCTTTTAAAATCTTTCTGACTTATTGGAAATATTACTCTCTACTGACATTACTACTTTTTCTTCCTCTGTATTCCAAAGGTGACTGATGCTTCTTCTAGAACAAAGAGGAAGAATTGGCATTCTCCTTTTACTCACTGCTACTTTTAGACCATAATTTTGGACATTTCAACCTCTTTCAATTTGATCCCTGTTCTCCTAGTCTCCTGAAATAAGGGAAACAATGATATTTAATGGATGCATCCTGGTCCATATCTGCCTGATCTCTTTGCAGTACTTGGTATTATTAATTTTTCTTCCCTTCATCTATTTTTATCACTTGGTTTCTAGTTCAGTGCATCCATATGGTATTCTTTGCCTTTCTTTTATTCCTTCTTTATCTTGGTCATAGATTTTTTCCATACTCCTTCTCCCTAAAAAATATCATGATCTCCAAGATGCTGCGCTTATCTTTTTAATGATTTAACTAACTCCTGGTACATCACACTGATGAAACATGAATACAATCTAATATGTATTTCAAATTGCTTAACCATTCTTCAGGATATTTCAGAGAATTTTAATCTCAACTCATTTCAACCCAACCTATGTAAAGAAAACTTAGTCACTGCTATCTAAAACAAATTACAAATTTTTGTAATACAACAAAAAGACCTCAGTTTTCTTATCTATTAAATACGAACTCTATGTACATCTACTGCATTCCCAAGGATTCCTGAAAATTAACTTATATAAGTAATATAAATTTTATTTGAAAAGAATAGTGCATTCCAAAAAAAAGAAATATCATATTTGATTATATATATATTATATATGATATATATTTGATTATGTATATATATTGTATATATATATATATTTCCTATAATATTTCTATTGATGTGAAAGGACAAATCCATGCATTTCATATATATTTTTATATATGAAATATATAAATATATATTTACCTATATGTATATATTTATTTCAGGAAAGTCTATGCTTAAGAGACCAGCTATTGTAAATGCACAATGAATTACTAACTTATCATAACTAAACTGAAGATAAAAATAAGACAAAAAAGAATTGCTAATTTTTTGCAGTCTTGGGGATCTAACTGAGCTAATTTGTGAATTTACATTCAGACTATTGTGTTCTGGTTCTAAAGATTCAATAAACAATTTCTTTTCTAGGTGACTTCACTTATCTCTGTTCCGATCCATTTTATTAGGCACTGATTTTGCAATTTCCCTTTCCAAGGGAACTCTAATTTCCTTATCTCCAAATTTTTGCCTGGTGACACATTGTAGCCACTAGGTATATAAACAACACCCAGTTAGAATTGTTATGGAAAGTATGGGTGCATCCAGTAAATGAGGTAGGAGTCATTCTAATGAAATGATTATGCAGTTTGAGGCAGTTTCAATCTCTTCTTTTAAAAATATTCTAAAGGTTTATCCCTATTTTTCCTCATTCCTTTTCTTTTGCCTCCATCCAAATCTAAGGCCATAAAAACATTGAAAGCACAACATTAAATCATCATGTGGTCAAGGATGGGTGCTAAGATGATTACAATTCTGTTCTTTTCAGATATCACCTCAAGTGTTTATTGTGTTTATAAGAATAAAATTATATGAATAACTTGTTTAAATTTATTTTATAAAGACTCTAGTACCTGTTTCCAAATGACTTCAACTGTTTTCAAATTAATTTTCAGCAAAACACAAGAAAAACAAGTAGAAAATTTAAAACATTACAAGTTTTTAAGATGCTTCTCAGGGTTTCTTTTATAGTAAAACTAATTTTTCTTTTTTCGTTATACATTTCTTAATATTTTGTTTACTATACTCCAAGAAAGTTCCAGTAATGTTTTAGGACCATACACAATGTGTTTTAATTACTAACCTCACTTACTGTAAATTAAGATCACAATCATCTGCAAATATTAATTTTAAATCTGGACTTGCTTCTGAACAGGCTGCATGTAGTAATGAACACACAGCAGATTATCCTCAGAAGGACAATATACTGTACCACAAATCATAAATTGCATTTCCTCTTTTTTTAGTGCAAAATGTGATTCCAAAAAGATGTTATTAAGCTATAACACCTTAGTCATTTTCAAGCTCTAGGCACTTAAAGTGCTGAATTTTAGATTACTTTTTTATATTCTTCCTGTGCCTAGTTTTCTTACTATATGTAAAGTTATTAAAGCTGTCTGCTTCAATTTCTTCTCTACTTAGGAAGATGTGACAAAAAGATGAGACTACCTTTAATCTCAAAAGGCTAAACTCAATGCAGAAATGAAACAAAGGAATACATAAAGACAATAAGAGTACTTTTCCAAAGGTAGTTTACATCATTGAGTGGTCACTAAAAAAACACTAAACTGGAAGTATGTGACAGCATAATAGTCCTGAGGCTCAATTTCCTCTCTAGATAGTTGATGCTGCTTTTTAATTTTTTTACTATGCTATGTAATAGAAATGCCACTTGCTACACAATGATTTGCTTTACATGGGGTTGGGCTTGAAGACATTTGTTTTGTGAACTGTGTAAGAGAAAACATATTAAGGCATGAGTCAAAATTAGATTTGGAATTTTCAAAAAATACCCTTAAATAAAATGTTTCTCAAAACCCAGAGGAAACTTAGTGGCAATATTTTTCTATTAAAATGTTTTAAAATAGAAATGGACTCAAAAGTCAAATGTATTTTTCTAATTGCTTGACATCCAAGTAGGGATGAGTTTTTTCAGGGATTTGTGTTTTACTGCTTTTTACACTTTTTAGGATTTATATGTATCTACTCAGCCTCTAACTTTTAAGCTTTCAGGAGCTGAAAGCTCTTGAATTCATGTGGATCACAAGTTCTTGTACCTATGTTGAAGGACTCATCATTAAATTTTATTTTCTCTGAAGTCCAATTTTTCATTATCATCTTCCTAGTATTGTGATCCATATTCTTCCCATTTACCCAAACCAGAAACGCAGAATCAGCTTTGACTCCAAAATCCTCTTTCTGAACTACATCTACTCAGTAATCAACTGCTGTCAAAAATAACTGCTTTATCTTTTTTCCCCTTTGCCTCTGTGCAGGTGTTTGCTTTCACTATTTTATTTACCTGAATAATTAATAATCATTTATTTTATTTTAATTTATTAAAAAATTAAAAATTATTTATTTACCTGAATAATTAAAAATCCATTTTGTTGTTTTACCTGGATCTTCATCTTTCTTTTCCAGTTATTATCACAATTAGCAGAGTGTTCTTTCTAATTGAATGTATCTGATGTGGTGAGTAATCAAAACACAACTTGCAAATGAAAATTAGCATAAAATCCTTGGATGGTTGTTTATAACTTACAAGATGAAGTATAAATGCCTTAGCATGAAATTTTTTTAAAAAAATGGTTATGTCTTTTCCTATATTTACAAATAATCATTATCTAATCTCACTATCTCTGCATTCCACACATATGGTTAGACCATATTAAACTTCTGTTTGCTTTAGACACACACACACACCACCACTATGACCACCACAACAAATATTCTTTTATACTTCTCTGCTATTCCTGTTTGCCTGGAAAAAATTCTTCTCATTGTTCAAGACTTAGTTAAAAAGTCATCTCCTTTAGGAATATATTTCTTGACTAATCTATACACAGCTACTTATTCTTTTATTTGAATATATCCCCATGGCATATAACAAGTGTCTGTAGTAGCAGTTATGCCACTGTATCATTTATATTTGCATTAGTTTTGCCTTCTGTACTAATCTTTCATCCAGCTGTGAACATCACTGAAGTAGTAATTACACTTTATTTATTTGGTAGTCTCATGTCTTAGCATAGTGTCTGAAATAGTTTCTGGCACATATTATGAATCTAATAAATATTTTACAAATAGGAGGAAATATGGCTGGATAGATGTATGGAAGAAAGGAATAATGAATTATAGTAAGACATAAAATTGAGAAAAAAGTATAAAAGAGCAAATATGGTCAAGTACACTGCAACACTCAAGCAACATCCAGTGTAATCACAATTTATAGATAAAATCTGAAAATATGTTTTGCTACTAAAAATTATAGACTATACGTTTATATAACAAGTCTTTTTTCAACATTTTCATTGATGCATTATAGTTTATACATGATGGTGTGATTTGTTGTTACATATTGTATGCGCACAAAATATCAGAATAAAATTTGGTCAATATCAGTCCCTAGTGCTTCCCCACTCCATTCCTGCCTTTTCACCCCTTGGTCCCTTTCCTCTCCTTATCACCCTTTGATTTCTAGGAGATCTGCCCTCACATTTCTTTTCCTTTCTTTTTTCTCTAGTTTCCACATGTGAGAGAAAAATATGACCTTTGACCCTTGACCTTCTGAGTTTGTCTTACTTAGCTTAATGGTCTCTAGTTCTATCCATTTTCCTGCAAAAGCCATAATTTCATTTTTCTTTATGGCCAAATAAAATTCCATTGTGCATATATACTACTTTTTATTTACCCATTCATTCACTGTTAGAAACCTAAGCTGGTTCAGTAGTTCTGGTATTGTGAATTGTGTTGCTGTAAACATTTGTATTCATGTACAATTATAGTATGCTGAACTTAGCTCTTTTGAATAAATATTGTGGAGTGGTATAGTTGGGTATTATGGTGGTTCCATGCTTGGTCTTCTGAAAGACCTGCATACTGATTTCCATAGTACTTGCACTAATTTGCAGCACCATCAACAGTGCTAAAGACTTCCATTTTCTCCATATCTTCTCCAGCATTTATTATTATTTGTATTCTTGATGACTGCCATTCTGACTGGTGTGAGATATAATCTCAGTGTAGTTTTGATTTGCATTTCCCTAATTGCTAATGATGTTGAATATTTTAAAAATATATTTGTTGGGGCTGGGGTTGTGGCTCAGCGGTAGAGCACTCACCTAGCACATATGCGGCCTGGGTTGAATCCTCAGCACCATGTAAAAACAAAGGTATTGTGTACAACTAAAACAAATAAAATAAATATATATATATATATATATATATATATATATATATATATACACACATATTTGTTATCCTTTCATATTTCTCCTTTTTAGAAGTGTCTGTTTAATTAATTTTGCCACTTATTAATTGGACTATTTTTTTGTGTGTAAAGTTTTTGATCTCTTTATATAATCTAGATAGCAATCCTCTTTCAGAAGAGTAAATAGCCAGGGTTTTCTTCCATTTTGTAGGTTCTCTCTTCACATGCCTAATTATTTCCTTATCTGTGCAGAAGCTTTTAAATTTGATGTTGTCCTATTCATTAACTTGTAGCATTATTTCCTAAGCTTTAGGGGTCCTACTGAGAAAGTCATTGCATGTGTTTATATGTTGGAGTGTTTACCCTATTTTCTTCTAAGAGTTGGATAGTTTCTGTTCTAATTCCAAGTTTTTTGATCCATTTTGAGTGGATTTTTGTGCAGGGTGAGAAATAAGGGTCTAGTTTCTTTCTTCTACATATGGGTAATCAGTTGTTCCACAACCATTTGTTAAAAAGGCTGTCTTTTCTCTAACAAATGTTTTTAACACCTTTATCAAGGATCAGATAACTGTAGATGTGTGTGCCTCTTAATATGAAAAAAAGAACAATTGCCATCCTTTATCAAACATAGCATTCTTGCCATATGTAAAAAAATGATTATGATGATAACAATAATGAGAATGATATGTAACATTCATACAGTGCTAGATATTGTTTAATACATATTGCACACAATTTGTGATTTAATCCCCAGAAGTGCTATATAAATCTGCTAGTATTATTATTCTCAATTAATAGATTTAAAAATACCAGATGAGTTTCTTCATTATATTACATGGCAATTGAACGCCAGTATACTACCAGTGAATTATAGCTGAAAGAGCTGGAAGGCATAGAAAAATTGTATGAAAAGTAATTAAGGAAACTCAAAGTCAAAGGGAGCATAACAGAAAATTATGCCAAATAATTTTGAAATATATGTAGTTTCATCAAATATTAAACAAAGCCCAGGTCCTAATGATGTTAACACATAATTCCATAGTAAAGTTCTCTTCATTTCCACCCAATGCAACATATCCAACTTTCAATGAATATAGTCAAACAAAGAGGCAAGGTAAAACCTATTCTGAAGAGACAACATAAATATCAGAATTAAACTTATATATGACACAGACATTGAAGTCATCAGAAAATAATTTAAATGACTATAACTAATATGTTAAGATGTTTAATGGAAAAAAAAGTAGTCAACTGGCTAGAAACAATGGAAAATAAAAACAGAGAGGCAGAATCAAAACTAAATACTAGAAGAAAAAAATTGTAACAGAAATGAAAAGTGCCTTCACTTGCTTATTAATAAACTCAACACAACCTAGGAAAAATTTGGTGATTTTAAAGTTAGTTTCATTAAAATTACCAAACTAAAATGCAAAAAATGATAAATAAACCAAAGCAAAAGACCAGAATCTCTAACTAAATTATGGAGTTCCTGTGAGTCTTCTCAGAAGTCTTTGCTACCCAAATTCAGGTACCAAATTCCTCAGCTCTTGCAGATGTGCTTTCATTGGGTTGCAATGGCTACTCCTCCAGGTAGCATATGTGATAAACCTTGGCAAACTCTGTGTGGCCCTCTCAAACCATTCATAAGGGTCCACAAGTTGTAAAGGCATGGCTGCATCATTAATATTTGGAAGGATGAACTAATCTTGAGCCTCAGTCACTGACCCAGGACAAGGATCACTCTGAGAATGGGCCCACTAGAATAATTCCTAGTGGAGCTCCTAAAAGCCCTCATATGGAAGAGTCTTGGGGAGCCTTGGTAAGAGAACCACCTTGAAGATTTCAGAACTTCAGAGGCACAAGAACTAAAGAGACACCAGAATTTAATGTGAGCCAGGTCACACACTTCAACTCCTGTGAGCTACAGTAGGGACTGAACCAGAAAGGTCATTTAGGGGAAGCCTGTCTGGAACTCTGAGGGTCTGACTTCCATGCCCCTGTATGCAGAAGATTATTGTCAAACACTATTATTCTCAAACCTTAAGATTTAATGTTGTTTCATTTTGGGGGTTTTGAATTTACTTAGAATCAGTTACTCTTCTCTTCTTTTTCACTTATTCCTTTTGAAAACATAATGTTCATCGTGTGCCTGTTCCACCATTATCTTTTTGAAGTTAGGTAATTAAATTTCACAGGTTCTCAGCTGGAGAAAAAGTTGCCTCAGGATGACTTGTGCCTTGAGTCTCATGAAGAACATAATTATATGATATTTTGGACTAGGAACTTGAATTCAATACTTGACTGATGTAAGACTTTTGAGTCTTTAGGGATATAAGGAATGCATTTTTCATATGAAAATGCTATGGTTTGGATAAGAGGTGTCCTCCAAAAGCTCATGTGTGAGACAATGCAAGAAGGTTTAGAGGAGAAATGATTGGCTCCTGATGGGGATTAACTGAGTGGCAACTGAAGGTGGGTAAGGTGTGAGTGGAGGAGGGTCCCTGGGGGCATGTTGTTGGGGTACAAAATTTGGATCTGTGTATCTGGCAAATGGAGTCTCTTTCTGTTTCCTGATCATCTGTGTGCTGCTTCCCTCCACCACACTCTTCTGCCATTTATGTTCAGCCTCACCTTGAGTCCCAGGAATGGAGGCAGATGTCTATGGACTGAGACCTCTAAAACTGTGAGCTCCCAAATAAACTTTTTCTCCTCTACAGTTGTTCTGGTTGGGTCTTTTAGTTGCAGTAGTGAAAAAGCTGACTAAAATAAAATAACATGGATTTAGAGGTGCTAGGAGTAGATTTTATGGCCAAAATGATTGTCCCATCCCATTTATTGCTTCATTTTTTTTGTTTGTTTTGTTTTGTTTTGAGGGGGATACCATGGATTGAACTCAGGGGCACTCGGTCACTGAGCAACATCCCCAGCCCTATTTTGTTTTATATTTAGAGGCAGGGTATCAGTGAGTTGCTTAGCACCTTGTCATTGCTGAGGTTGGCTTTGAATTTGTGATCTTCCTGCCTCAGCCACCCAAGCCACTGGGAATACAGGTGTGCTCCACCGCGCCTGGCCCTTTTATTGTTTCTTGATTTTACTTCTTGTACTTTAGGAGTCTTGTTAAGGAAGTCAGACCCTAGGTTGACATGAATTTTTGGGCCTAATTTTTCTCATATTAGGTGCAGTGTCTCTGTTCTAGTGACTAAGTCTTTGATCCACTTTGAGTTGAGTTTTACGCAGGGTGAGAGATAGGGATTTAATTTTATTTTGTAACATGTAAATTTCTAATTTTGCCAGCACCATTTGTTGAATATCTTTTCTCCAGTGAATGTTTTTGGCATCTTTGTAAAATATGAGATAACTATATTTATGTGGGTTTGTCTTTGTATCTTCTATTCTGAACCATTCGTCTACATGTCTGTTTTGGTGCCAATACCATGCCATTTTTGTTAGTATGGCCGTTTAGTATAGTTTAAGGTCTACAATGAATAATGTGAAGAGAAAGCCTACAGAATGGGATAAAATCTTCACCACATGAACTTCAGGTAGATCATTAATCTCCAGGATATATAAAAAACTTAAAAAACTTAACCCCCCAAAATAAAAACAAATAAACCAATAAATAAATGGGCTAAGGAACTGAACATACACTTCACAGAAGAAGAAATATAAATGAACAAAAAATATATGAAAAAAGTTCAACATCTGTAGCAATTAGAGAAATGCAATTCAAGATTTAAGATGGCAGGCTAGAGGGATGCTGCATTTCATTGTTGCTCAATGAAC
This sequence comes from Tamias sibiricus, assembly GCA_025594165.1. NCBI lineage: Eukaryota > Metazoa > Chordata > Mammalia > Rodentia > Sciuridae > Tamias > Tamias sibiricus. Next base: position 117,544,968 of record CM046667.1, read on the forward strand.
TGGGATTCAACCAGTGGAAAGACTGTTTCTCTGTGAGTTATTAGAGTACCCTGACAGCCTTGTGCCTGCGCACAACCGTAAGGCTCCAATTTACCAACATGGGGCTTCCCCTGGTCGACTCCATCTTGGGACATTGCAACCACTACAATAGTTCCCTCCATGTGGTAGCCTGCAACTGGGGACACCAGACAGAGTCTGGAGATAGCTGCCCACTGCAGTACTGTACACCAGAAAGCAGCATCTCCGAACACACTGCCCAGCGCTACTGCCCATCTGTTCCTAATACCCCATTTCTGAAAGCAGCCGTCCATATCTTGGGACACCTTCATCACCATCTTGGGTTATCCTTGCTACCACCATCACCATCTTTAGTTGGGGCAACTCCCATCTTGGGACACCAGCTGGGGCTTAGAAGCAATATCACGGTACCTATAGTCCCCCAAATCCCACCCTCTTACAGCCACTAACCCGGCACAATGCTTGCGGCTACATGGCTGGTCCATGGCTTACAAAGCCTTGTCCTGGTTTGCTTCATATAAAACAGCTCTCTGTGACATGTGTGCAGGCTCCAGAGCACAGCCCACAGGACCTCTGGAGAAAGAGGTTCCTGATTGGGTAGTAGAAAGGGTGAGGGTGAGTGAGATAGAGTTTAGAGACTAAATTAGAAACAAGGAATTGTAGGGTCTATAGGTGATATAAGGGATAAGACCCGGTTCGCAAATCACAGGAGAGGGGCCGAAAGGAGATCCTTGGGGTGCTGTCTTCCAGTGGGGACCAGCAAGTGCTATACCCCACCTCCAGGAGTTCCACCTCCAAGACCAACCCTCCCACCCTGATAACCATCAGCATCCTGAGGGTGGAGATTCAAGCAAACAACAGACAACCCACCTACTGGATGAGAGGAGAATCAAGAAAGGTACTGAACTCCAACAAAACCAATCCTTTAATTTTCCTCCAAGATTCCTTTTCTTTTCTTTTCTCTCTCTTTTCCAGCCCTCACATCCCCAACATTTGTGAAACCAAGTACTTTTTATGCATTAGGCTACTGAGGACTGAGATGTCTGAATAGTATATTACAGTTGTGCTGTATATTCTTTTATCTTTTATTTTTACATTGTTATTTTTCTTAATAATTTTTGTACTCTCTATTTTCTTTCCACTGACCTGTCTTCCTAAAGTCTGTTTCTCTTTTTTCTCCTACTACCAGCCAACTTCTTTTGATTACGCTTTCATACTTGCTAAGATCTAATAACTCTATATCTTCATCTCCTACCTCCTTAACATCACATCCTAACCACCCTACCAGCTCTCTTTGTCCGCCATTAAGAACTGTAGACCCTTTTTAAACCTATTGTTTATATTGTAGATAATAATCAAATTCACCATTTCTGTTTATTATGACAAAACTGTAAATGTCTTAATAGGAACTATTTGATTTAAGGCTGCATATTGTTTGTATTGGGATTTGTTAACATTGATCCCCCCATTAAAGGAGAGGTATTGGAATCCTGCAGGAACACTATAATTATATAAGATAAAAAGTGTAATACCTCACATCTGCACTGCTATAGGGGAAGATACATGAACAACATGAAAAAAACTAGGGAAGAAAGTGCCCCAAACAAACCACATTATTGGAATCCATGGCCAGCACAGAAGTTTCAGAGAAGGAGTTCAGGATGTACAAAATTAAAATCTTCTGCGAAATAAAGATAATATAAGAGAGCAAACACAGGCAACAGAAGTTCATTTTCATAAAGAGCTAAACAAGAAAATGCAAGAAGCAAAAGATTACTTCAATAAGGAGATAGAGATTCTGAAAAAAAAAGCAGAAATCCTTGAAATGGAGGAAACAATTAATCAAATTAAAAACTCAATAGAAGCATCACCAATATACTAGATCACTTGAAAGATAGAACCTCAGACATTGAAGACAAAATATGTAATCTTAAAAATAAAGTTCACCACACAGTAAAGATGGTAGGAAACCATGAACAGAACATCCAAGAATTATGGGATAACATGAAAAGACCACATTTAAGAATTATTCAGATAGAGAAAGACATAGAGTTACAAAACAAAGGAATGAACAATCTATTCAATGAAATAATATCAGCAAATTTTCCAAACCTGAAGAATGAATTGGAAAATCAAATACAGGAGACATACAAGACACCAAATGTACAAAATCACAACAGATCCATACCAAGGCACATTATAATGAAAATTGCTAGCACACAGAATAAGAGGAGAATTTTAAAAGCCACAAGAGAAAGGAATCAGATTACATATAGGGGGTATCAATTAAGAAATCTGCAGATTTGTCACTGTAGACCCTCAAATCTAGGAGATCCTGGAACAATATATACCAAGCTCTGAAAAAAAAAAAAAAAAGGATGCTAACCAAGAATTTTATATCCAGCAAAATTAAGCATTAGATTTGATAATGAAATAAAAACCTTCCATGATAAACAAACGTTAAAAGAATTTATAACTGGAAAACCTAGACTAGAATAAATCCTCAGCAAAATATTCCATGAGGAGGAAAAAAAAAAAAAACAACAATGAAAATCAGCAAAGGGAGGAACTACACTAAAGTAAAAGTCAAAGGAGAAACCAAGTCAAGTTTAAAACCAAAAATAAAACAAAATGACTGGGAATAAAAACCATGATTCAATAATAACCCTGAATGTTAATGGCATAAACTCATCAATCAAAGGACGTAGACTGGCATATTGGATTAAAAAAAAAGAGACTCAAGAATATGCTGCCTTTAAGAGACTCATCTCATAGGAAAAGACATCCATGACAGAAGGTGAAAGGTTGGGAAAAAAACAAACCACTCACATGGACTGCAGAAACAAGCAAGGATTTTCATCCTCATATCAAATAAAGTATACTTCAAGCCAAAGTTAATCAAAAGGGATAAAGAAAGATATTTCATACTGCTTAAGGGAACCATACATCAACAAGACATAACAATTATAAATATATATGTCCCAAACAATGGAGCATCTATGTTCATCAAATAAACTCTACTCAATTTCAAGAATCAAATAGACAACAACACAATAATACTGGGTGACTTTAACACACTTCTTTCACCACTGGATAGATCTTCCAAACAAAAGCTGAACAAAGAAACTATCAATCTCAATAATACAATCAATAACAGACTTAACTGACATATATAGGACATTTCATCCATCAATGAGTGAATACACATTCTTCTCAGCAGCACATGGATCCTTCTCTAAAATAGACCATATATTATGCCACAAGCTACTCTTAGCAAATACAAAAAAAGTAGAGACACTACCCTGAATTCTGTCAGAAAATAATGGAATAAAATTAGAAATCAATGACAAAATAAAAAATAAAAGCCACTCCCACACCAGGAGAGTAAATAATATGCTATTGAATGAACAATGGGTTGCAAAAAACATCAAGGAAGAGATTAAAAAATTCTTAGAGGTAAATGAGAACATGGATACAACATATCGAAATCTCTGGGACACTGTGAAGGCAGCACTAAGAGAAAAGATCATTGCATGGAGTTCTTTCCTTAAAAGAAGAAAACATCAATAAAAAGTGACCTAACATTACATCTCAAAGCCCTAGAAAAAGCAGAACAAACCAACACCAAAATTAGTAGAAGACAGGAAATAATTAAAATCAGAGCTGAAGTCAATGAAACTGACACAAAAGAAACAATTAAAAAATCAGACAAAGAAAAAGTTGGTTTTTTGAAAAAGTTAATAAAATTGACAAACCCTTAGTCATGCTAATGAACAGAAGGAGAGAGAAAACTAAAATTTCTAACATAGGTAATGAAAAAGGAAATACCACAACAGACCCTACAGAAATACAGATGATAATTAGAAATTATTTTGAAAACTTGGAATCCAATAAAATATAAAATATCAAAGGAATTGACAAATTTCTAGAGTCATATGATTTGCCCAAATTGAATCAGAATGATATACACAATTTAAACAGACCAATGTCAAGTGATGAAATATAAGATACCATGAGAGGCCTATCAACCAATAAAAGCCCAGGACCAGATGGACACACAGCTGAGTTCTACAAGACCTTTAATGAAGAACTAATACCAATACTATTCAAATTATTTTGTGAAATAGAAAAAGAGGGAGCACATCCAAACTCATTCTGTGAGGCTAGTATCATGCTGATACCAAAACCAGGCAGACACACATCAAAGAAAGAAAATTTCAGACCAATATACCTGATGAACATCGATTCAAAAATTCTCAATAAAATTCTGGAAAATAACGTAGAAAAACAGATTTAAAAAATAGTGCACTATGAACAAGTGGGGTTCATTGCAGGGATATGAGATTGGATCAATATACAGAAATCAATAAATGTAATTTATCACATCAGTAGACCTAAAGATAAGAATCATATAATCACCTCAATAGATGCATAAAATGCATTTGACAAAATAAAGCACCCCTTCATATTCAAAACACTAGAAAACTAGGGATAACAGAAACATATCTCAATATCATAAAATCTATCTGTGCTAAGCACAAAGCCAACATCATTCTAAATGTAGAAAAATTGAAGGCATTCTCTCTAAAACTGGAACAAGCCCACTTTCACCACTTCTATTTAACATAGTCCTTGAAACTCTAGCCAGAGCAATTACAGATAGGAAAGAAATTAAAGGATTACAAATAGGAAAATAACTCAAATTATCACTATTACCTGATGACTTGATTCTATACTAAGAGGATCAAAAATATTCCACCGGAAAACTTGTAGAACTAATAAATGAATTCAACAAATTAGTGGGATATAAAATCAACACACACAAATCAAATGCATTTCTTTACATCAGTGATGAATCCTCTGAAAGAGAAATTAGGAAAACTACCCCATTTGCAATAGCCTCAAAAAACAAAACAAAACAAAACAAAAACCTTCAGAATAATCCTAACAAATGAGGTGCAAGATCTCTATAATGAAAATTGCAGAACTCTAAAGAAAAAATTAAGGAAGACCTTAGAAAATAAAAAGATCTACCTTGTTCTTGGTAGGCAGAATTAAGATTGTCCAAATGACCATACTACAAAAGCTTTATACAGCTTTAATGCAATTCCAATCAAAATCCCAATGACATTCTTCATAGAAATAGAGAAAGCAGTCATGAAATTCATCTGGAAAAATAAGACACCCAGAATAGACAAAGCAATCCTTAGCAAGAATAGTGAAGTAGGTGGCATCACTATACCAGATCTTAAACTATATGACAGAGCAATAGTAAAAAAATCACCATGGTATTGGCACAAAAATAGATTTGTAGACCAATGGTACAGAATAGAGGACACATAGACAAACCTACATAACTATAATTATCTCATACTAGACAAAGATACCAAAAACATATATTGGAGAAAAGATAGCCTCTTCAACAAATGGTGCTGGGAAAACTAGAAACTCATATGTAGCAAAATAAAATTAAACCCCTAACTCTTACCATGCACAAAACTCATCTCAAAGTGGAACAAGGACCTAGGAATTAGACCAGAGACCCTATGTCTAATAGAAGAAAATGTAGACCCAAATTTTCATCATGCTGATTTAGGCCCTGACTTCCTTAACAAGACTCCTAAAGTGCAAGAAATAAAATCAAGAATCAATAAATGGGATGAATTCAAACTAAAAAAACTTCTTTAACCAAAAGAAACAATCAATAATGCAAAGAGAAGCCTACAGAATGGGAGCAAATTTTTGTCACATGCACATCAGATAGAGCAATAATATCTAGGATATATAAAGAACTCATCAATATTAACACCAAAAAACAAATAACCCAATCAATAAATGGTCTAAGGAACTGAATAGACACTTCTCAGAAGAAGATATACAATTGATCAACAAATACATTAAAAAAATGTTTACCACCTCTAGCAATTAGAGAAATGCAAATCAAAATTACTCTAAGATCTCATCTCACTCCAGTCAGAATGGCAGTTATCAAGAATACAAACAACAATAACTGTTGGCGAGGATATGGGGGCAAAGCCACACTCATACATTGCTGATGGGACTGCAAATTGGTGCAACCAATCTGTAAAGCAGTATGGAGATTCTCCAGAAAACTTGGAATAAAACCACTATTTTATCCAGCTATCCCACCCCTTGGTCTATACCCAAATGACTTAAAATCAGCATAGTACAGTGACGCCACAACGTCAATGTTTATAGCAGCACAATTCACAATTCTTAAACTGTGGAACCAAACTTGATGAGCTTCAGACCTTCAATAGATGAATGGATAAAGAAACTGTGATATATATATATATATATATATATATATATATATATATATATGAATATTACTCAGAATTAAAAGAGAATAAAATCATGGTATTTGCAGGTAAATGGATAGAGTTGGAGAATATCATGCTAAGTGAAATAAGCCAGTTCCAAGAAAAACAAAGGGTGAATGTTTTTCTCTGATAAGTGGATGCTGATCCATAATGGGGGGAGAATGGGAGAAATGGAGGAACTTTGGATAGGGCAAAGGAGAGGAATGGAAAAGGAAGGGCTATAGGGTAGGGAAGATGGTGGAATGAGATGGACATCATTTCTCTAGGCACATGTATGATGACAGACATGATGTAATTACTTTGTCTGCAACCAGAGAAATGAAAAGGTGTGCTCCGTTTGTGTACTATGAATTGAAAACCACTCTGCTTTCATGTACAACTAATTAGAACAAATAAATAAATACAATAAAGAAATTGTGTCCATCCACTACAAATAAATATTAAAAAACTACTCTAAGATTTCATCTCACCCTAGTCAGAATGACAATTATCAAGAATACAAGCAACAATAAATGTTGGTGAAAATGTGGGGGAAAAGGTACACTGAATCATTGCTGGTGAGACTGCAAGTTGGTACAACCATCATGGAATTTCATTAGAAAACTTGAAATGGAACCTTCATTTCACCCAGCTATACCACTCCTTGGTTTATACCCAAAGGACTTGAAATTAGCATATTACAGTGATGCAGCCACCTCAATATTTATAGCAGCTCAACTCACAATAGCTAAACTATGAAACCAATCTAGGTGCCCTTCAACAGATGAGTGGATAAAAAAAAATGTATATATACACAATGGACTATTACTTAGCTTTAAAGAATGAAATTATGGCATTTGTAGGTAAATAGATAGAGCTGGAGAACATCTTGCTAAGCGAAATAAGCCAATACCAAAAAAAAAAAAAAAAAAAAGGCTGAATGTTTTCTCTGATATGTGGATGCTAATTCACTATGGGGGAATGGGAGTGGCTAGGGAAGAATAGAGTTTGGATTAGGTAGAAAGGAGTGAAGGGAGGGTTGGGAGCTTGGGGATAAGAAGAATAGTAGAATGAATCAGATATTATTGCCCTATGTACCGATATGACTACACTACTGGTGGGATTCTACATCATGTACAACCAGATGATTGAGAAATTATACTCTATTTATGTATGATGTATCAAAGTGCAGTCTACTTTCAATTACAATTAGAACAAATAAAAATAATTAGAAAAAATAAAAAAAACTTTAAAAAATAATATATCAAATAAAAATAAGTAAACAAACATAAAACAAGATTATTCCCTCCCCACAAAAAATTCATATGATGAAATTTGGTCCCCAGAGTGATAATATTAGATGGTGAAATTTTTGATAGATGATGAGGTCATAAAGGCTCTACCCTCATAAATGTGCTTAAGGATCTTAAAACAGATAACTGAGGAAGATTGTATTTCTCTCATGTAATTTGAAGACATAACCAGAAAGCAACATGTGTGAAGGATTGAGAGAGCGTGCACAAGATGCTTAATCTGCTGGCAATTCTGCCTTGCACTTCCTAGGCACCATAAATGTTTACAATAAGTTTTAAATTTTACAAATCACCCAGTCTACAGTATTTTGTTATAGCAGCCCAAATAAACAGAGAGGCAGTTACAAATCATGTATCATGTACTTAATTAAAATAACATAAGAAGAGAAAAACAGAACATAACAAATACTGGGAAGAAGAATAACAGTACTTTCTAAAATCAATTACAGAAATGTAAGTACCAATATAGGAAGCTCAAATAGCATTAGTAAAACTAAATCCAAAACAAAGAAAAGTGAACCAAATCTCCCTTAAACATATCATATGAAATTGCAGAAAACAAATACAAAGAAAAAAGTCTTGCCCCAGAACCAGAGGTAAATGTAAATGTGCGTGTGTATGTGCGTGTGTGTGTGTGTGTGTGTGTGTGTGTGTGTGTGAGAGAGAGAGAGAGAGAGAGAGAAAGAGAGATTGTGATAGAGAGAAAGGGACAAGAAATAAAAGTGTTCTCATCAAAACATGCCAGCCAAAAGAGAATTGAGTGAAATATGTAGTGTTGAAAGAAATAAAAGTGCACCAAACTGAAGTTCTACATCAAGATAAACTGTAACAGAAATATTTGCTCCAACAAACCAAAAGTAAGAGTTTCATGGCAAGGATATTTTCTCTGCAGATTAAAAATATAAAGGAGGGACAATTGTCTTTCTTAAATGGGAAATATGAAAAAAATATTGGAAGTTGAACATAGATTCATTAATAATGTATATTATGAACTCTAGGGAAACATTTGAAATGCTTTAAGGGAAGTATAATTAATAGACAAAGAGAAGACATAAATTTGAATCATATGAAATGCTTGATTAGAAATTGTTAGCCGCCGGAAAGGGATTGCAGCCTGGAACGGCAGCGCCGCTAGAAGGAGTCCAGAGACAGGATGGAGACGAAAAAATTCTTTAATCTTTCTGTCTCTGTCTCTTGTAAATTCTAACACTACATACACACTCTCACAAGAAACCAAGGCACCTACTCTTACAAGAAACTACAATATATCTATACAAAAGCGATAACCCTGTCCTTTCTCTCTCTGGTCTCAATCCATGCGCCCGAGCAGGAATGGCGCTTGCTCGATCTGCTGAGTCACTCTTCAAGTCTCTCGAGATCTTGGGCCAAGTCCCGTGAGACTACGGAAGGCGACAATGCCCAAAAATGTTGATCTGCTGAGTCACTGCTCAAATCTCTCGAGATCCTGGGCCAAGTCCCGTGAGACTACGGAAGGCGACAATGCCCAAAAATGTCTATGGCCCATAGTCAACCGCAATCTTAGCTATCTCCCCAAACAGGGCAGTTAGGAAAAAAGAAGCTTTGTACAACAAACAGTTAAAACATTTTTGTGTTAATATCCAAACAAATCAATAATAAATTTCATTGTGAATGACCTAAATAAATCAATTAAAAGATAAAATTTTCAGACAGGATAAAAATACCAGATCCAACTACATGTTGACTTTATGAAATGCAAAATATGTATATATATATTATAATATATAATGTTATATATATAATATATAACAAAATATATAATGTTATAACTGTTATTCTATACACACACACACACACACACACACACACACACATATCAGGATATTGTTGGTCTAAGACGTAAAGAAAAGACCACTAACTTTAATTTTAAATTAAAGCAAGCTTATATTGTATACACACAAAGAGAGCTGGCCAGTGGCTGCCCCTCTCAAACACTGGGTCAGCCCTGCTCTCAGGGAAGACAAGATTTTTATAGTTCAAAGAGTTACAAAAAATCTTGAGAACTTACAGCTAACAAGGTCAGACATATGCAATTTAAGAGCAAGTAACAAACTAATAATCTACATGGCATTGCATTCCAAGGAAGGGAGTAATAGTCAAACCGCACATCAAAAGTTTATGATGCACCATTAGTTTTAGAGAGAGAGAGAGTTGTTATCTGGTCAAGGAAAGCCAGGCCTGAGTGAGCTCATGGCCTGGGCATGAATGCCAAACAATTTTAAAACATCAAAATAAGCTCAGGCCAAATAGGAATCCTAGCATTTCATAGAAAACTGAAGTGGGCTTTTCATAACTTTTTGACAGGATGGCTCCCGGTCTTAAGATGGAATTAGGCTGGTTTATCATTCCCCCCTTGTTTTATTTGTCCTTTTCAAATCTTTGAAAGGGAGTAATCATATAGGCTAATTTTATCAATGGCATATAATAGAATTAAATTGCAGCCCAATAAACTGGAGCATATAATTAATGATGTACGGGACAATAACTAGTAGGAGAAGGATACAAATTATAGGACCCAAGAGAGAAGTTAAACATGGAAACCAATCTCTCAAGCCTAACCAATAATTACTCATTTTAATTTTGTTAATCTCCTGTCTTATCTCATCTACCTGTTGTTGGATAACATTAGAATAATCTGTAATATTAAAACAGCACATGTCTGGGAATTGTTGGCAACCCAAGTGATGTTTCAGTAAAAGAAAATCAATAGCCGCTCTATTTTGTAACATTGAGGTTTGAAGTTTCTTTTATCTCTTGATTAATTTCTGTCAAAACTTGTGCAGTAAGGTTAGCTGTTTTGTTAAAACTATAGGCTAATTTTTGTGATTTTTCTTTGTATTTCTACAACTAGACCCGGAAGTGGCAAAAGAAAAGCTGCTGTAATTGCAGTGTCTAGTGGGTCCAGGAGGATTAAATTGTCATCGCAGTTGGAGGGCAGACTTTGGGTAATTCTGTGGGGAGGTGTCAGGGATGGCAGTAAAGGAAAGATCCATCCAATAGAAGAGATCTCAGAAAAGTTTGTAGGCAAAGCCTGGAAGGTTGCTTTATTACAGAGAAAAACCCATCCTGTCGGCAGTCGTTTGCCATTGGGTAGGGAGATATTTTGTTCAATAGAACAATTTGGGGGGGATTGGGGAAGGGTGCAATCTATGCATAAACAATGTTTTTGAATAACCAGTGAAGCTGGCAAAGCTGGCTCTGCATGGTATACTGGCCAGTCTTGCTGTGTCGCTCTATCACCAGTGACTTTAACATAGTATATTTTACAGTTAGACCCATAAGATTGTTAGCTAGTAATTGATGAATGGAGTTTTCTTTTTGTATGTAGAAGGAACTTTTGTCAGTAGTGTCAACAGCCAATTGTAACCAAAAGTTTTGAGTAGTTATATAATTTAGGGGACTCATAGAAACATCTACCTTTAAAGTAGCTTTTGAATAAACAGTATCTATTGGGGCCCCCTTTTTTAGCTTAGTACAGGAATACTGTCCTGAATCTTGAGGGTGAGCAGAGTATTTATAGATTTTAAAATTTATATTATTTCTTTGAGATTGGTCTCTAAGATTTTTTCATGGTCCCTCCCTGAATACCTGACTGAAAATTTCTTGGTTATCTTTATACTATTTGATAGGGCCAATTACTGGATCTTGACAAGAGTAAGTACAATTTAGTATTATTGGAGATCCTGCAATAGCAGGTCCTTTTGGGCTACAGATGTGGTACAAGGTTTGTTGAGGCCAACATAGCTAAAACCTAAGGATACATGTATACACCAACAGGCAAAAATTATTAGCATAATGTTTATAATAACAGGAAAAGCAATAAGAAGCTAGTAACAAAATATTAAACCTTAGTAATTTTAATTTTAAAAGGCCTACGCTCAGTTACTTTTTACTTCTGGCTGCTGGATTTTCTTCCAGTGGGTTTTTTCTTCATGGTTTCTGTAGGTGCCTTTTTTAGCTGTGAATGATGGATCTAGGCAGGAATACCAGCAACTTTGACGGCAGTAGGAGTGCGGAGAATCACGATGTAAGGGCCCTTCCACCTGGGCTCAAGGCTGTTAGTTCTTAAACGTTGTATCAGCACAGCGTTGCCTGGTTGGAATGAATGATCAGGCAGTCTGTGTCCAACGGGCTGAGCAGCCTGGACCTGGGGAAAGATCTTATCTATGATTAGTTGTAGCCCTTTGAGTGTTTCTGAGATTGGAATGTCTCCCACCAGATCTTGGTGTACTCTGGGAACCAAAGGCGGTGGCCACCCATAAATTATTTCATAAGGGGTAAATTCTTCCCGGTAAGGGGTGCAACGGGCCCTTAAGAGAGCAAAAGGCAAGAGATCAACCCAGTTACCACCAGTCTCAAGTATTAATTTAGTCAAAGTTTTCTTTAATGTTTTATTCAACTTTTTTTACCTTTTCTGAACTTTGAGGATGGTACATACAATGTAATTTCCAGTTTATATTAAGGGCTCTTGAAATTAATTGACATAATTTGGCCGTGAAGGCTGGGCCATTGTCAGACCTCAAAGTTAGAGGAAGGCCAAATCTAGGAACAATCTCAGTTATTAGTTTTATAACTACTATTTGTTCTGTTTCTGTTCGAGTTGGAAAAACTTCTACCCAGCCTGAGAGAGTTTCAACAAAGACTAACAAGTATTTATATCTATATAGTCTTGGTTTAATTTCAGTAAAGTCTAATTTCCAAAATTTACCAGGTACAGTACCTTGACTTCTGTTTCCCTGCGGAAGATGGTTCTTTTTAGCATTTACCTGTGTACATGTCATGTAGCGATTTGAGATGTTCTGGAGTATCCCTCAGTGTCCCGGGAACCAAACATGGGGTGAAATTAGTTCTGAAGTCTTCTTGGGGGATAAATGCATTGCCTGATGAAGATCAGTTAACCATTTTCTTCCTAAGAGCTTAGGCATGTAAATTTTCACATCTGGGATAGTCCACCAGCCGTGACAGTTTTGTTGGGCTCCCATAGAGGAGCACAAGTTTATCTCTTCAGTAGTGTATGAAGGAGTTTCTTCCTCAATTTTAACTGGGAGTTTTGGGCGATTTGAGAGTTCAAGAATAGTTTGGCATTTTGACTCTCCAAGGGCTATTTCCCTGGCTGTTTGATCGGCCAAGTTATTACCTTGGGTCTGGGGGCTATTGTCTTTATGGTGTCCAGGCCAGTGGATAATAGCCAGTTTATCTGGCAACCAGGTAGCCTCTAGTAATTGAAGGATTTCTTGTTTATTTTTGATAGTCTTTCCATCTGAAGTTAAAAATCTCTTTTGTTTGTATATCTGTCCATGCACATGTACTGTAGCAAAGGCATAATGGCTGTCTGTGTAAATGTTCATTTGTTTTCCTTCTGCCCATCTCAATGCCTGTGTTACTGCAATGATTTTTGCTTTTTGGGCTGATGAGCCTCTGGGCAAAGCCTGTGCCCAGATAATTTCTTTTTGGCCTGTAACTACTGCCACTCCTGCATACCTTATTCCATCCCGGACATAACTGTTACCATCAATGAAAAGGTCTACGTCTCTGTTGGTCAGAGGAATGTCAGTCAGGTCTGGTTGGGTACCTTGAATGACATCCAGCATCTCTGAGCAGTCATGAATTGGCTCCTCTGGGTTATCATCAGGCAGCAGGGTTGCAAGATTGATTGTCAGGGATTTACTGAAGGTCAATCTGTCCTTGTCTAGGAGGAGAGCCTGGTACTGAGTGAGACCGGCATTTGACATCCATCGACTGGTGGCATCTCTCAATAGGGTTTCCACTGTGTGAGGGGCAGTCACAGTGAGAGTCTGCCACAGAGAAAGTTTATCTGCTTTCTTTACCAGTATTGCAGTAGCCACTATGGCTCGTAAACAAGGGGGCCATCCCGATGCTACAGGATCCAGCCTTTTTGAAATGTAGGTAATTGGTCTTTTCCATGGCCCTAAATTTTGGGTAAGAACTCCTTTAGCAATACCCTTTCTCTCATGAACATAAAGATGGAAGGGCTTAGTTATATCAGGGAGGGTTAAGGCAGGGGCCTGAACCAGAGCCTCTTTTAAATTTTTGAAGGCCAATTTATTCTCCTCAGTCTAAATTAAAGGTGACTTGCCTCTTGCAGTTGCAGTATATAACGACTTGGACAATTTTAGCAAATCCAGGTATCCAAAGGCGGCAGTATCCAACTGCCCCTAGAAATTTCCTAACCTGTTTTTTAGTGGTTGGGGTTGGGATCTTCATATTGGCTTTTTTGCAGGTTTGAGATAACAGTCTTTTCCCTTCCCTCAGTTCATATCTCAAATAAGTAACCCTAACCCGAGAGGAACAGATTTTTGCCTTTTTCTTGGAGACTCAGTACCCCAATTGAGTCAAGTTTCCTAGCAAAACCCGGGTGGCCCTTAAACAGTCCTCTTTGTCTTTTGCTGCTAACAGAAGATCATCTACATATTGGAGCAAGGTTACCTCAGGGTACTTATTGCAAAACAGTCTCAGATCTTGATTGAGAGTTTTATCAAAGATAGTGGGAGAATTTTTAAATCCCTGAGGTAGTCGAGTCTAGGTCAGTTCTCCCAATATCTCCATCTCTAAATCAGTCCATTCGAAAGCGAAGATAGGCTGACTCAGTTTTGACAAAGGGATGGATAAAAATGCGTCTTTCAAATCTAATACAGTATAAACTGTATGTTTTGGTGGCAACAAACTGAGTAAAGTGTAGGGGTTAGGGACAGTTGGGTGTATAGTTTCTATCCGTTTGTTCACTTCTCTTAAGTCTTGTACTGGTCTGTAATCTTGCTTTTGGACAGGCAACAAGGGGGTGTTCCAAGCCGATTGACACCTAATTAGTATCCCCACTTCTAGGGGATGCCTGATGTGGGTTTTAATTCCTTCTGTGGCTTCAAAACTGATGGGGTATTGTTTAACCCGGATGGGCATAGCCCCAGATGTTAGTTGTATTACAACTGGTGGCACATGCTCAGCTAGCCCTGGAGGGTTATCTTCAGCTCAAACTGTAGGAATTTTTTTAATTAATAATTTCTCTCATTTTTTTTTCTGAAGTTTGGATAGGATTTTGAAAAAGCAGATACTCCTCACTTAATGGGCAGGTTATAGTTAGGGCCTTTGCAGGATTCCCCAATTCTAATGTAGGCATATCTCCAGAAAATAAAATAGTTGCCTGAAGTTTGCTTAAAAGGTCCTGTCCCAGCAACGGGAAAGGGCATTTAAGGATAACAATGAAAGAATGAGTTACAGTTCCTCATCCTATGTTAACAGTCTGGTCTGTAGTCTATTTATACTTTTTAATTTCTCTTGTTGTCCCTTGTACTTTTATGGTTTCATTAGTGAGGGGTCCTATGGGCTTCTGTAACACTGAATGTGAAGCTCCTGTATCCACTAGGAAATTTACAGGTTGACCCCCAATTGAGGAAGTTACCATGGGCTCCTGGGAGCCTAGTTTGAAAGAGCCATGGTTCCCCTATTCTTTTAAAGTTAAAACTGGTTTTGGCTGAGGAGCTCTGGCCTGTGGTTGGGGCAAGCTCTTCGGATTATGTTGGGGACATTCATTTTTCCAATGTCCAATTTCTTTGCAATAAGCACACTGGTTTTGTAGCAGGGAAGACCGCTTTTTGTCTCTGTTGTATGTGGTCTGCCTCTGTCTAGGATTGGAGGTTTCAGAAGCCTGTAATGTGGCCACTGTGGCCCGGTTTACTTTACTTATTAATAGATCATCTCAGCTATCTCTATTTTCAAACACCTTTTGGTCTATTTCCAATAATTTTGACCTGGTTTTTCCTGTAAAGCCATCTATCTTTTGAATTTTTTATGGATGTCTGGGGCCAACTGAGTCACAAAAGCCAGATTAATCGCCTTGAGGCTTGTCGGGTCCTCAGGGTCTATAGGAGAATATAGACGGTATGCTTCCAGGAGGTGCTCGAGAAATGCTGAAGGCGATTCACCTGGCCCCTGTTTTACATCTGCTACCTTAGAAAGATTTGTGGGTTTTTGAGCTGCCCTCCTAAGGTCCTCTAACAGAGTCTGGTGGTACTCACCGAGTGCTCTCCTACCTTCAGTTGTCCCATAGTCCCAGCTTGGTCTTCTCCTAGGTAAAGCTCGTTCAATCACATCTGTTTTTTTCGTCGCTTGTAAGAGCACTTATCCCAGGCAGCGCTTTAGCCGCTTCTGCCAGGATTCGCTCCCTTTCCTCCGTGGTGAAGAGAGTATGGAGAATCTGTTGACAGTCATCCCAGGTGGGGAGGTGATTAAAGAAAACGGAATCAACCAGAGAAATCAAGGAACTAGCATCCGTGCTAAAAGGGGGATTCTGGTTTTTCCAGTTATAAAGGTCTGTTGTGGAAAATGGAACATACATATAGCGACCTTCTGGAATCTGTCGGAGAGGAAGAAGGGGGCTGGAGTCGGCTCCACTTTAGGGATATTAATAGAAATGGAGCCGGCAGGTTGGCCAGGGGAAGCAACTGAGTCAGGCCTTCCATAAGGGTGGCCCTGTCGGGTATGGAGAGGAGAAAGAACAGGGACTGGCTCCTTTGGGAAGACTAGAGTTGGAGGAGTGGTTGAGTGGGGCCATTGAGGAAGTGGTTGAGGGGAGGGAGAGGGAGATGGTGGAGTACTTAGTGGAGCAGCTGTGACTGCACCCACAGCAGGAGGATAAAGAGGAGCTGAAGTATATGGGGGAAGGAGGGAATCTTCCAGAGAGTCCTGTAGGACAGGGTTCTTAGTGGGTTTATGGTTTGTGTTTGAGAGACCCTGGGGAGTTCTCCCAGCCACAACCAGGGCTTGCCCTACCTGTCCATTCTGGACCACCCAAACCTTTAGGTGGGGGAATTAGTTGTTGCTTCTGCCCAGGGTGGAATATATCTTATTTGATCTTGTTGGCCAGGATTACCAAGAGCGATGTTAGATATAGCCCACACCACTTGGGGATCAAAGGTGTTCTCAGAGGGCCAGCCAACTCTGAAGGTGGGCCATTCTACCTCACAGAATGTTCAGAGGTGTTTCTTGGTGATGGGATAATCATAATCCTGTGAAACAGAATGGGGATAAAGTTTGTCAAAATTTCTTAAAACACAGTTCAAAAGAGTATCAGGCTTACTTGTCTTATTACCCATGTTGTTGTTTAATTTTCATTACATTTACAACAGAGAAGACACACAATGAGAAGGCAGAAAACAAAAACAAAAACAAAAAAAAACAACAGCAACAACAACAAAAAAAAAACAGAACACAGGACAATATACAAAAGAACAAGAACCAGGCGCCAAACCAACCAGGGGTCAGTGCAACATCTTGCTAATGCTCCGGACAGGAGTGTGTATGTGCCTAATCAGGCACCTCTCTGTCCCCAGTGGGAATTCCCAACCAGACAAGAACCAGAAAGCAGTGTGACCTTTCGCTACTGCCCTGAACAGGAGTGTATGTGCCTCGCCAGGCACCTCACTGTCCCCAGAAGAGATCTCAAAACCAGATACCAGATGTTAATAGGGCACCCCTTACCTGTGGAGGTTTTTTTCACTGGATGCTTGCTAATTCTTTTGATGCGGCAGTTCACTCCAGTAATCTGAAGGACCGAAGGCACACCCTGGGGCCTTGGGACATCTCAGGTGCATGGACCCCCTAGGATGGCACTGCGCCCTGGAGTCCCAGAGAGAAGGTCCTGCTTAAGAATTTGTAGTGGTCTGAATCTCACTGGGGCCTCCAAAAACGTTGATCCAAGATGCAAAGAAAAGACCACCGACTCCAATTTTAAATTAAAACAAGATTATATTGTATACACACAAAGAGAGCTGGCCAGTGGATGCCCCTCCCAAACACTGGGCTCGAGGTCAGCCCCGCTCTCAGGGAAGACAAGATTTTTATAGTTCAAAGAGTTACAAAAAATCTTGGGAACTTACAGCTAACAAGGTCAGACATATGCAATTCAAGAGCAAGTAGCAAACTAATAATCTACATGGCATTGCATTACAAGGAAGGGGATATTAGTCAAACCCCACATCAAAAGTTTATGAGGCACCATTAGTTTTAGAGAGAGAGAGAGAGTTGTTATCTGGTCAAGGAAAGCCAGGCCTGAGTGAGCTCATGGCCTGGGCATGAATGCCAAACAATTTTAAAACATCAAAATAAGCTCAGGCCAAATAGGAATCCTAGCATTTCATAGAAAACTGAAGTGGGCTTTTCATAACTTTTTGACAGGATGGATCCCGGTCTTAAGATGGAATTAGGTTGGTTTATCAGATATATATCATACTAACATTAACCGAAAGAAAGATGCATAGAAAGGGAGAGAACTCTCCCAAATACATTTTATGAAGCCAGTATAACCCCATACCAAAATCAGACAAAGACATATCAAGGAAAGAAAACTACAGACCAATATCCCTGATTAACATAGGGTGGGGATCAATCCTTTAGAGGCCTCAGGCATCTGGCTTGTGGGCTATCTTCCCCACGCCCCCTTTCTCCACTGCTGTGGCCCCAGGAATGTCAGCCCACTGCACCAGCACTACCGCAGTTGCCATGGTTCTGCTCAGAGCCAGAAAACCAATACCAAGACCAAGAGGAAGCATTTCCTGTGCCAGAAAGTGAAACCATTCCCTGACAGTGAGCCAGTTCTCAGAATACTAACGTGGGATATGAACCACATCATTAATGAGTTGAGCAATGTCCCTGTCCCTCTCATGCTAATGCCAGATGACTTCAAAGCCTACAGCAAGATCAAGGTAGATAATCATATCTTCAATGAGGAGAACTTCGCCAGCAGCTTTAAATTTAAGGAGTTGTGCCCCACAGGTAATTGTGCCCCACAGGTAGTTGTGCCCCGTTTTGTTTCCTGTGGCTCTCCATGGAAACCAAGGGTGTGTGTGTCCTGCCCACAGCATTCAGGTTAGGAAAAAATGGAGGCAGTATTCTTGGACCTCACTTGGGCTGCTCCCTTCTGGAAAGGCAGAGCTAGCTCTGAACAATTATAGCACGACCACAAAATGACTCAGGAAACACTTGGAACCATGTGATTCTTGGAGAAAACAATTTTGACTTAGGAAAGGGATTATGTAGGAATAATGTTTGGACTTAATATCCCCACCTCATAATCAAGAGTGAAATTCTGAATTTGTTGCCAGTTAGGCAACAAATACCTCCAAAGCTTGGAAGCCAGCAGTTCCAGGAATACAGTTCCAGAAGCAGTGCTCAGTCTTCCTTATCTATCTCAGGATCACTGGTCTGTGGCCATCCATGAGTGGCTCCTGTGGCTATTCTTAGTAGCACTCTTAAGTTTCCACTATAGGCAGCCCCTCCTTCACTTTTCACTTTCCTCTGTGCTTCAGGCTTGAGCAGGTTCTTAGTAGTGATCAGGGTGTGAGACAAGACTTCAGACTCCTGCCCCAGAGAGGTTCCCCTCTTCACAGTCTGCCAGGCCTGTTCTTGGGAGGCAGACCAACAATGAAGGCAAGGGGAAGAACAGAAATTCAATAGATTGAACAAAGGGGAATGAAGGGAAGGTAGAGGGGACAGGAATAGAGAAGACAGTGGAATAATTCTGAAATAACTTTTCTATGTACATATATGAATTCACCACAATGAATCTCCACATTATGCACAACCCTAAGAGTGGGATCCTAATTAGATAGTCTTAGATAGACTCTTTGTATAAATATATCAAAATATAGTCTACAGTCATATATAACTAAAAAGAACAAATAATTAAAAAAATAATACAAATAATAAAATACTGTTGAGGATGTGGGTGAAAAGGTACACTCATACAGTGTTGTTGTAATGGAAAATTAGTGCAACAACTCTGGAAAGCATTATGGACATTCCTCAAAATCTAGGAATCTCACAGTGAGATCCAATTATTTCACTCCTGGGTATTTATCTGAATGCTCTCAAATCAGCATACTATAGTGATACAGCCATATCAATATTTATAGCAGCATATCTTAGAATAGCCAACTTATGGAACCAGCCCAATTGCCAGTCAATAGAAGACAGGCATAAGAAACTTTGGTTTATATACACAATGGAGTTTTACTAAGCCACAAAGCAGAATGAAATTATGGTATTCGCCAGTGAATAGTTGGAAATGCAGAACATCATGCTAAGTCAAATAAGCCAGACTCAAAAAGTCAAGGATAAACCATATGCAGAAACTGAAGCAATGTATGGGAAAAATAAACAATGGGAGTGAGTTGTATATTATAAAGGTGAAATTCCCTGAGTCACATTTCTTTATGCATATAACATAATTTTGTTAAATCCATTTCTATTTTCTTGTCTCTTCTTTTTTTCCTCCCTACCTCTTGATCTACTTCTTCTATTCCACTGATTTTCTACAGATGTTTAGGGTATTTTATTACCCTACTGCCTTCTTCCCCTTCTTTTGCTCTAACTTCCACATATGAGAGAAAACATTTGACCATCGATTTTTGAGTCTGACTTATTTCACTTAGCTTGATGTTCTCTATTTCCATTTATTAACTGGAAAATACCATTATTTCATTCTCCTTTATAGCTGCATCTCTTTCATTTTTAAGAGCAATTTTGTAGAGAAAAGTGTTCTTCATAGTTTTTTTTTTTTTTTTTTTTCTTTAATCAGTTTGAATATAACATTCTCCCTTATGGCCTGCAAGTTTCTGCTTAAAAATTTCCCTTATTTTGGATCATTTCCCCAGTTATAGTATTATTAATTGATACTTTTTTTTATTTTTATGTTTTCAAAATATCACCCCACCATTCTCCTAGGTCTTCTGACTTCGAAGTTTCTGAAGAAAACTCACTATTTATCATATTGAATATCCTGGTTATTTGGTAAGCTGATATTTGCTCACCGCTATCAAAACATTCTTTATCGTATTTTAATAGTTACATTATAATGTGTCTCAGTGTTGGTCACTTTGCATTTATCTTTTTAGAGTTCATTCAACTTCTTGGAGTTGTAGATTCACATATTTCATTAAAATTTTCAGCCAATGTTTTCTTAGATCTTTTTTATGTCTTTTCTACTTCTCATTCTGGAAGTTCTATTAAACATATATGTTTCATGGTGTCTCATAGATTCTTAAAGCTCTGTTTACTTCAATTTTCACTTCTCAGACTGAATGATTTCAACCATATTCAGGTTAACTGTTTCTTTCTTCTGCCTGGTTAAGTTTACTGTTGAACACTTTTAGCAAATGTCTAATATCAGTTATTATACTTTTCATTTCTGGAATTTCTCTTTGGATCTCCTTTGTAGTTTTTTACATCTTTATTTTAATTTTGTTCATACATAATTTTCTTGATTTAGATTTTGTCCTCTTTACTTTGATCTTTGATTATATTTTAAACAGTTGTTTTAAAGTCTTTACCTAATAAATCTAATTCTCTACATCAGGGATATTTTCTGTCTGTTTATTTTGATCCTGTAGACTGTACTTTCTGTTTCTTTTCCTACACCCTGTAAATATATGTATGTACATACATATACATACAACACAAAAAGCCTTAAATATATAAAGCAAATATTGACAAAAATGAAGAAAGAATTTATAACAATACAATACTGGTAGAATGTTTCAATGCTCCACTTTCAATAATGGACAGAATATGGTGATATAGGATCAGTAAAAGAATTTAAGTCTCAAATAACATTAGAGGAAATAGCAGTTTTAGGGAATCTTGTAACCAGCTGTACCAGAATACATATTCTTCTCAAGAACACACGTAAATTTCTCTAAGATAGACTGACTGCTTATTAGGTCACAAAACAATCAACAAATTTAAGATTAGAATCAAGCCAAGATCATTTTTCATTACAGTAGAATTAAACTAGAATTCCACAGCAGTAGAAAAAAATGATAAAATCTCAAATATGTGAAAATTTCACAATATTTTCTTGTGCAGAGTTTAGCCAAAAGCAATCAGAAAAGAAATGAGAAAATAACTCAAGAGAAATAAAAACAAAATATAACATACCAAAACTTGTGGGATGTACAAGAGTGAAACTTTGAACCCATTTATTGATGATGTGATTGTATATTTAAGAAATCCTAAAGAGTCCATCAAAAAACTTTAAAAGTGTTCTGGGGATGTAGTTCAGTAGTAGAGCACTTACATAGACTCTGGGTTCAATCTCCAGCACTGAAAATAATACAGAAAAAAACTTTAGATATAAAGAACTACTTTACTAAAGTTGCAGGATACAAAATCAACATAAAAATTAGTTCTACATACTAATAATAAACTATCTCAAACAGAAATAAAGAATAAGATCCCATTTATAAAAACATAAAACAAAAACTAAGGAATAAACTCAGCGATCAGATCGTTCAGTTACCCAACTTGTTTTTACGCAAGTCACCTGGCAAATTCCCACACAAAGGAATGCCAGTCAGGTCCTGTGTCGTTCCATTACTCTGAGGGGGATTGATCACTGACATTTTTAAAAGTGGCTGCAGCAGATGGAGAAAAAAAGGAATCACCTACGTGTTGTAGCCTGTGTACAGCCAAGGAATTTACACAGGCTCTGATAACAGCAGACATCTACACAAGCCACACAGAGACAGTGGTGGAGCTTATATCTGAACCCACCATACTGACCCCATAACTCTGCAACTATATTGTGATGTGGAAAGTAGATTCCTACATCTTGGGTCACCTTTCAGCGCCATTTACCATGGGGGACAACTCCCATCTTGGTTCTCTGGCTGACCAAGTATGCAGCTTGTAACTCCATTCCAACCCCTCAGCAGCAGCCACAGCTGGTTCTATGACTACTTGGTTACCTTCAACATCTGGAGGGTGGCGATAAAACCTGACAACCGATAATAGACGACCACATCTACTGGATGTGAAGAGAAGCATAAAATCTAGCTTCAAGATTTCTTGTCTGTGATTTATTTGTGTGTTCGTCTTTACGGGTTTTTTTTGTTGTTGTTTTTGTTTTTGTTTTTGTGTGTGTGTGTGTGTGTGTGTGTGTGTGTGTGTGCAGGCACATTTCTCTCTCTCTCTCTTTCATTTTTCTTTTTTGTTTTATTTTTCTTATTTTGTTTTTTCCTTTCTTCTCTTATTTACTCCCCCACCCTCACACTCTCAACATATATGAAACCAAGTATTATAAATGAATTAAGATTTTGAGAACTAGGGCAACTGAATAGTATATCAAAGTTGTGTTATGTATAGTTTCTTTTCTATTTTCAACTCATTTTATTTTTCTTCTCTTTTCACCAATTTCTACTACTTTAACATTTTTCATTTCTCTTAACACATACATGAGTTTGTTTTATGTACACCTCAGTCTTCCCACGAACTTGTTCATTCCAATTCATTTCCTCTCTCTTCTGCTGATATTAAACTACATCCAAAGAATTCTCTTTCACACTTCCTAAGAAATAATAACTCAATATCCTCACCTCCTTCCTCCTCAGCATATCATATCAGTGTCCAATATCAGAAATTATAAACCCCTTTACAAACCAAAATAGTATATTGGGGATAATATTTGAATTCACCAATTCTGTACATTGTGACCAAATTGTGAACATCTGAATAGAAAATGTCTGGTTTTAGAGTATAAAGTGTTCATATGGGGATCTGTTAACATTGTCCTACAGGGTAATCAGAAAGCTTTAAGGTAAAAATGAAAAAGCCACGGTTCCATGGTGCTAGAAGAGAAGTCACACAAACAATACAAAAAAATGAGGTTGTCCCAAACCAATGAACATACCTCCTTAATATATTCCTTGGCAACCACAGCAGATGAAATGACAGGGAATGACTTCAGGATGTACATAATTAAAATGTTCAATGATCTGAAGAATGATATAAGGGAACAAATAGAGGTAGTAAAAGATCATTTTGACAAAGAACTTCATAAACAAATATGAGAAGCAAAAGATTACTTCAATAGGGAAATAGAGGTTCTAAAAATAAACCAAACAGAAATTCTGGAAATGAAAGAACCTATAAACCAAATTATATGTTCAATTAAAAGCATCACCAACAGATTAGACCACTTGGGAGACAGGACCTCAGATAATGAAGATAAAATAAAATATATAATCTTGAAAAAATGTAGACCACACAGTGAAAATGGTGAGAAATCATGATCAGAATATTCAAGAAATATGGAATAGCTTAAAAAAAGACCAAATTTAAGAGTTATTGGGATAGAGGAAGGCATAGAGTTCCAAACCAAATGAATGAGTAATTTTTAAAAAATTTTATTTTTATAATTTTTAATATGTACAACTCATAGTGCATATATTTAGTATCCTTTTACATACAACTGTTTGTATACAAAGTATATTAAGACGGAATGAGTAATTTATTGAAAGAAATAATACCGAAAAATTTCCAAACATGAGGAATGAATGGGAAAACCAAATTCAAGAAGCTTATTGGGGGCTGGGATTGTGGCTCAGCGGTAGAGCGCTCGCCTAGCACGTGTGCGGCCTGGGTTCGATCCTCAGCACCACGTACAAATAAACACATTGTGTACAACTAAAGCAAATAAATAAATGTTAAAAAAAAAAGAAGCTTACCGGATGCCAAATGTACAAAATCACAACAGATACACACCAAGGCACATAATAATGAAAATTCCTAACATACAGAATTAGGAGAGAATATTAAAAGCCACAAGAGAAATAAATCAGATTGCATATAGGGGGAAACCAATTAGATTATGTGCAGATTTTTAAACTCAGAACTTGAAAGATATAAGATCTTGGAACAATATATATTAGGCTCTGAAAGAAAATGGATGCAAACCAAGAATCTTATATCCAGCAAAATTAAACTTTAGATTTGAAGATGAAATAAAAACCTTCCATGATAAACAAGTTAAAAGAATTCACAACTAAAAAGCCTACACTAGAGAACATCCTTGTCAAAATATTCCATGAAGAAGAAAAACAGCAATGAAAATCAGCAAAGGGAGATACTAAGCTAAAGGAAACACTAACCAGAGGAGAAGCCAAATCAAATTAAATATCAAAAATAAATAAAAATGCCTGGGAATATAAATCATGTCTCAATAATAACCCTGAATGTTAATGGCCTAAACTCACCATACAAAAGACACAGACTGGCAGACTGGATTAAAAGAAAAGATCCAACAATATGCTGTCTCCAAGAAACTCACCTCAGAGATAAAGACATGAAGAGACTGAAGGTAAAAGGCAGGGAAAAAAATCTTACCACTCAGGGGCTTTGGAAACAAGTAGGGATTTCCATTATCCTATCAAATAAGGTAGACTTTGAACCAAAGTTAATCAAAACGGACAAAGAAGGATATTTCTTACTGCTTAAGGGAACAATTCATCAACAAGGCATAACAATAAAAAATTTATATGCCCCAAATCATGGAGCACCTACATTCATCAAACAAATCCTTCTCAAGTTCAAGAGTCAAATAGACCACAACATAATTATTCTAGGAGACTTCAACACACCTCTTTCACCACTGGATAGATTGTCCAAACAAAAGCTAAATAAAGAAACTTTAGACCTCATTAATACAATTAATAACTTAGACTTAATTGACCTATACAGAATATTTTATCCTTCAGTGAATGAATATACCTTCTTCTCAGCAGCACATGCCTCCTTCTCTAAAATAGACCATATAGTATGCCACAAAGCAACTCTTAGAAAATATAAAAGAAAAGTAGAGATACTACCCTGCATTTTATCAGATCATAATGGAATGAAATTAGAAATCAATGATAAAATTAAAAATAAAAATGTTACTCCAACACCTGAGACTAAACAACATGTTACTGAATGAATAAAGGGTTACAAACGACATAAAGGAGAAGTTTAAAAAATTTCTAGAGGTGAATGAGAATACAGATACATAGTATCAAAATCTCTGGGGCACTATGAAGGCAGTATTAGGAGGAAAATTCATTGCATGGAGTTCATTCCTTAAAAGAAGAAAAAAACAACAAATAAATGACTTAACATCACATGTCAAAGCACTGGAAAAAGAAGAACAGATAAACACTGAAAGCATCAGAAGACAGAAAATAATTAAAATCAGAGCTGAAGTTAATGAAATTGAGACTAAAGAAACAATTGAAATAATTGACAGAACAAAAAGTGGTTCTTCAAAAAAATAAATAAAATTGACAGACCCTTAGCCACACTAATGAAAAGAAGGAGAGAAAAAGCTCAAATTACTAACATCCTTGATGAAAAAGGATATATCACAACAGACACTTCTGAGATACAGAAGATAATTAGAAATTATTTTGAAAACTTGTACTCTAATAAAATAGAAACTATCAAAGGCATTGACAAATTTCTAGAGTCATATGAATTGCCCAAACTGGATCTGGAAGTTATGCACAATTTAAACAAATCAATTCCAAGTGAGGAACTAGAAGATGCCATCAAAGAACTACCCACCAAGAAAAGCCCAGGACCGAGTTCTACAAGACTGTCAAAGAAGACCTAATACCAATACTCTTCAATTTATTTCAGGAAATAGAAAAAGAAGGAGCTCTTCCAGACTCATTCTATGAGGATAATATTACCCTGATTCCAAAACCAGGCAAAGGCACATCAAAAAAAGAAAACTTCACACCAATATCTTTAATGAACTTAGATCCAAAAATTCTCAACAAAATTCTAGCAAATGGAATACAAAACATATCAAAAAGATAGTGCACCATGATCAAGTGGGGTTTATTCCAGGGATGTAAAGTTGGTTCAACATAAGTAAATCAATAAATGTAATACACCACATCAATAGACTTAAAGATAAGAACCATATTATTATCTCAATAGATGCAGAAAAAGCATTCAAAAAATACAGCACCCTTTTATATTCAAAACACTGCAAAAAATAGGGATAACAGGAATATATCTCAACATTATCAAAGCTATCTATGTGAAGCCCCAGGCTAGCATCATTCTAAATGGAGAAAAATTGAAATAATTCTCTCTTACAACTGGAACAAGACAAGGATACCCCCTTTCACCACTTCTATTTAACATAGTACTTGAAACTCTGGCCAGAGCAATTAGATAGATGAAAGAAATTAAAGGGATTCAGATAGGAAAAGAAGAACTCAAATTAGCACTATTTGCTGATGATATGATTCTATACCTTGAATACCCAAAAAAATTCTCCAGAATAATTTTAGAACTAGTAAATGAATTTGGAAACGTGGAAGTATACAAAATTAACACTCATAAATCAAAGGCATTTATGTATATCAGTGTCAAATCCTCTGAAAGGGAAATGGTGAAAACTACCCCATTCACAACAGCATCAAGAAAAATAAAATACTTGGGAATCAACTTATCAGAAGATGTGAAAGACTTCTATAACAAAAAAGTACAGAACACTAAAGAAAGAAATTAAGAAAGACCTTAGAAGATGGAAAGATCTACCTTGTTCTTGGATAGGCAGAATCAATATTGTCAAAATGACTATATTACCAAAATCATTATACAGATTCAAAGCAATTTCAATCAAAATCCTAATGACATTCTTTATAGAAATAGAAAAGGCAGTCATAAAATTCATCTGGAAAAACAAGAGATCCAGAATAGCTAAAGCACTCTTTAGCAAAAAGAGTGAAGCAGGTGGCATCACAATACCAGACCTTAAACTATACTACAGAACAATAGTAACAAAAACAGCATGGTAATGACACCAAAATAGACATGTAGACCAATGATACAGAATAGAGGGCACAGAGACTAACATGAACAACTACAGCTATCTTATATTAGATAAAGTGAAGGAGCCTATAATCAAGGAGATAGCTAAAGATTGCGGTTAGCTGAGAGCCATAAAAGATGTTCTAGTTTCCACCTGATAGTAATACATTATTCAAGGAATCTTTGTATGCCCGTGAACACTGCGTGACGCACCTGTAAGCTCGAGCTGTAAGCATGTGTCCTTGTTAAAGCTATATGTATATAACTGGGTGAGTTTGGTTAGTGTGTGTGGGAAGAAGAAGGTGGTGGTTGGAGTTAGAGCATTTGAAGTGATTGCTGGAGCTGGAGAGAGAAGAAGAATAAAAGACCTTTTTTCATTTTCATCCTGCCTCCGAATTTTCCTGCGGCGTTCGTTGCTCCAAGCAGTTTCCGCTTCAGGCAGCAACAAATGGTGGCCCGTCCGGGCTCGGCAGGCAGAGAAGAAAAAATAAGATATAAGAACAAGAAGCTAAGATAGTGAGGAGAGAGGAGAAGAAAGCATAGCCTCTGACTCAGTTGAGACCAGCAAAAAGAGTAGTACTCAGTTGAGACCAGCAAAAAGAGTAGTACTCAGTTGAGACCAGCAAAAAGAGTAGTACTCAGTTGAGACCAGCAAAAAGAGTAGTACTCAGTTGAGGCCAGTTAAGAATTAGCGAAAAGCCGAAGCGAGTAGCCGGCGAGAGCCGGCAAGAAGCCGAATCCATGAAGCAAGTAGCCGGCCAAAAGACATAAAAAATAAAGAAGCCAGAAAGTAATAGCATGGTAAAAGCCATGCAGAGAAAAAGCCTTGAGCTTTAGCAAAAAGCCATAAAGAAAAAAGCCATGAGCTTAAAAGAAAATAGAGAATTAAAAAGCACGGTGAAAACCATGCAGAGAAAAAGCCATTGAGCTTTGGCAAAAAAGCCATAAAAATAAAGAAGAGACAAAAAGAAAAGAAAAAAAAAAAAAAAAACAAGTCAAAGCCGCTTATGCAGTTGTGCTTAACAAAGTGCATTAGCTGCTCCTTAGCAGTAGGCTTCCTTAAAAGCTGCAGCACCTCCTCAAAAAGGGCTCAAATATCCACCCTTTTAAAAATAAAAGGTGAAAAGCTAGGTAGGGACAAGAAAATAAAAGAAAATAGAGAAAATAAAATAGAGAAAATAGAATTAAAGCACCTTTTTAAACTAAAGGGGAGAAATATAAAGGAGCCCCAATTAGGAAGGGTTATTGCAGCTAGCTGAAAGCCATAAGTTCCACCTGATATGTATGTGACGCACCTGTAGGCACCCGCAAAGCTGAAGTTATATAACCGGTGAAAGCGGTCCAAGTTAGGAGAACGAATTCATTCAGTCAGTCGTGCAGTCGCTCGGTCGGTCAGAAGAAGAGTTTGGGTCGGAGAAGAAAAGAATCAGAGCGGCCAGAACGTAGGCAGAGCGGTTACAGAAGAGAAACCAGATAGAAGAAGTAATTGCTGGTCAGAGTTAGGCCGAGGCTCCCGAGGGCTGGTCAGAGTTAGGCCGAGGCTCCCGAGGAAGACAGAAGAAAGAAGAAAGTAGAAAAATCTTTCTTTTCTCTCTAAGCTCTAAGAAAGTAGAAGTAAAAGTAGTAATAGCTTTACTCTGCCTCCAAGTTTTCCTCCCGCGGCACAATGGCTGGCCATGACAGGCAGCTTACAATAAAGGTGCCAAAAAAAATTGATTGAAAAGATAGCCTCTTCAACAAATGGTGCTGGGATAACTGAAATCAGTATGCAACAAAATAAAATTAAACCTCTATCTCTCACCATGCACAAATCTCAATTCAACATGGATTAAGAACCTAAGAATTAAACCAGAGACCACACGTCTATTAGAAGAAAAAGTAGGCTCAAACCTCCATCATATTGGATTAGGCTCCTACTTCCTTAATAAGAAGCCTATTACACAAGAATTAAAATCTAGAATTAATTAATGGGATGGATTCAGACTAAAAAGCTTTTTCTCAGTAAAAGAAACAATCAGTGAGGTAAAAAGAGAACCTACTAATTGGGAACAAATCTTTACTACACACATGTCAGATAGAGCACTGATCTCTAGAATATATGAAGAACATAAAAATCTTAACACCAAAAAAAGAAATAACCCAATCAATAAGTGGTCCAGGGAACTAAACAGACTCTTCTCAGAGGAAGATATACAATCAATGAACAAATACATGAAAAAATGTTCAACATCTTTGGCAATTAGAGAAATGCAAATTAAAACTATTCTAAGATTTCATCTCACTCCATTCAGAATGGCAGCTATCAAGAACACAAACAACAATAAATGTTGGAGAGGATGTGGGGAAAAAGGCACACTCATACATTGCTGGTGGGACTGCAAAATGGTGCAGCCAATATGGAAAGCAGTATGAAGATTCCTTGGAAAACTGGGAATGGAACCACCTTATGACTCAGCTATCCCACACCTCAGTCTATACCCTAATGACTTAAAAACAGCATACTACAGGGACACAGCCACAATTATAGCAGCACAATTCACAATAGCTAGGTTGTGGAACCAACCTAGATGCCCTTCAGTAGATGAATGGATAAAGAAAATGTGGTATATACACACAATGGAATATTGCTCAGCAATAAAAGAGAATAAAATCATGGAATTCACAGGTAAATGGATAAAATTGGAGAATATAATGCTAAGTGAAGTTAGACAATGCCAAAAATCCAAATGCTAAATGTTTTCTCTGATATAAGGAGGCTGATTCACAGTGGGTTTGGGACACGGAGCATAGGAGGATTAAAAGAACACTAGAAAGGTCAATGGGGAGGGAGGGTACAGGAGGGGGTACGGAGGTAAAAAGAAAAAAAAAGATGGTAGAACGAGGTGGATATCATTACTCTAAGTACATGTATGAAGACATAAATTGTGTGAATATACTTTGTATACAACCAGAGATATGTAAAAATGTGCTGTATATGTGTATTATGAATTGTAATGCATTCTACTGTCATATACCATTTCAAATAAAAAAATTATCTAATTAAAAATAAATAAATAAAATTTTAAAAACTCAAAAAACAAACAAAAAATGGCATTCATGGGAAAAAAGAAAGATTCAAAATCTAGGAAGAAATAATTGGAATGGCTTCATTTCTGTCATATAAATGAGTGTGCCATCTGGAATTGAGACAATTTACTTAAATATTCACCCATGTTGTCTTGAAACTTCATCTCACCTATGGGGGAAAACCCTGTTTCCTTTTAAATATCCTTGTCATGTTGCACTTAAAATATTTTTATTTATTCTCTCATATTTCTTATGAGTTTTTTTTTTTTTTTTTTTTTTTTTTTTTTAACATTCAGTTTCTCCTTATTTGGCTCTTGTGATTGTTTCCTCTTTCTCCATCTTGCATAAAACCAACTGAATTATAGATGACATACGAAAGGGGAGTGAGCAGGACTGTATATAGCAGCAAAAATCAGAAGAAAGGCTGATACTCAATGCCATAAATCTCTATTAAAATTATCTCTGTCTCTTCCCTCTCCACTCTCATTTCTTTGTTCTATCCTATCACTAACTCATTCATCTTTGACTCTAGTAATAAACTTAAGTTTTTTATACAAAACAGTTGAACTATCTGCCTCTGAATCCATACTACATTTGGGGTGCATCTGAAAGCAATTTAGCTACAACTAGTATGCAGTAATAGTCTATACAAAATTCCTTGTCATAATTTCCAATTAGCAATATCTATTTTCTTTGGTTTTACACCATGGTATGTCCTTTTTGCCATTTTTTCACAGGCCTTTCTCTAAGATAACAAAGCATCCCACTCATTTTTATCTTTTATTTTATATTTTTACAATTTACATTTAGGTTTTTAATATACTTGTATTTTGATTTGATTGTAATATATTTTTTTTTTGTCTTTACATATGACACACATTTTCTAAAACGCCGGGGTCCAGCTCTAGCAGGGTCGGGGGTCTTCCTGGTCAAGGGGTTCTGATGGCTAGACAGTGTCGGCGATGGGATGGACAGCAACCACACAGACTCACAGGCCGGTGTAGAAGGCTGACAAATTTATTGATTTCACACACAGTTTTTATAGATTTTTTAAAGGTATATCATGCCAAGAATGTGGTTATTATAAAACCCATAGAACTCTTAGTACAGAACAGGCCTATTAGAAAATGTAATTATATGAGTTAATGACCCCCCACCATAACTCCTACTATTGTTCTAAATCTATGAATATGATCAGTAAAGTTGATCTTAAGTTCCTATTTCTATCTAAATGTACTTAGCCCTTGTGTTTCATAGTAGTAAGCATATTAGACCTTTGACTCTATTCTTGTCTTTATTAGCCTAAGTTGAACTTTAAGTTCGAGTTAGCAAGAGGGCAGTGGTTTCAGTGGTTGCCATGGCAAATTTCCTTGTAGATAATTGCCATATTGTTTAGTAAAGTACATCTTACTAAAGTCGGGTCACAGGCACCAAAGGGACTTTTTCCCATGGGGTCTCTATAGCAGGAAGTACTTTGATTTTATTCTGTTTCTGATTACTAACAATAGGACTATGTGCTTTTTGCATACTCATGACTGGAGGAACAGGTGTTTCTGTGACCGTTCCTACACATAACAATATATGTTTATAACAATCACCCCAGGAAAAAGACACATCACACGGTGGCAGAGAATTATTTACTGTTTGTGGTAGGGGAGGGGTTATGGTTTCTAATGTTTTATTAATATTCTTAGAAAATGCCGTAGCATTTCTTTCACCCTCAGTGATCAACACCAGAGAATAGTATGAGTAATATATTATTAGGAAAATAGTGCAAAAAAGGCACCAGAGCCCAGAGGCACACATCTGGCATTTTCCCAAGATGATGAGTCCTTGCAAGCATCATTCTCCCAGTGGATCCTTGTCAAACACTCGTTGGGTTGCCAGGCATCCCCGCACTGAAATCATGCATAAAACGACGTGTAAGGGCAGCAAACTTTTAGTGCCCCATCAAATGCATTTTTTTCTGAGCTTCTATTTATTTCACATTTTAATTATAGTCATTTTTCTTGTGTACTTGCAATTAAGTTCCAATCCTAAGAGACCCAGACTCAAGGAGAGTGCTTTGCCTCCTAGTTTTTCATCTCAATCAAAATTTCAAAATTTTGCAAATTTCAAATTTTAGCTCCTTTCAACAATTTAGTTGACTTGATCACATTTTGCAAGAGAGCCTATAAGCTGAAGAAGGCAGTCTTGTTGTCAATGAAATGTAATTCTAGAAGGATAGCTACTCTGTGAATATTTTCTTAGTTTCTTCATTGTTGAGATACATGTGTTTAAATTAAGGCATGGTTACTCCCAAGGTTGGAGAGTCTAATACATATTTCTACTTCTAGAAATTCGACTGCTTAATACACATTCTTCTGTATTCAATTTTGATGATACTTCAGCTACTACTGGACTATAAAATATATTTCTATAAGAATGCTCGATTTATTTGATTTTGGTCATTGATTTTATGTATTGTTGCTGGGTTTCCTTGTTTATTTTTATGGTTAATTTATGTGACATAACAAGGCAAGATATTTGGCATTTCTATTGTTTTTCTCAGAAGCTGAAATTTTCATTTAAGATGTTTAGAACAAAATCACTTGAGATGTACATTTTAACATTATTTTCCAAATGTCTGGTAATCTTCTAATTATAATAGATCAACCATGTGAGAAAAAAAAAAATATATATATATATATATACATACTTTGGGACTTTAGTCCTGAGGACTGAGATTTATTAGATAATGTATATGGCCTTAAAAGTCATTCTTTAAAAGAATTCCCAGAAAGGATTCTCACATGTGCACAGATTTAGGGTACTCTGCATCACAGTAAATAAGTAAATCTCTGACTTACAAATCTGTAAGATTATAGATATGAATATCTTGAATGAAAACAAATATCACCATGCAAGTAAGGTTAGCTATTGATATATTTAGTTTACCTTTTTTGGTCATAATTAATGAATTTTCTCATATGTCACATACATATTAAGAAATCCTAGAAATTGGGGAAAAGATGGCGGACAGCAGAGAAGCACTCTCGGGAGACTGTCACTAAAAGAGTCTTAGCGGGAAGTTTGAACGCATTCCTAGCAATACTTCCACAATTGGGAGGGAGCTGAGACATCCGTGCACATCTAGATGGTGAAATACAACAAACTCCTGACCACCGACGCACAGAGTCCAGTGCGAGTGGCCCACAAACTGAACCAGCATTAGCAGTGCAGCTGCCGTGGTAACATTGCAGTAGGGGAAGTACAGACCATGGCCTCGAACAGCGCAGAATAAAAAGCCAGATGTGAGCAGCGGCCTAAAAGACTTCTTTCGCATAAATTGCCAAATGGGACCTGCACGCCTCGGAGTGACACACAGGTCCAGGGTACTGCTGTTGGGACGGGGGAAGGCACCGTCATTTTGGAGGAGGGCTGACCAGGACAAAGAAATGGAGAAGAAAAACAGCTGCAGGCATCCAAGGATAGGTCCAGGGCCTGGAGACCAGCACACACCTGGGCGAGACACACACAGGCAGCCAGCAGGGAAGGGCCTGTTTGAGGCTAGCACAGCAACCATGAGAGCTATAACTGGGGGTGGGCGTGGGGAATGCGTGCCTTTTGGATGAGCCCTTTCTTGGTGCTATTCACATACTGACACCCCCCCAGCCAGCCATTATTCCTCTGTGCCAATCTGCCTCTGGCCAAAGCTGTAGACTAGACGCCACTAATTGGTGCTCTGTGACTGTCTGGGCATAATCTGTGACAACTGGCTTAAACTGGAAGGGCTTCCCAGGGTCCTGTTTAATTGAGACTTGTTCCTGGGTTCAACTCTGTTTTTGTTTGTTTGTTTGTTTTTGTTTGTTTGTTTTTGTTCGGTTTGATAGTGTGATTGTTTGTGCGTTTGTGTTCCTCTTTCTTTTCTTCCCTTCTCACTTTAGTCTGTTCTGCCCTCATCTTATCTACTTGCACCCTGTCATTGTGTACTCATCAGAGGTGAAAACAAGGTATACGTAGAAATTGGGACTTCTAGACCTGGAGTAATTGAAATATACAGCAAAGCAGTGTTATATATAGTTTACTCTCTATTTTTCTTGACTCAGTTTCTCTCTCCTCTCTCTTACACTAATTCTTACTTCTTTGTTATCTCTCATTGTTCCTTTTTATTTTTTCTTTTCCATCTTTTTTTTTTTTCTTCTCTCAAAGGGTATATAAGTTTGGCTTATAAATAAATCGGTCTTCCCTCTAAATCTCTCACTCCATTCTCTTTCCTCTCCTTTCTGCTGATATTAAACCACTTCCATAGAATTCTATTTTCATACTTCCTAAGAAAGGAACATCTAAATAACCAAACTTCCTTCTTCCTAAACATATCATCTCTGTGTTCAATACTGAAATGTAAACCCCAACGAAAGCATACAGAGTAAATTGGAAACAATACCTGAGTTAACTAAATCTGTACATTGTGATTAAACTGGGATTTGCTGTAAAGAAAGTGTTAGATCTTAATGTGTAAGGTATTTATAAGGGGATCTGACAGCATTGTACCACAGGAGAAACATAAGGCTATAAGGTGAAATCGAAATAGGCAAGGTCCCACAGTGCTAGAAGAATAGACACACAAGCATTATGAAGAAGCAAGGGAAGAACATGGCTGAAACCAATCAACATACCCCCTCAGTAGATTCCATGGCAAGCAGTTGGTCAAATGCCAGAGACGGAATTTAGAAATCACATATTCCAAATGTTTATGGATCTTAAGAATGAACTCAAAAATGAGATGAGAGAGCAAATACAGGCAGTAAAAGAGCATTTTGACAAAGAACTCCAAAAACAAATACAGGAAGCAAAAGATTACTTCAATAGGGAGATAGAGATTCTAAAGACAAACCAAAAGAAATTCTGGAAATGAAAGAAGAAATAAACCAAACTAAATGCTCAATTGAAAGCATCACCAACAGATTAGATCACCTAGAAGAAAGGATCTCAGATAATGAAGACAAAATATATATATTGGAGAAAAACCTAGATGACACGGCAATAGTAGTAAGAAAATAAGAACAGAGCATTCACGAATTATGGGACAGCATAAAAAGACCAAACATAAGAGTGATTGGTGTTGAAGAAGGTGCAGAGTTTCAAACCAAAGGAATGAGTAATTTATTCAATGAAATAATAGCAGAAAATTTTCCAAACATGAGGAATGAATGGCAAAACCAAGTTCAAGAGGCTTACCAAACAGCAAACATACAAAACCACAACAGATCCACACCAAGGCACATTATAATGAAATTGCCTAATATACTAGGCAAGGAGAGAATATTAAAAGCCACAAGAGAAAGGAAGCAGATTACATATAGGGGGAAACCTATCAGACTATGGTCAGATTTTCAACCTAGACCTTAAAAGCTAGAAGATCCTAGAATAGCATATTTCAAGCTCTGAAAGAAAAGGGATGTCCACCAAGAATCTTATATCCAGCAAAATTGAGCTTTAGATTTGAAGGTGAAATAAAAACCTTCCACGACAAACAAAAGTTAAAAGATTTCACAACTCCAAAGCCAGCACTTCTGAACATCTTGGGCAAAATTTTCCACAAAGAAGAAGAAAAAAATAACAATGAAATTCAACAAAGGGAGATAGGAAACTAATGGAATTACCAACCAGAGGATAATCCAAATCAAGCTAAATAGCATAATACATTTAAAAATGGATGGAAATAAGAATCACATCTCAATAATAACCCTGAATATTAATGGCTGAAACTCACCATTCAAAAGACAGATATTGTCAGATTGGATTAAAAAAAAAAAAAAAAAAAACAATTTGCTTTCTACAAGAAGCACACCTCATAGAAGAAGACATCAAGCGATTAAAGGTGAAAGGCTTGGAAAAGTCTTATCACACACATGGGCGGCGGAAGCAAGCAGGGGTTTCCATTCTCATATCAAATTAGGTAGACATCAAGCCAAAGCTGATCAAAAGGGATAAAGATGGATATTTCTTACTACTTAAGGGAACCATTCATCAACAAGATATAACAATTACAAATCTATATGCCCCAAATAATGGAGCATCTACATTCATCAAACAAACCCTTCTCAAGTTCAAGAGTAAAATAGACCACAACACAGCTATTCTAGGGGACTTCAACACACCTCTCTCACCACTGGATAGATCATCCAAACAAAAGCTAAATAAAGAAACTTTAGGCCTTGTTAAAACAATTAATAGCTTAGACCTAATGGACATATATAGAATATTTCATCCCTCAGTAAGTGAACACACTTTCTTCTCAGCAGCACATGGCTCCTTCTCCAAAACTGACCATATATTATGTCACAAGGCAACTCTCAGCAAATATAAAAAAATAAAAATACTACCTTGCATTCTATCAGACCATAATGGGATAAAATTGGAAATCAATGATAATACAAGAAAATAAAACAAAACAAAACAAAACAACAACAACAAAAAAAAAAAAAAAAAAAAAAAAAACTGCTCCAACAGCTGGAAGATAAACAACATGCTACCGAATGAACAAGGGGTTGAAGAAGACATCAAGGAGGAGATTAAAAAATTCCTAGAGGTCAATGAGACCACAGATACATTATATAGAAATCTCTGGGACACTATGAAGGCAGTAATAAGAGGAAAATTCATTGCACTGAATTCCTTCATTAAAAAGAAAAAAAAAAAAAAAACAACAACAAATAAATGACTTAACATCACACCTAAAAGCACTAGAGAAAGAGGAACAGATCAACACTAAGAGCAGAAGAAGACAGGAAATAATTAAAATCAGAGCTGAAATTAATGAAATTGAGACTAAAGAAACAATTCAAAGAATTGACAAAACCAAAAGTTGGTTCTTTGAAAAAAATAAATAAAATTGACAGACCCCTAGCAATGCTAATGAAAAGAAGAAGAGAACAACTCAAATTGCTAGCATCTGTGTTGAAAAAGGAAATATCACAACAAACACCTCAGATATACAGGAGATAATTAGAAATTACTTCAAAAAATTTTACTCTAATAAAATAGAAAATACTGAAAGCATTGACAGATTTCTAGAGTTGTATGAATTACCCAAACTGGAACAGGAGGCTATACACAATTTAAATAAATCAATTTAAAGTGAAAAAATAGAAGATGCTATCAAAAAACTACCAAGAAGGAAAAGTCCAGGTACTGATGGGTTTACAGCCGAGTTCTAAAGACCTTCAAGAAGAACTAATACCGATGCTCTTCAAATTATTTCAAGAAATACAAAAAGAGGGAGCTCTTCAAGACACTTTCTATGAGTCCAATATCACATTAATTGCAAAGCCAGGCAAAGACACAACCAAAAAAGAAAACTTCAGGACAATGTCTTTAATGAACATAGATAAAACAATCCTCAACCAAATTCTGGGAAATTGTATTAAAAAACACATGAAAAAGAGCACCATGATCAAGTGGGGTTTATCCCAGGACTGCAAGGTTGGTTCATCATTTGGAAGTCAATAAACATAACACATCATCACATCAATAGACTTAAAGATAAGAACCATATGATCATCTCAATAGACGCAGAAAAAGCATTTGACAAAATACAACACCCCTTTATGTTCAAAGCTCCAGAAAAATTAGGAATAACAGGAACTTATCTCAATATCATAAAACCTATTTATGCAAAACCTCAAGCTCACATTATCTTAAATGGATAAAAATTGAAAGCATTCCCTCTAAAACCTGAAACAAGACAGGGATGCCCCCTCTAACCACTGCTATTTAACATAGTACTTGAAACTCTGGCCAAAGCAATTAGACCGACTTAAGAAATTAAAGGAATCCAGATAAGAAAAGAAGAGCTCAAATTAGCACTATTTGCTGATCACATGATAATATACCTAGAAGACCCAAAAAAACTCTACCAGAAAACTTTTACAACTAGTAAATGAATTCGGCAAAGTTGCAGGATACACAGTCAATACCCATAAGTCAAAGGCATTTTTGTACATCAGTGACAAAGCCTCTGAAAGGGAAATGATGAAAACTACTCCATTTACAGTAGCATCAAAATAAATAAAATACCTGGGAATCCACTTAATGAAAGAGGTGAAGGATCTCTATAATGAAAACTATAGAACACTAAAGAAAGAAATCGTAGAAGACCTCAGAAGATGGAAAGACCTACCTTGTTCTTGGATAGGTACAATTAATATTGTCAAAATGTCCATACTACCAAAAGCATTATACAAATTTAATGCAATTCCAATCAAAATCCCAATGACATTTCTCAAAGAAATATAATAAGCAGTCATGAAATTCATGTGGAAAAATAAGAGACACAGAATAGCTAAAGCAATCCTGAGCAAGAAAAGTGAAGTAGGCAGCATCACCATACCAGACTTTTAAATTATACTATAGAGCAATAGTAACAAAAACAGCATGGTATTGGCACCAAAACAGACTAGTACACCAATGGTACAGAATTGAGGACACAGAGACTAATACATATAATTTCAGCTATCTTATATTAGACAAAGGTGCCAAAAATGTGCAGTGGAGAAAGGATAGCCTCTTCAACAAATGGTGCTGGGAAAACTGGAAATCCATATGCAACAAAATGAAATTAAACATGTATCTGTCACCATGCACAAAATTCAACTCAAAGTGGATCAAGGACTTCGGAATTAGACCAGAGACAATACACCTAATAGAAGAAAAAGTAAACTACAATTTCCAACATGTCAGATTAGGCTCCAAGTTCCTTAACAAGAATCTGGTAGCGCAAGAAATAATACCAAGAATTAATGAATCGGATAGATTTAAGCTAAAAAGCTTCTTCTCAGCAAAAGAAACTATCAGTGAGGTGAATAGAGAGCCAACT
Source organism: Tamias sibiricus (assembly GCA_025594165.1). Classification (NCBI taxonomy): domain Eukaryota; kingdom Metazoa; phylum Chordata; class Mammalia; order Rodentia; family Sciuridae; genus Tamias; species Tamias sibiricus. The sequence continues at coordinate 117,584,237 of CM046667.1, forward strand.
AACTGGGAACAAATATTTAATACATGCACATCAGATAGAACACTAATTTCTAGAATATATAAAGAACTCAACATACTTGACACCAAAAAACAAATAATCCAATCGATAAATGTGTTAAGGAATTGAAAAGACACTTCTCAGAAGATACACGATTAATCAACAAATACATGAAAAAATGCTCAACATTGCTGGCAATTAGAGAAATGCAAATCAAAACTACTCTAAGATTTCATTTCATTCTAGTCAGAATGGCAGCTATCAAGAGCACAAACAACAATAAATGTTGAGGAGGATGTGGGGAAAAAGGCACACTCATACATTGCTGGTGGGACTGCAAAATGGTATAACCATTATGGAAAGTAGTATGGAGATTTCTTGGGAAAATGGGAATGGAACCACCCTATGACCCAGCCATCCCACTCCTGGGTCTATTCCCAAGGACTTAAAAACAGAATATTATAGTGACACAGCTACTTCAATGTTTATAGCAGCACAATTCACAATAGCTAGTTTGTGGAACCAACCTAGATGCCCTTTAGTAGATGAATGGATAAAGAAAATGTGGTATATATACACAATGGAATTTTACTCAGCAATAAAAGAGAATAAAATAATGACATTTGCAGGTAAATGGATGAAGTTGTAGAATATAATCCTAAGTGAAATCAGTCAATCTCAAAAATCCAAATACTGAATGGTTCCTCTGATATAAGGAAGCAGCTTCACAGTTTTGTTGGGTTGAGGTACATAGGAGGATTAGAGGAACACTATAATGGTCAAAGGGAATGAAGGGGGAGGGAGGGAACAAAAGGGGAAGGGGGAATAAAAAGAGAAAGTGGTTGAATAAGATGGATGTCATTATTCTAAATGCATGATTGAAGACTTGAATGCTGTGAATATACTTTGTATACAAACTGTTTTGTGTAAAAAATGCTCTATATGTATAGTTTGAACTGTAATACATACTACTATAAATAAAAAAAAATTTAAAAAAGAAAACCTAGGTTTAAAAAGTTGAAGCATACCTTGTGAGATGGTAGCATGTATCTTTTTCTTTTTACTTATTCACTTTGAAATGTACCTTATCATTTAACAGATCAACATGCATTCTTTTTTTGTGTGGTCTTCATCAAATGATTCTGAGAACATGACAAAGTGTTAACTCAATTTCATAGGGAGTTTTCATGGAAAGTACAAAACTGAATGACAAGCTTTAATTTTTCAGAGGTAATTAATAACAACTTTTCTAGTTAATCCAAATCTCCATGTGGAAGATGCAAAAATAGCTTGCTTCATTTAATATGCATAACAGATGCCATTATATTTGTACAAATCTGAATAGTGTTTTCATATTGTTAAGAATTGAGTGCAGTATTTCAATCTGAATTGTTGAAGATTTTTTTTTTTCAAGTCAGTAATACAAGCCTACAAAATTAAAATGCACTACTTGTGTCAAACATAACAAAATCATTGTTTGTTTATTTTTTAAGGTGCTAATAAAAAAGATTAATGATACTGCTGGATAATGAAACAATCTGCCAGAAGGTAAGCCCCAGAATACAGAGTGGCACAGTAACAAGGAGAGCTCAGGAAAAAATTGTTTTCCTCCTTGAATACATTCAATAGGATTCTTTTTACCACTTGGCTGGCATTTGTGGTTTTAAAGAGTTGACTTTCTTTTTATGTGTTGCTCCAATGTCTTGGAGATTATTTACCTCCAGACAGGAAGCATTTGCATATGAAGAGATTTTTGTTAAAAAAAATCAATGAGGATATTTGACCTCCATAAAAACTCTATTTCCTAAACAAAAGACATACACTCTTAAACATATTACAGTAACAAAATGCACACCTCACTAACTCAAATTGATGACAGTTTAAACTACTTACTTTTGGAAGACAATGAAGTGTTTTATCAAAGAAAAAATATGAAATTTTATTAAGCTCCGCAAGAGAACAAGGGGTGGCCAAACTTTCTACTTTAATTAGGAAATCACTTACCTTCCAGTAGAACTGAATTATAAGTTCTTTTATGCCAAAACAAAAACAAAAACTCTTTTTTTTTTTTTAATTTCTTAAGTAACGTGCCAAAGGAGCCCTATCAGGCAATATTTGATTAACAGTCCACTATGCCTTGTGAACCTGAATGCTTAGAAAATCAAAATAATAATAATAAAAAAATAATCTTGTGGGCTGGGTTTGTGGTTCAGTGGTAGAGTGCTTGCCTAGCATGTGTGAGGCACTGGGTTTGATCTTCAGCACAACATAAAAATAATATAAGGTATTGTGTCCACATACAACTAAAAAATAAATATTAAAAATAATAATCATGGCAATTGTGTCAGGAGTCTTAGATTGTTCTCATAATGTATTTATTCATTGCCTTACTAAATTCATATATAAAATATGTGTTATTATTTTACAGATGAGAAAGCAAAAGCTAAATGATTAATGTGCCAAAGGTCACACAGCTTTAGGTGACATATCATTTGGTTTTAAAGCCATTGATCTAAACCAATAGTCTTTGAAGTTTGGTCCCTAATCCATCAACACCAGTTGCTGGTGCCAGTGTTCAGACCCCATTCTAGACCTGCTGAATCAGAAACTCTAGGGGGAGGACAGCACAGCCATCTGTTTTAAATAAGCTTTCCAGATGATTCTGACATGTTAAAATTTGAATGCCTCTGATCTAAACAATAGCAGCTATAAGAGGTAACAAAATCTAAATATGTTCTATTACTATATTAAGACATTAACCATTGTGATAATACCGAGATTACTACCTTACTGGGTGAGTAGCTTAAGTATTTCATTCCTTCATAGATTAATTTCTTCTCCTGTCAGCAACTGGACTTAAAATGTCTGTATCATATAAGAATCAAAGAACTGGGAAACAAAGACCAGCTTCTGTTTCCATAATCAAATTTCTTTACCTGTAAAATGAAACAGTGGGATTAGATGATCTTCAAAGTCACTTTCAGTCCTGTGTCTTATTACATTTTTGCTTCTAAACCACAATGCGTGATACTGGTAATGTATAAAGTATGGAAATTTATTTCTTACAGTTCTGGAAGATGGGAAGTTTAAGATTAAGGTGAGAGACTACAGGTTCAGTCTTTGGTAAGGTTTACTTAGTTCTTCCAAGATGGCCCTTTGATTCTGTATCCTCTAGAGAGGAGGAATGCTATATCCTCATGTAGCAAAATGTAGAACAACAAATAGAGACAAATTACCTCCATCAAGGCTTTTGTTATTATAGTGGTATTAATCCATTCTTGAGGGCACAGCCCTCATACCTAAACATCATCCAGAAGGTTCCACCTCTCAACACTGTTATGTTGGGGATTGAGTTTCCAATTTAACAATCTAGGCAAACATATTTAGAATATAATACCTATTATGATTTTATTTGCCTTGAATATAAAAGCTGTTGATTAGAGAATGTTTATTGATCTGTGCCTGTACTGTACAACTCTGGGTGGGGGAGATATCACTTAATATCACAGTCTATGTGAATGGCACTTGTGAGATATACAGTCAGCAAATCAGTATATAATTGTTTTGTGTGATTATTTGTCTTACATATAACTCTCAACTGTTTAAATGCATTACTATCAAAAATAGCAGGGCATTATTTTCAGATCATACATTGAAGATGGCAAGGACCATGGAGTAAAATAATTACACAAATGATTCATCCATGACCTGACTTTGAGATTTCTAGGATTTTATTAGATCCATGAGGCTTAAATTATGAAGAAAAAATCAAATATGTTTATTACATGAACTAATTTATAGAAGAGTAATAAGATTCATATAATTACATTTATATTAAGTAGCTTTGCAAATTTTGGCTACTGTTAGTATGTTATGTCTTATATACTAAGAAGGTTTCAAAATGTTTCTTTTATAATATGCCCAAATTGATAGTTTTAAAATGATATCTTTTTAAAAGGAAAGTTTAAAATGAAACTTTTAAAATGAGAGTTTAAAAATGATTCCTTTAAAAATATTCCATAATTCATGACTTTAGCAATTCAGATATATCTTTTCCCCAAATGTTACAAAAGAATGAAAATTTAATACATATGAAAGTGATTTTGCCCGTGGTGCCATTTTTAAAAGATAAGCACATCAGGTAAAAATTTGTAGATTTTGAAAAATATTCTCTTGGTTTTCAAAAAAATTTAAGTTTTATAATTCCTTGAATTTCAATAAATTATTGAAAGTTTTACCTATTTTAATTTTTCAAATGTCACAATAATTCCTTTTCTCACTTCAAATTCTGCAAGTCACAAAACTGTGGTACCACAAGGCTACATTATTGTGTGCCTTTAAGGCCTTTACACATGCTCCTTTCTCAACATGGAATGTTTTACTCCTCTCTTCCCATTCCCCTATCATTTGTCAATCTGATTCCTATTCCTGATTTAGGTTTCTATTCAGAAATAACCATCTTGTGGATGACTTCCTAGGCCCCCAAATCGTCATAAAGAAACTGTCCCATGTGCATATTGTGCTAGCCCTTTATATACATGTGCTAGGAGGATCTACCCAGGAACTATCAGAGAATCCTTGATTATCTTCATTCTTCGTTCACACAGGCTTTCATTCTTCATAGATAAGATGTCCATGTACTGTACCTTATGACCTGCCTTTTTGAACACAGATTATTGGAAAGGCACCTCACTCAAAGGTAGCAAATCTAGGTGGTATAAGGACTTTGTGATAACTTAGTTGGAAACTCCTTCCCAGTAGCATGGAGCTTAGTGAAATCCAGTTAATCATGATCTAGATGGAGAGTTCATTGATTGGTAAATGTGCCAAAACAAAATGACACCAAAGTGAAGGTTCTGTGCAAATAAAATAAAGCTTCAGAAGCGAATACCAAAGTAATAGGATAATGGTAGGAGTGGTAGAAATGGCATAAGAAATGAGCTAAGCAACTCTTATGATGTCGGATCAATTGATTATTGCTTAGAAGTTAACAAACTGACTAGATCTTTAAAGACAGGTGGAAGTTTTCTAATCTATCAGCTTTGTTTTAGGTTCAATGACACTTAACTACATGCATATGCCTATGGGGCCTAACCATATGGCTAAGATCTCTGCACAATAAGACCATGACTAGTTGAAAGAAATTGAGTGAAATTTTATTCCTTGCCCTCAAGAGTCTAATTTATAACAACTCTGCAAAGCAAGGATTATTATCATTAAAAATTGACTCAGCAGATAAAAGAAAAATTTGACTTTATAAAGATAAACCCCTAGTAAATAGCTGACACAGGATTTGAACCTTGTTCTAACTCTAAAATATAGTTCATATTAACATAAACTGACTTCCTTTTATTATCTTAATTTTTACCATGACACTGGTAAAATACGAGAGGTGATAACACCTTTGTACTTATCCATTTTGACATATTTCAATTCATTGATATTTTTACTTTGTATCTTTTTCTTTTGAAATCAAGAAGATAGCTGAAGCCAAAACCCCATCAATTTCTCCTCCCTTTATTCACCCTAGAGTTTTCTTCATCTTGAAGTCAATGTATTTTATTTTATTGCTTTTATGTATACCCTTATACTGTAGTCATACATACAGGAATAAACAGGGCCCAGAATGCTGAAGTGATAGTGATTCTTGGACTTTCAAACACCATGGTTAAAGAGTATTTATAAATATGTGGATAAATTAATAAATGGTAGAAGTTGCTAACTGGTATAGGTGCATATGTCAATGAAAAACCTTAAAAATGACATCTGCTAACATATGTGCTACACCTATTGTTATCTACTATCACTCATTTTAATGTATCAATTAGGAAATACTGCCAAAATGAAACATTTTTGGCTTTAGAAGAGTCTTCTAGTTTGTTCTTACATGTAACTAGTAAAAACTTGAACAGGGGCTAATGCCTGGGTGATGAATGGTAAATCCAGGATTAGAATTCAGGGTTCCTGACTCCCCAGCACAGTGCTCTTTTCACTAGATCATGTTGTTATTAGTCACCTCCTTCACAGGTTTGATCCAGGGCACTACACATTCTGTTTCAAAATTGTAATAATCAAATGAAATATTGAAGTGGTATATTTGGAGGCCCCATGAAAAAGGTCATCATGCTATCTGGAAGTGATAACCAATAAATCATTATCAACTACTTAATATTAATTTGTCAGATTTTCAGATTTGCCCCTGGAAATTGTAAGCCAGGGAAGTATATCACCAAGGACTGGGGACCTTTCAAGAAAAGACAGATTAAGGGATAGAAGGGCTCAATATTCAATAACTGCAAAAGAATATCTACTGATTTCATATAATGCAGTTCACTAACAAAAGCAAACTTTCTTTTAACAGTAACATACTTTTGAAGAAGAAAGTTTCTTAGAAGATTTTCTTTCCTACCTAAGTTTATGAAGTTGGAAGGCTTCTCGATTCCTCCACACCAACTATTTTGGTGATCATATCCATTTCAAAAAACCTTAAATACCATCTATGTACTGATGTCTCTCAAATGGTACCACCAGCCTTTGTCTTTCTTTTAAACCAGACTTTCAGATGCAAATCCGAATTCAACACCTCCACTTCAAAGTTTAATAAGCATATCAAACTTATTCTATCCAAATCCAATTTCTTGATTGCCTTTTCCAAATTTATTCCACTTATAGCTATTATTGTGTTCATTGATGACAACTTAATACTTCTAGTTGTTCAGGACAAAAAGTTTAGAGTGAATTTTTCTTTTATTTACTTCTTTTTTTTTTCATAGTCCACATTAATCATTTTGTTGTACGATCATACTGGTCCTATTTTCAAAATACATATAGAGTCTGACCATTTCTTACCACATCTATGAACATAAAACCAACCCAAGCCACCATAATTTTCTACATGAAGTACTGCAATAGCCTCATACTGATGGCTTTGTTTCCATATTTTCCATTAGAGTTGGTGCTCAGAAAGCAGTCTAGATAATCATTTAAAAATGGAAATAATCTAAAATTGTGCTCAATACAAGAAACAGGCAAAATTAATTTAATAAATTTAATCCAATAAACACAAAATTTTATCATTCCCATGTAACTAAGATAATATATTACAAATAAAATAGCTCACACTCTTGTATTTATACTGTCTTCAAAATCCATTATGTACTTTACACTAACAGTATATTATAAATTTGAGCTAGTCACATTTAAAATAATCAACAATCAGCTTGATGCAGTAGTGCACACTTGTAAATTCCAGTGATGCAGGAGGATTACAAAATTATGGCCAGCCTGGCTAATTCAACAAGACCCTGTCTTAAAAATTAAAATAAAGCTTAATGGTACAGCATCCCTGAGTTCAATATCCAGTAGTGAAAAAAAAAATGTGCTCAGCAATCATATGGGGTCAGTGGCTACTATACTGGGAAAAGTCCAGACCTAGCCTAATTTCCTATGAGTTTCCCCCTCACTCATTCAGTTTGATGACATTTAATTACGCTACTACTCAAACAATCTGAAAACTCCACACTTGGTATTTCTTCTCTGTAGATCTTCTCTGATATACTTACATGATTCACCCCATTACCCAATATAGATCTTTGTTTGAATGTTACCTTCTGAATAAGTACTTCCCTGACTACCTCATGTAAAAGTGCAATCCCCCATAAACTTTCTATTCCCTCCCTAAGCTTTATTTCTCTGCATAAAACTTATAATTATGTTGCTAAATTGCATAATTTAATTTACAAAATTGGTTAGCTCCTTAAACTAGAATGTAAGTTACAGACAAAACAGATTTTTTGGCATTTTATTTGTTGTCACTCTATCTTTAGAGCTTATAACAATACCTGATACCCAGTGAATAATAAATAATTGTTGAATAAGTACATTTATAAATCAACAAAATATACATAATTAGAACTTGAAGCACAGCAGTGATAAGTAATTCTGATTGGACAACTCTTGGGTATCTACTACTAATCTCAATAGCTCATTTGCTCCATAAGTACTTAATAAATTACTACAGTGTACTAGGTGTTATGGAGATAATGATAAATCAGAGACAAAACATGTCTGCATGAATGGACTATGATGTTTACTTAGAGAGCCATTAGTTAAACAATCACATAAATGAATAATTGCAAACATTGTAAAATGCTATGAAGTTTGGAATGAAATTCAGCAATAAAAAGAAACAAAATATTGATATATATGTAACAGCCTGGATGAATTTCAAGGTAATTAGGTTCATTGAAAAAAATATATCTCCAAAGGTTATATACTGTACAATTCTATTTTCCAAATATTTTTGAAATGATGTAATTATAAAATTGAAATCTAATTAGTCTTCCAAAGGTACAGGGAGGTGCCGAGAGTGGAAAGGAGGTGGGTGTGATAGTAAAATGGAGATCTAAAATACTGTTATGGTGATGGAAAATTATCTATCATGTCTGTGTCAGTGAAAATATTCTTGTGGTATGGTGTTATAGTTTTTCAAGATGTCATGATTGGAAGAAACCAGGAAAAAAGCATGGGAAACTCTATCATTTCCTATAACTAAATATGTTTCTACAATTATTTCAAAACACAAAAAGACAAAAAATACAGAATCTTATGAAATCCTAGAATAAATCTGATGATTCAGGAGGGCTTTCATGAGGAGGTGACATTTGGATTTAAATTTTTAAAAAATGTTTATTGAAAATACGTGGAGATGGGAGAGGGGTAAACAATCCAGGATAATGAATTAGAAAAGGATCAGTGGTTAGTATAGGCAGGTGGATTGGGCGGGGACAGTTTACAGTTGCCTAGGCAAGAAATTATGGTAGGTTGGTTTTATGTGATATCAGTGGGTTCTACTTAATTGTGATAGAAATGAACTGGACTCAACCACAATTGAGGATGTGAAATAAAGTGACAAAAAGTCTTAAAGATGGATAAAAATAAGTTTTTTTTTTCATTTAGTTCAACAATAGGTATACATTTAGCAGTGTAGTAAAAACTTAAATCACTTAAACTCTAGAAAAGTAGGGAAAGAAACAACAGTATAGAGTAATATACAGCTTTCAGAATTTACTTTGATTTGTAACACACACTTACACAAACACTAATTGATGTGAATTCACCTGTCATGCAATCAAAGAAAATAATGGGTGCTTATAAATCTCTTCTTTCAAACGTATACTCCATTTATAGCACCTAGAGAAAAATGCAACTCTATCAAAATCACCTGTATATCCCTGTTCACTCATGCATTCTTTCAACATATTGAACATTAATTATATTCCAGACATTGAACATACAGAGATGAAAAGATTTGTTTTTATCAAAGATTGGGCTCTGAAGTGTATTGATTATTTTTAAGTATTATTGTATTTTTTATATTTAAATTTACAAATAAAATTATATGCATTTACTATATGGAAAATAATATTTTGAAGTGTACATACATTGTTATAGAATTAAGTTTAAATTCTGGCTTTGTGCTTAATACAGGCATTATATTAAGCAAATTACTTAACTTGTCATTAATTTATTCATCTTTAAAATACTGGTAATGATAATACCTGCTTTATAGGACTTCTGTGTTGTTCTATTTGACAAATACTTCATAGTCACAATTCGTCAGGTGGTCTTTGCTAGTTAAGGGTTCACTGCTTCCTTGTCATAACACTCTCTGCTGTATTGACACTGTGAAACAATTACTTCTGGCTCTCTTAATATTTCTAATTTATTTCCCCTGCTTCATTGTGGATCTACTTGCCCCACGAATCCCTTAAAAATAATTTTCCTATACCCCTGCCTTCAAAAAAAAACGGATGTTTTCACTGTAGGTTGTCTCTGTTGGTGTTCTCATTAAAGCACATTCAATGCAGAATATCATGCTAAGTGAAATTAGCTAAATTCAGAAACTCAAAGGTTGAATGTTTTCTCTCATATGCAGAAGCAAGAGTAAAAGAAAGGAAAGAGGGAGGGAAGGATATAATTACATAAGGACCAATCAAATACAAATTAATAGAAGAGGAAAGGGAAGTCTAGTAGACCAGAGGAAGAAGGGGAGGGGTAAGACAGGAGCAAAAAGAGGAGGGAAAAGGAGGTATCATGAACTGAAATCAACTTCTATGCATGTATGAGTTTGTCAGGATGAACTCAACTACTTTGTATAACTGTAAAGCTTTAATAAAAATAAAATCACATTAGAGCTTCATTAGAGCCATATCAGCTGTAGACATCGAGTCTCTTTCTCTTGTTCATCTTTAGGCTGGATTTCTCATCCTAGATCCTCCAAGATTCCTCAAACCAACTATGACCCAAACAAAATTCATAATCTTACTTCAAAAATATGCTTTACTTCAAAATATGCTCTATTTTCTCTGATGTTACAACTACACCATCCAGTAATCTTAGAGACTGAGTACATGATTGACTCATTATCCTCCCAAAACAACTGCTATTAGAAAGTTCAGATATACAGAAAAGCTTAAAAGAAATATAAAACGTAAATATATTTTCAAACAGATTCCTTCTTTTGTAAATTATCTTTGTATATCTTTTGATTGTACATTTTTAATTTGTGTTGTGGTATTTCTAGTTATATATAAACATATATACAAGTACATGTATTCCTTCTTATTCTTCAAATACATACATATATATGTTTATATATAATAGATATTAACCTTTGTCATAGATGTACTGCAAATATTTTTCCCAATATGAAATGCATTTTCTAATATTTTAATAGTTCTTTTTTGTGCAGAGGGGCTTAATTTTTTAATTATTTTATTTATTTATTAATTTATTTTTATGTGTTGCTAAGGATTGAACACAGTGCTTCACATGTACTAGGAAAGTGCTCGGCCACTGAGCCACAACCCCAGCCCCCAGAAGGGCTTAATTTTAATATAGCTAAATGTAATACTTTAAAAATTGTTTTTTTTGTGTTTTATATTCAAAATCAAATCCAATCATGAAGTAAAACATATCATTCTGAAAGTTTTAGAGTTTTGATTTTCTTATTTATTCAAACTGAGATTTATGATAGTTTATAATGTAAAGTGCAGAAATATAGATTTTGTTTCACAAATATAACTAATTCTGATACCAGTACAACTTATTGGGAAGTACATAATTTATTTTATTCATTTGGAATACTCCTTTCTTCTGTAAATCAGGATCCTATTTATGCACAGTCATATTGTGTTCACTGAAGTATGTCTATCCCTGTGATAATTATGTATTCTTTAAAATATAACATTTGAGGACCTATAATTTGATTTTAATCAGTCTCAATTTTTAAAAATTAGATTTAGAATCTTGAGGACACTCACACTGAATTAAGGAACTCTTCTCATATATGCCATATTGTCTTCCCTTCTAAGACCATGGTATATTGCTCTATTTAGTTAATTTTCATATCTTTAATTTCAGTTGTAATTTATTCCCAATTACTTTTCCCAACTGTGATAGTTTTATTCCCAGTTACATTGGTTTGGTTAGGGATTTAAAAATTAAATTCTTTGTTGTACATTATTGATGCATAGCAACTCAAATGAGATTGGTATAATGGTCTTTGTGTATCTCAACTTGAAACGCTCTCTAGAATTTTAAAATGGCCTGTCAATAAGTCTCTTGAAATTTTAAAAATTATATAGAAAAGTTTTATCTGAAAATAATGGTAATTCTCTCCTTGATCCTGAAATATTTTCTTATTCCTCTCTAAAAAAATCCCTTGCTAGGATTTCCAATTTAATTTTGAATAAAAAAAGTTTAGACAAAATGATTTTTTTTTTGTTCAGGACTTTAAATGTACAAAATACACTTTATCAGTTTTGGGAAGTTCTCTTTCTTTTTGGAATTTGCATAACTAAATTTTGAATTGTTTTCCATTTATTTTAATCATTTGGCCGATAAATGTTGTAAATTATATAAGTAGCTCATTAATGTGAAAATATCATTGCAGTCTCAGATAAATACAAATTGGTAATATATTTTCATTGTTTAATTAGGTCAGCCAATATTTTCCTAAGGATTTACAGTCAAAATAAATTAACCCATAATTTTCCTTCGCATATTTCATTGTTTTATTGGATATTGACATAATGCTAATAGTATAAGCTATAAGGGTTTATTTCCCCCTTTCTGATTTCCTTGTTTTTTAGCCACCAACACTTACATTATAATCTCCCACTTTACTGGTAAACACTTGTTGCCTGATTTCCCAATACTGTGGTCTTCATATATTTTTCTATACTCCAACATCATTGGTCCCAGAGAGAAGAAAGAGAAAGTAAAGTAATATCATGTTTTCACTGATATTTCTCTAGTGTAAGGTACACTGCATATATTCATAAATTTGTTTTTCTCTTGTTAATCTGTCTTTTGTTACAAGGGCCTGTTCCAACTAAGAACTCATGAGAATTGTGGAAATATTACTTTTTCTCCTTTACATTAACATAATTTATTTATTCTTTATTGGTATTTATAGTAGTTTCAATCTTCGTATTACATTTTATAAATGATTGCATAATCTTCTTAATCAATTTCCTTAATTCCAATATTTTATTCATTAAATTACCTACATATATACCAAAGTTAATTTATTCATTTGGAAGATATTTATTATGTGTTCACTAAAATTAATATAAAATAAAATTATGGGAATGCAGATATTATTATAGAAGTAGGCTGCATATACCAGTTCATTCATGATTCCAAAATTGAGATAGTTGAAGGCCAGCTACCCAGTGAGGTGGGTGACTGAGGGAATGTATTAAGGTTCTATTTTGGATGGTAAGAAACTTGAAGAGACTCTGTTTTCTGAAACAAAGTGAGAGTTAATTAGTTCTGATCCTGTGCCTGCAGTGCCAATGAAGGTCAAGAGGAAGGGGTCACATAAAGGGAAAGAAAGACAGCCATATCTGGAAGATTGTTGCAGAAACAGTGGCAGAAGTAAAGTCAGTTTGAAATTAACTGAACCAGGAATTTTATAGCATAGTGTTAACATGAGAAGTGTTCTGCTCTGCTCAATTTATAAGTGGAGAACTGTGGCAGGGATTTATCTAGTCAGACTAATGCCTAACTCTGTACCTAAGGAAAACCATCTTCTTCATCTTTTCTCTAGAGAACACAACAAATAGTGCAATGGAAGAACAACATGGCAACAGTATCTAAATAATTTATACAGCAATAATGCCACAAGACTAAACCCAGAAAATCACCAGCAAGCAAAGGTAACAGAACTGGACCCATTCATTCTACCACTTGAGTACATGGTGCTTTTCTTTTCTTTTTTCTTTCTTTTTTTTTTTTTTTTTTTTTTTTTTTTTTTTTTTTTTTGGTACCGGGGATTGAACTCAGGGGCACTTGACCCCTGGGCCACATCCCCAGCCTGTTTTTGTATTTTATTAGAGACAGGGTCTCACTGAGTTGCTAAGTGCCTGGCCATTGCTGAGGCTGGCTTTGAACTCCCGATCCTCCTACCTCAGCATCCCAAGTGCTGGGATTACAGGCGTGCGCCACCACGCCGGCAACACAGTGCTTTTCCATGTGCAACAAACACTCTGGGGTACCCAGAAAGTGCCACCACTATAGAAAGGGTTCAGTCCCCTGGGTAGAGGATGTCCTGGCACCAGCCCCTCTGGAATGTCAGGGGATGCACAAGTTTCCAGAACATCTGTGGAATTTCCAAAGTCACCTAGGTCTGTACTGGAGGAAGGTGGGTAAAATCTTTGCGTTTAGCCACAGCCAACAATGATTCTCCTGGCATGCCAGAAATCCCTGTGAACCCACAAAACTGCCACCTAAGTCAGGGAGGGATCCATCCACTGAGATTCGATGAAATGGGAGAAAATGTTTGTCAGCTACTCTTCCAAAATATCCAAAGCATACAAAGAACTCAAGAAACTCAACAACAAAACAACAACAACAAAACCAAATAATCCATATGATAAAGGGTCAAGTGAGTGGAACAGATATTTCTCAAAAGAAGAAATACAAATGGCCAACAATCACATGAAAATAATCTTAAAAATTTTTAGGTATCAGGAAATGCAAATCAAATACACTAATATTCCATCTAAATCCAGTCAGAAGGAATTTTCAATCATGAAGAATATAACAGTAAATGGAGGAAGGGTTGAAGGACAAATCTAACTCTTACACACTGTTGGTAGAAAAGTTAATAGGTACAGCAACTATGGAAATTAATATGGAGATTTCTCAAAAAAACTAATAATAGTACTACCATAATATTCAGTTATTCTACTCCTCCTTATTTAATCAAATTAATTAATTGAAATCAACATAATTGAGTGATACATGCATATCAATACTTATTGTAGCACTATTCCCATTGTCAAGTCATGGAATCAACCTAGTTGTCCATCAAACGATGACTGAATACATATACACAGTGTAGATTTATTCAGCTATAACAAAGAATAAAAATATGTCGTTTGCAAGAAAATGGATGTATTTGGAGAGTATTAGGTGAAGTAAGATGGACTCAGAAATACAAGTAATTAAATACAAGTAATAAAAATTTTCTGTCATTATGTGAAGCTAGAGTAAAAAAAGAAGAAAAAGATATGAAACCATAAGAGAGACTATTAAAGTACAGGAAGGGGATCAGGGGTACAGATAAAGGTAGGGTAAGGGGAGGTATCAGTGAATGAAATTGATCATATTATCTTACATGAATATCTGTTACAATGAATATTGGCTACAATGAAAACCACTACTCTGTTCAATTATTATGCATCAATAAAATATAAATTGCTTATAACTTTTGCTTAAATTTTTGAAAGCCCAACAAGAGCATAATGGATGATATTGTATATCCATCATGATTTAGGCAGTCTATATTTCAAGCCACAGTTCTTTATTCTCCTTGCATGAAACTTTATGCCTCAGCAACATCAAACTACTTCCATCCTTTCTCTATACCACTACTTCTCATACCTATGTATCTGCTTCTGCTGCTTCTTTGCCTAATTTGCCCTAACCCTCCTATGCATATCTCTATTTAGTGAGCTAAGTTTTATTTGTCTTTCAATATTTAATTTCCTTCATAGAACTCTTCCTGAAGCCCCTTCTTATCCACATACCACTATTTGTTTCGAATCTTCTATATTTTCCTATTAACTGCACGTATCCTAATGGTTGCACTTTTATTTTTTAAAAATATAAAATTTAGTGTCCCTTTACTCCTCTAAAACTTAAGATTGTTGAGGGCCAGATATCTATCTTACCAACTTTTTATTCTAAGTGCATAACAAGGAGTTTGATATTTAGAAAAACCTTAACTATCGTGTGTTTGTTGAATGATGTCATAACTATTAAGAGCATTGTATCCATGAGTTAAAAATTTCTAAAATGTAAGTCACAAAGTTCAGATGGTTTTACTTTAAGAATTTTACTATATGTTTAAAGAATAATAAGTACTAACTCCATGTCATTTCTTCCAAAATATATGAGGAGAGAACACTTCTTTGTTTATTTTATGAAGTTATTACAATTCAAATACCAAACCATACAAAGATAATATAAAATCTATAGATAAGTATTTTATGAATATAGATGCAAAAATCCTCAAAAATATTAGCAAACTGAATCTACCAGCATATTAGAGAGATCACCATATCCCATATGATTGCAAAATAGGATTTATCCCAATAATGAAAAAGTAGATGGACATATGAATATCAATATATTTTGTATATGTATGACATACTGCATATAGTTACATATATGCTTTTAGTTTTATAGACATTAAAATAATTTTCTCCAACAAATCCTGGTCAAAGAAACACTTGACAAACTGGAAATTGTAGAATTTAAAAATTTAGCTTTAGTATCTGACATGTAAAATTAAGTCTCAAAACTCAACAGCTAATAAAAATGGGTAAAAGCAATTCATAAAAGTGGACATTCAGCTGGTAAACTTATAAGAACATTTATTATTATTAACCACTCAGTAAATGCAAATTAAAACAACAATGAAATGTTTGTTGTCTCATACCTGTCAGAATGATTAAAATAAAATGTTAGTGAAACATTGTGTTCACAAAAATGCAGAAAAACTAGAGTCTTTATATGTTTAATGTTATGGTTTGTGTAAAAGCTTCTGCTAATTAGGAATGTTCAAAGGTAAACTGATTAGACTAGGACAGCTATAACCTAATAGGTGATTTAATCCATTTGATGCATTCATAATTTGAATGGACTAACTGGGTGGTAACTTCAGGCAAGGGGGTTGTGGCTACAGAAGGTGGGTCACTGAGGGCATGCCCTTACAGATTAGGGCATTAGGGCCACTCTCCCTTTCTTTCCTTTTTCTCTCTGCTTTCTGACTACAATGAGGTGAGGATCTTTTCTCTACCATGTCCTTCCCCAGTGATGTTCTGCCTCACTTTGGTCCTAGGGTAGTGGATTCAGCCAACCATGGATTGAACATCTGAAACTGGAGCCAAATATAAACTTTTCCTCCTCTAAGTTGTTCTTGTTAGGTATTTAGGTCAGAATGATGAAAAACTGACACAATTGACAATGAAATGTAAAATGAGTAATAACAATTTGTCATAAAAAAGTGAATATGCAACTTCCATATGATTCAACAATTGTACTCCTCACATTTATTTCAAAGAAATGAAATGTTATATTCAAACAAATATTTGTACACAAGTACTTAGACTTATTTGTAATGGCAAAAATGACTTTCTGTGGATAAGTGGTTAGTAAAAACACTGAGTATTACATACTAAAAATGCTATTCAGCAAAAACACTGAGTATTACATACTAAAAACGTTATTTAGCAATAAAAGGGAATGGAATATAAATACATATATCAACCTGAACAAACCTCCAGAAATTTTTTCTTAGTGAAAAAAAGCTGTATGTTTGCAATTATATAGCATTCTGGAACTTGCAAAATATAGAAATGAAGAAATGATTATTGGTTACCAGGGAGGTCAGGGCACAAGTGAGATAGCTAAGAAGGGAGGTGAAAGATACCTTCAGTAATGGAAATACTCTGTATTTTGCTTTATTTTTTATTTAATTTTTTATTATTGCATTATCATTATACATAATTATTGGGTTCATGTTGACTTATTCATAAATCATATGATGTAATTTGCTCCAGTAGAGACTTGCCCTTTTAATGTCAATATTTTGACAGTGATATTACATTTTACTTTTGCTAGGTGTTATCATTGGGGAAATAGTATAAATAGTATACATAGGATGTCTGTATTATTTCTTACAACTACATGTGAACTTATAGTTATCTCTAAATGAAATTTAATTAAAATATATTAATGTATCAGAATAATTAGCATCATGTCTAAAAACCAATTAGTGCCAAATAAATGGCTTGGGACATAATCATCATAGTCACTCTAGATAGGTAAAAATTCAATATTTATTGCAAAGGAAAGACACCCAAATAGTTTAGAATTTAAGTTAACCGTTTCTTTAGGGCAGGGGCATATTAGAGATTCTGAGAATTGTTCTATGTTTACTGCAGGACCAAAGGTTCATATAGTTAGTGAAAAAGAATAGGAAAGGGGGATTCTGCCAGAGGGGAAAAAAAGGCAGGGAAATTAGAGTTATAGAGGAGATATGGTAAAGATACAAACATAGAGAAGACAATGAGAAAGACAAAGGGAGGAGAGGAAAAGGGGAAAGATGGAAGAAATAAAAAAGAAAAAAGTGGGGGTGATCCTTAAGGAAATCTTACAGACTGGCAGAATAAATATTAAATTACTTGATGGGAAATGAATAATACCATTGTGAGGAGCAGCACAATTATATTTGAGTAACAGTTTGGATATTGTTTATAAATTTATTACATTGAATTAATAGCCTACAAAGAATGGGGCATGTACCTTTAGGAGTGGTTGCAAGTTTCTCAGTTCAGTATTAGAACTCTTGTGTAAAGTCATCTGTCAGTCACCTACAGGATCTAAATGGAAAGAGGCAAAAAAAAGTAAATAAGGAATGAGAGTAACTAAAATCTCATGGTACGTATGTCCTCCTAAACTGAGAGCACTTGGGAACATTGTTTCCCTGTTATGTACATTCAGGTATTTGGGGATGAGTGTGATGTGAAAGGTGGTGTAATGTCAGTGTGAACCCTATGAAATTACCATTTTAGCAGATCGAAAATGGGTGGATATAGAAACTTTCTTCTGGTTTCACTTAGTATATGAAGAAGTACTTTAGCAATTATAAAAACTATGTATAAGACATTACTATGAGGCAGTGATGATCCAAAATGGGAAAAAAAGGATTTGCAATCAGAACATCTCAGATATGATTCTAGGTCTGACACCTCCAATCTATGTTACAGTGGGTGAGTTACTTCACCTCTCTTGTCTTCTTTAAAATTAAAACACACCATTTACCAACTCTGTGCTAGATTCAAAGTGCTTCTGTGTGAAAAAAATGAGTTGGCTTATTTAAAATCACATTGAAAGTTGTGCTGTCTAAATGAAAATGAAGCTGGGTAAATTCTGTGCTACTCATAAATATTAAAATACATTTTGTTGCCTTTAGATGTGAATTTTGAGACTTTGCTTGTTTTGCTTTTTATCCTGTTTTTCCGTTAGTTAAAGTGAAAAATAACCACAAATATAATTTTTAAATTGTTTTTTTTTTGGGTTGCAGGTTTTCTTTTCAGGGTTTGGGGTATAAAGGCAGTATGACTCTTGCTGTATGAAAAGATGGGTAATGTAGAAAAAATTGGTAGGATTCCCACATATCCCCTCATACTAAGGAAAACATCTTCATTTGTCTTCTGTTCTTTTTAAATCTTAAAGTTTCAGCCAGATTTCCTATGAAATAAATACACTTAAACTTAGATACTTTGGGCTTCCTTTCAAGTTATATCATCATCTCTAAAGACATGAAGGGGTTATTTATTGTGTCCTTCAATTACTTGGCAAGCAACCAAATTCCATACATGTTTTCCACTCTTCATCACTGTCAAGACTGTTTTGCTCTATGCTTGTCAAAGTTAAAAGAGCTTTAAAAGTACTTAAGTGGATAAGTGAAACATTTAATATACTTGTAGGTTGTTCTTATGAATAAAAGTCTGTTGTCAATTTTACCTTGTAATTTGGGCAGTTTGGAAGAAACAATCAGCAATCCAGTTTCAGTATGTCTTTGTAATTAAGGTGGTAGGGAGAGAGAGGATGTCATGGTTACTACTACTTTCCTTTATTAACTGATAGATAAATTGAAATCTAGTAAAAGTCTGCATGTATACAAAAATGACAAGCAAACAGCTGTAGTTAATAGTTGACAAACATCCAACAGACCACATCATGAAAACCATGAATTTGTACAGAGTAGTAAAACAGGTTTGATAACTGATACGCCTAAATAAACATTCTTGTGGCAATGTGTGTCAATCACTCACACACACATACACAAGTAATGACTTTTTTTTTCTTTATTGTAGGCTCTTTTGCCCATCACATATGACATTAGTGATATGTACACATGGCTTGCCTCTATTGTAAAGTGAGTATTCTTTCCAAAAACTAGATCTAGAGCTTTATGATAATCTATAACTTCCTAGTAAGTGCATAGATTCCTAATTCACTACCCATCTCCATAGCTGGCAGTTTCAATTATATTATGAGTTATTGCAGCATGTCTTGAATTGCCTTGTTTTGTGGGATCAGTGTAGTATATCCACACTACATCTTTATCCTTATTTCTAATAGTAGGTAAAGATATAATACCACCTCTAATCTCCCTGATTTGATAGGTAAAATATTAGGTAGAAAAAAAATCTAATTTATCTGGGTCGAGTAGGAGCCAAATGCATCACATTTAAGCAATAGATAAATAATATAGTTAATGAAATGCCTGTTATATTTTCCTTATAACCATATATTCTGTATTACTCTCAATCACAGCCCATGCACTGCATGCAATATCATTTATTCCTCACAATATTTTATACCAATGTTACTACCCTGTGTTTATTGATTCTGTTATTACATTATTGATTCCATTATTTTCCACATATACTACTGCAATAGCTTCATTTTTACCATGTGCTTCATTTGTATCATCTATGTATGAATCAATTCCTTACTTCCTTCAAAATTTGGTTTCAAATTTACTCTTCTAGAATATGTTCTTAACCATACCAAGTTGAACTTGATCATTTTTTAAATTCTACATTTCCTATGAATTATTTTCTTATTGCTAAGACATTATTTTTAAGTGTTCATAAATGATATTGTAGGTTATTTTTTCACTTTTTTGATAGTGAGCTAGGTCTAATGCACAATTTTTAATTTGCTTTTTTTTTAGGGGGGTACTAGGGATTGAACTCAGGGACACTCAACCACCTCAACCACTGTGTCACAGCCCCAGCCCAATTTTGTATTTTATTTAGAAACAGGGTCTCACCGAGTTGCTTAGCACCATGCTTTTTTTTTTTTTTTTTTTTTTTTTTTTTTTTTTTTTTGCTGAGGCTTGCTTAGAACTTATGATCCTCCTCTTTCAGCCTCCCAAACCGCTGAGATTACAGGTGTGTGCCACAGTGCCTGGCTAAATTTTGATTAAGACCAATTTATCTATATTTTTTGTTGCTTTTGCTTTTGATATCACATATGAGTCTATTGCCAAATTGACTATCATGAAAATTCATTATACTTTCTTCTAAGTAGTTTAGGGTTTTAATAATTAAATAGATACCTTTAATCCATTTTGTGGAAATTTTTATTCATGGTGTGATGGAATGAAGTTAATTTTTTTTTTTTTGTGAGGATATCCAGATGTTCCAGCACCATTTGTTGAAAAGAATATTCTTTTGCCACCAAAAACTCTTGGTATCTTTGTTAAAAAATCAATTGAACACATGTTTTGCCTTTATTTCTGGACTCTCATTACTGTTCCATGGATCAACATACTCATTTTTATGCCAATGTCAGTTTTGATTACTGTGACTTTGTGGTAAATACTGAATTTAGGAAGTGTTTTTTCTCCAAATTTGTTCTTATATCACAAAATTGTTTTGACCATTTGAGTTTCCTTGCAATTCTACATGAATTTAAGAATTGGTGCCTCTGTGTCTAAAAAAAAAAAAGACACTAGAATTTTGATAGCAAATGCATTGAACCCCTAGATCACTTCAGATGATATTGTCATCTTTACAATATTAAGTCTTCCTTTCTATAAATGCAAAATATATTTTCACTTATTTGGCTTTTTTATTTTCTTTCCACAATGTTTTGCCATTTTTATTTATAAACATCCTTAGTTAAATGGATAAATACATATTTTAATTTTGATGCTATATCAAATGGATTGCTTTTTTTGCTTTCTTAATATCTTTTTCTTAGTGTCCATTGTTATTGTACAAAAATGCAAGATATTGTATATATTTATCTCATATGCTAAAGCATTACTGATTTGGAATTTTAGCTCTAATTGTTTTTCTTAACTTCTGTATTATTTTCTCTAAAATCATTTTATCTAAAAATAATTAAAGTTTACCTATTTTTCCTAAGTTGTATGCATTTTTATTTTTTCTATTGCTCAACTTCACTGTTTAGAACTTTAGTAAAGTGTTCAATAACAAGCCAGGCGCGGTGGCGCACTCCTGTATTCCCAGTACTTGGGAGGCTGAGGCAGGAGGATCACGAGTTCAAAGCCAGCCTCAGCCATGGCGAGGCACTTAGCAACTCAGTGAGACTCTGTCTCTAATAAAATACAAAAAAGGGCTGGGGATGTGGCCCAATGGTCGAGTGCCCCTGAGTTGAAGCCCCGGTACCAAAAAAAAAAAAAAAAAAAAAAAAAAAAAAAAAAAAGTGTTCAATAACAGAGTGAAAGCAGGCTGCTTATACTTGTATTTTGGGGAAATCTTTCAGTCTGTTATGATTGAACATAATGCTAGCTGTTTTTTTTTTTCTATTTCTAGATTTTTTAGTGATTTATTATGTAAGATTTTTGGTTTAGTCAAGATTTTTACATCAATTGACATCTTCATGTTTTTCCCTTTAAATAAATTAATTTAATTGATTTTCAATGTTGAACTATTGTTACCTTTTTAGATAAATCCTCCGTAGTCATAATGTATAGTATTTTTAGTATGCTACTAGATTATCTTTGCTATTTCCTTGCAGAATATTTTACATATGTATTCATGTAATATGTTGGTCTCTTTTTCCTTGTGATGACGTTGTCTAGCTTTAATACAGGAGAATGCCAGCCTCAGAGAATAAAGTGTCTCCTCCTTCTGTAATTTTTGGAAATATATTGAGAAATGTTGGCTAATTCTTCTTTAAATTCTTGGAGTAATTCTCCAGTGAAGACATCTAGTCCTGGGCTTTACTTCGTTGGTAGGCTTTTAAATTATTTGTTGAATTTCATATTCATGCTAGATTACTCAGATTTTCTATTTCATCTTAAATCAGTTTTGTTAATTTGTATGTTTCTAGGAACATGTCCCTTTCTTTATGGTTATCTAAATTGTCACTGTACAATTATTCATAGAATTTTTATACTCTTTTCTGTTTCAGGAAGACCAGTAGCAATGCATTCACTTTCAGTTCTGATCTTAGTTGTGTCTTCTTTTTATATATTTATTGAAGTAAAGTATTATTTTAATATCTTAAAATACAATAAAAATCTCAGATGTTTTAAAAATATATATCTCTATAAGAATAAGCATTGAATTTTCCATATATGTATTTAATTTTTTGCCTTTACATAGGTTTAATTTTTATTGGTGCTTAGTAATTATACAGAATGATGGGTTTTATTAAAGCATATTGTCTATTTTTTTCTTTTTACAGTTGTTAAAATTATTTTGATTTATAGAAAAGCTGTAATAGTAGGATTAAGAGTTTCCATATACTCTTCATCCAGTTTCCTAAAACTGACATTTTATATTACTGATACATTTTTGTAAACCAAATATTTGACATTGGTACCTAGTTATTAACTAAATGGTATACATTATTTGCATTTTCCATTCCTTTTCTGCTGTTCTTTTACTTTCTTATTGTTTATTTTGCTTGGTTTTATAGTCTTGGGAATTGAATCCAGGGCATTTTTGGTGCTCTGCAAATACTCTATGACTCAGCTATGTCCCCAGTCCCACTATTGTCCTTAGCCTCATCTCATTTCTGACAGTTGTTCAGACTAATTACTTATTATTGATGATCTTGACAGGTTTGAAAAATAGCAGTCAAGTATTTTGTATAATGTCTTCTATTTGGATGTATTTTATGTATTTCTCATTTAAAATGAATACTGACATTACAGGGCTGGGATTGTGGCTCAGTGGTAGAGTGCTCACCTAGCATGCGTGAAGCACTTGGTTCGATGCCCGGTTCTACATTTAAAAAAAATAAACAAATAAAATAAAGGTTAAAAAAACTGGCATTACATATTTGGGGAAGAATACTATAAAAATGAATTGGCCTACTCATGACTTTATATAAAGGTGCATAAGTCTATGCAATCACTTTATCCCTTGTTTAAAGTGTATTCATCAGACTTCTGTACTGTTTCCTATGGAAGTAAATCAGTAAGTTGAGCCTCCATTCTGGGAAGCAGGTAATCTCCACCTCTTTACAGTAGTTGTATTTATACATATTATTTGGATTTTTTCCTATAAGTTAGATTTGTGTCCCCTCCCATTTAAATAATTCAATATTTATTTTGGCCTTATGCATACTAGTTTTATATTTTGAGTTACGTGCCAATTTTTGTTAATTATCATTCAAATTGCTCCAGCTTTACCCATTGAGATGTTTTAAAGTTTGGCTCCCATGCACCTTTAACATCCCCCCATGATTTTGTGTATTAGGTACTTGCATTTTTTCTGGTATTGACTTAAAAAAAAAATTGGCAATGTGCATGCTAGACAAGTGATCTACCACTGAGCTACACCCTTAAACTTCTGAATGTTTTTCAAGAGGTAAATTTGAATGGGGTCTTACTGAATTAGAATAAGATATATATTTTTTTGCTTATGTAATTACATCATAATGGATTCTACTGTCATGATAACCAAAAAGAACAAATAAAAAGAGGTAAGTTTGATACATTGACTTAAGTTCTAGGCAAAAATCATTGTTGGTAATTTAAAGAATAGCTTGAGCCAGGTGTGGTGGCATACACCTGTAATCCCAGCTGCTCGGGAGGGCTGAGGCAGGAGGATTGCAAGTTCAAAGCCATCCTCAGCAGTGGCAAGGTGCTAAGCAACTCAGTGAAACCATGACTCTAAATAAAATACAAAATAGGGCTGGGGATGTGGCTCAGTGGTTGAGTGCCCCTGAGTTTAATACCCGGTAACCCCCCACGTCCCCCCCAAAAAAAAAGGATACCTTGAAAAGGTATTGTATTGCAAGACATACATAGGCAGGATGGTTATAGAAGCAATGAGTAATCTTGAAATATGTCACATGCTCAATTGTAGGAATGTCATTGATTATCAGTAATCATATGGCTTTTGATCAGGATTTTACATTAATATAAGTGGTGACCTCTTTAAAGTAATTTCTGCTTTCTGGATTTCAGCATCCACATTAATACAATGTAATGAGAAACTAAAATAATCTCAAAAATTTCTACCAAATGACCTTTGACAGATAAGTAAAATACCTATGCTTTCTTTGTAGATCTTAATGTATTGTATCTTTTCCTCTATAAAAATGATTTTTTTGAAATTTTATATTTAATTTGAATAATTAGTATGTATTTTCCATACCATTTCACCATATACTTTTGTTTATTTTAATATAAAAATATTTTCATGCATTAATTTTCAGTAGATGTTAAAAAACAACATCACCCTATATATTTTTTTTTCTTCTTTAAGCCTTGGCACATACACTGGTTACTAAGAATTTTAATTTGAAAATCAAGGAAATCTTTCAGTTTTAGAACTTTATGATTGTTAGAATTGTCTTTAAATAGGTAGTTTCTTTATATTGAAAGATAGTCAGGCCAGGCCTATTTTTTAAAATCAGAATAACATTTAGTTGGTACTGAGAAAGAAATTACAGAAGTAATATTGACTCACTATAAAATAATACACTCATTCAAAAAATTTGATTGAGTGCTTAACATGTTCCAGGAACTGTCAGGTGCTAATAATTTAGAATTTATTTTACAGTTTAATTTAATCTATTTCTTGGCAGACATCTATCCGCCCCCCCCAAAAATAATCCCCACAAAGATATGTGCCATCTCATGAAATAGTAAGCTCTTTAGCTTTGGGGATATCTTGCAGAGGCTAAGTTGTTATCCCTGAACAAAGCTACAGTTAAAAATATGAACCTCTTAGAATTATTTTTCATACTATTATCCTATCTAATTTTATGTGTATGTTTACACTTTCATATGCATCTAGATATTCCAATCAGAATTTAAATTTCTTGAAGACAGGGTTAATTCCTATAATCAGGGTAATTTCCACTTAGTGATAGTGATAGTCAATGATGTTTGTTGATTAGCGTTTGTTCATAAATATGGTCATAAATAAAAGTACCAAACCACATAATATCACTAGGAATATGATTATCTTTATGCAAAGTTTTTTTATACATTGAGAATAGAATAAGGTATTTTTTATTGTTGTGTAATTATGATCTCTTCTAATATGGAATAATTTATAACACCATAATCCCCCACCAAATACTCTGTTAGCAGATTACAAAATGGGTTCTATTTGAAGATATAATGGAATGAAATGAATGTCCTAAGATTCTAACTCAGCTATATTTATTAGTTAGTGGCAGCACAGTAAATGGATATGCCTGTTAGAGGACTGTTAAAACTATTAAATAATAGTCTTACAACGTTTCACTGTCACAAGGAGTTTTACTAGAATATGGTCATAATGAGGTTTACTAAGAAAATATTGCAAAAAGAAAAAGTGACTTGAAAGAAAAATATTGTAAAGAAAATAATATAATATCTGCTTTGGACGCTTGAAAATATTCTACAGTTTACCTTGAATAATTTTCTAGAATTTGAAGAAGGTTCCATTATAATTGTAATATTCCAGATAACTCGGGCCCTTCAGTGGGCAATTTAAGAATTTCCAAATTAACCTTGAAAGTAATATTCAAGACAAGATTTTTCATCTTAACTAAGTTTGTTTAAAAATAAAAAGAACATAATATTGCAAATGTCTTCTATTTTGGAATAAATTTTAATTCTATAATAGTCTACATGATTTCAAAATATCAGGTCATTTTAGAATTTTTTTTCAAAATAGATCAGCAAACATTGAAGTACTGCATAGTCACAAGAAATGGAAGATGCATTTACTTATTTAGCCAGTGATTTTGGCATTAGATTAGGAGGTAGACATATCTGCCTGTACTCATACACTTCCTATTATTGATTAGCTACCTGCTGGATAGTAGACTTATCTGGAACCTATTAAAGCCATAAATAATTTACATTATGACATGGAAGTCTGAAACTATGTTTAATAAGTCCTCACTATTTGGATGTTGTATCACATCTGGACTGAATTATACCTTTTGCAACCAAAGCAAACATTATTGTTTGAGTATGCGAAATTTGCTCAATTATTTTCTTGTTAAATCTGTAGATGTGTTACACTAAATTATTTCATTACTATGCATCTTGTTTAACATACTTCACTTAATTTCAAATTATCTTTGCTGACTAATGAGGGAATAAGTGACCTTCACTACAGAAATATTTATAGTAATATCACAGTTTTAAAGCATCTTTCTGTACTGTTAAGCATTTCAGGTTTTTGATTTCCTACTTATTAAAAAGGCTTGTAGTCATGAAATCTTAAAACTTAAAATCATTTTTAAGATTGATTTTGAAAGTTAAAACTCAATGGCTTGGGATTCAGGGGTATATAATATGTAAATATAAATGAGTAGAACAGGCTATGTGTGTAAACAAGAAAGATGAATGGGAATTGTGATGAACTGGAATATTATGTCTTCTTAAAAGGTGAAATATCCTAGCCGGGCGCGGTGGCGCACGCCTTTAATTCCAGCACTTTGGGAGGCTGAGGCAGGAGGATCGCGAGTTCAAAGCCAGCCTCAGCAATGGTGAGGCACTTAGCAACTCAGTGAGACCCTTTCTCTAAATAAAATACAAAAAAGGGCTGGGGATGTGGCCCAGAGGTCGAGTGCCCCTGAGTTCAATCCCCGGTACCACAAAAAAAAAAAAAAAAAAGGTGAAATATCCTATCCAGGCCAAGTCAAATTTGTCATGTGGGCAATGTACCCCAGAGTTGCCAAATCTTTTCATTTTTCAAGAAAAATTCTCAAATCTAGAATTTTATATAATGTTGGAGCCGGAGAGAGAAGCTACCATAATAAAGAGACTGTTCGTTTCCAGTCTGCCTCTGAACTTAATCCTGTGGCTTCATTGCTCCAAGTGGCAATCGCTTCAGGCAGCAACGGGTGGTGACCCGCACAGGGAATTTGGCCAGCAGGTAAGAACTGAAAATGGGAGTGAAAGTAAGAAAAGGTTGGATAATAAAAGCCATGGATGAGTTTTTCGATATCGTGGACTCAGTGGATAGTGAAGAAAGTGATCAAGAAAGCATAGCCTCTGAGTCAGTTAATACCAGTGAGAAGAGTAGTGGTGTAAATTCAAAAGTAAGAGCTGCAAAAGCCATCAGAAACTTATTGAAATTAGCCAAAGAATATGTACTCTCCTTAGAATCTGAAATTCAGGATACCAGTAAAAGTGATAGTAGTGAAGAGGAATCAAAAGGTGATTCTGGGACCACAGTCTCCAGTAAAAAGAACAAAAATAAATTAAAAAAGAAAAAGGACCATCAAGTAGAGGAACCACTTGTGTCCTCTACTCCCCCATGGGTGGAATCCATTACAGAAAATATGAAGGGTGTTACTAGGCATTTGCAAACCCTAGAAACAGAAATAAAAAGTCTTTCTGAGCGCTTATGCGCTCTCGAGGGTAACTCACAGATACATTGGGAACTGCCAGTATTTGAAAATGAAAATGGACAGAGGGTCCACCAGTCAGTAGATTTCAAAACAATAAAAACTCTCAAAGAGACAGTAATGACGTATGGGCCCCAAACTCTTTCACGTTAAGTATGCTGGAGTCCCCTAACATCTTTAACTTAACCCCCTCAGACTGGAAAAGTCTATGTAAAGCAGCATTAAGTGGGGGGCAATACTTGGTTTGGCGATCGCAATTTCAAGAACTTTGTATGGAAACAGCTAAAAGAAACGCAATGCAGGGTTTGGAGACCATAATATAGAAATGCTCACAGGAGAGGGGCAATTCGCAGACTCACAGGCTCAAAAATATTATGTCCCAGGTGTATATGCTCAGATATATGCAGCTGCCTTAAAAGCATGGAAAACTTTACAAGGACCTGGGGATCTACAAGGTAGCTTGTCAAAAGTGATTCAAGGACCTAATGAGCCGTATGCTGACTTTGCTGATCGACTTTTGAGAACTGCAGGTAGATTGTTTGGAGACGTTGATCAAGCTATGCCATTAGTTGTTCAATTAGCATACGAAAATGCTAATAAATATTGCCAGGAAGCCATCAGGCCATGGAGAAATAAAAAGGATCTTTCCATATATATACAACTATGTAAAGATATAAATGACGCCTTTGTCACAGGAAATATGACTGCAACAGCTATGAGATATGCTGCCCCTCAAAATTTCAAAAGGGCTCAACCTAGACATTATAATCAATCAGGATATTCCAGGCAAAATTATCATAATCAATCAGGCTATTCTAGGCAAAATCCCCAAAGAGAAATAAGACCAAGTTCATACTGTGCCCCAGGTCGCTGCCCCAGGTATAAAAAGGGAAATCATTGGGCCAATAAATGCCATTCAAAATTTGACATCCATGGAAATTATTTGTTCAGGAATTCAAAAAATGGGGCACGGCACCCAATGCCCCGGGGAACACAAATGTATGAGGCATTGGAGGAGGAGTATCCTCAAGCATTTACTCAGATGCTTCCCCGACACAATCCCTACTACCCATCCACTCCCTCGCGAGAGGAACAGGAGGAAATGCAGGATTAGACCTCTGTTCCACTGCCCGAATAGTGTTAACACCTGAAAGGGGGGTTCAACTGATTCCCACAGGACTCAGGGGACCTCTTCCCTCAGGGACTGTAGGACTTATTATCGGGCAAAGTCCTGAAAGCTTATTAGGTTTGCAAGTGACCCAGGTGTAATAAACTCAGACTACAAAAGGGAAATAAAAATAATGCTTAGCTCACCCCAAAGTTTATATAAGTTCTATTAATCAAAAAGATAGAATTGCTCAGCTGCTTCTCCTTCCAAATTTACATAATTCATTTAAAATGAGTATGCCACAATAAAGGAACAATAGAGGATTTTGTTCCACTGACTCGAGACCCATGGCTTGCTGGGTTCAAGATTGTTCAAGGAGGCGTATGTGTAAAATAAAAATCCAAGGAATAGAGATGGAAGGACTGATAGATACTGGAGCTGATTCTTCCATCATTAATCTACGGCAATGGCCCAAGAACTGGCCTCTACAAAAAGGTTCAACCAGTTTAAAAGGCTTGGGATATAATAACCTCCCAGAGAAAAGTGCGGTAATTTTAAAATGGGAGGATAATGAACGGCATAAAGGAACATTGCAGCCTTATGTTTTACCTAACCTACCAGTTACTTTATGGGGAAGAGATATTTTACAACAAATAAGAGTACACCTTGCAACCAAGCCTGAAGGTATTAAATAGGAAAATCTACAGGGTAATCTTAACCCTAAAAGAAATCATTATCAAAAAGGAAAAAGATATTTTTCTTTGGGGCCACTGAGAAAATAATTTTGAAAATACCATGGCTTTCTAATAAGCCAGTGTGGGTCCCTCAGTGGCCCCTATCTAAAGAGAAATTACAAGCGGCCCACCTATTAGTTCAGGAACAACTAGAAGCAGGACATATAGAACCTTCCACCTCTCCCTGGAATTCCCCCATATTTATGATCAAGAAAAAATCAGGAAAATGGCGATTATTACATGATCTTAGAGAAATTAATAAAACTATGCAAATCATGGGCCCTACTCAACCTGGACTTCCTAATCCTGTAGCTATTCCAAAAAATTTCCATCTTATTACTCTTGATATAAAGGATTGTTTCTTTTCTATTCCTCTCACCCTCTGGATACCCCCAGGTTTGCTTTTTCAGTTCCTTCTATTAACAATAATGGCCCTGATCAGAGATATCAATGGAAAGTTTTGTCACAGGGAATTGTTAATAGCCCTACCATGTATCAAATCTATGTAGATAAAGTTATTCAGCCTATCGAAAATAAATACCCAGAGCTTATGTGCCTCCATTATATGGATGGTGTCTTGCTTGCTCATCCTAATCAAGAAGTCTTATTCACCATATTTAGTTATATATCAGAAAACTTGAAACGATATGGACTAAACATTGCTAAGGAAAAGGTTCAAATTAGATCTCCAATATTATATCTAGGATTCCAAATTATGGACTCTTTTATTAGGCCTCAAAAATATTAATTAATAAGAAGCATTTGGCCACTCTCAATGACATTCAAAAATTGCTAGGAGATATTAATTGGCTTTGCCCTACACTAAACCTCAATACTGGCCAACTAAAACCTTTATTTGACATCCTTCGCGGGGACCCTGATCCATCTTCACCACGAACATTGACTCCTGATGCTAGGAAAGCTTTAAAGTTAGTAGAAAAAGCCATCAAAGGAGCTCATTGTGATAGATGTGATTTAACTCAACCGCTGATATTGATTATTATTTCTTCACAATATACACCCACAGGAGTATTTTGGCAACAAGGGCCTTTATTATGGATACATTTGCCTGTCTCTCCTAAAAGTATAATTGAGTCTTATACCTCCATGGTGGCTAAACTTATTCTTCAAGGACTTAAGACGTCTACTAAAATATTTGGCATTCATCCTGCTACTATTATTACTCCCTATTCATCGTCACAGATTCAATATTTATGCTTCAATGATAATGATTGGGCTATAACTAGATGCTCTACTTCCGCAAATTTTGATAATCATCTTCCTAAGTCTCCTATATCATCTTTTTGTATCAATCATCCTATTATATTTCCTCATGTAATAAAAAATCAACCTATTCCTAAGGCATTAAATGTGTTCACAGATGGGTCCTCAAATGGTCCTGCTGCAGTAGTCACTAAAAAAGAAAATACAACATACATAACTGCACACAAATCAGCTCAACTAGTGGAACTGGAAGCTGTGGTAAGAGCTCTGGAAAATTTTAGAGAGCAGCCCATGAACATTTTTTCAGATAGCCACTATATAGTACATGCCGTCCCAAAATTAGAGTTAACAGAACCAATACCACTTCATACTCCAGCCTTTAAATTGCTTTATCAAATACAAAAACTTTTGTGGGCAAGAAAAGAACCTCTATTCATAGGGCATATTAGAACACATACCAACTTGCCTCGTCCCCTCCATGAAGGTAATCAAAAGGCCGATGACCTTACCCAAACAATCTTTATACTTTCAGCGCTCCAGCAAGCTACTTTTTTTCACTACCAATTTCACGTCAATAGCACCACCTTGCAAGGTAGGTTTCAAATCACAAAGGAACAAGCCAGAACAATTGTAAAAGATTGTAAATCTTGTGTGACACATTTGCCCAATCCTCATGATGGTGTTAACCCTAGAGGATTTATGCCCAATCATTTGTGGCAGATGGATGTTACTCATGAGCCAAGTTTTGGAAAATTGCGATTTATTCATGTGACAATAGATACATGCTCAGGCATGATTTTTGCTTCCTTACATTCTGGAGAAAAAGTTAAAGATGTTACATCTCATTGTTTACAAGCTTTTGCTGCATTGGGCATCCCCAAAATGCTTAAAATAGATAGTGACCCTGCATATACGTCCTTATCTTTCAACAGTTTTGTGCAAAATTCAATATATCCCATAAAACAGGCATCCCATACAATGCTCAGGGTCAGGGCATTATTGAAAGAGCAAACCACACACTGAAAATTATGTTACTAAAACAAAAAGAAGGAAATTGGAAAAGTCCTAGGGACAGATTGGCAGTTGCCCTATTTACCTTAAATGTTTTAACTTTAGACTCTAATGGTTATTTGGCTGGAGACAGACATTGGAACCCACACCAACAACATAAACCTTTGGTTTACTGGAAGGATGTTCTTTCAGGTACACGGAAGGGTCCAGATCCAGTATTAATTTGGGGGAGAGGATCTGTTTGTGTTTTTCCAAAGCACGAATCCTCTCCAATATGGATACCATCTACATTAATAAAGCAGGTACCAAATCATAAGGATCAAGATGAAGTTGTTGAGGAATCAAGATTAATAAAAAAGGTACAAATCAAGAGGACCAAGATGAACGTATGGAATGATTCCCTTAAAAGAGTCCTTCAAAATATTTCAAAACTTAAGTGTCATTCCTCCCAGCCGGGATGAGGAGATCTCTCTTTAGTGTGCACACAATTGTATTTTTTCTTTTTTCTCTTTTTCTATATGTCTTTATGTCTGTGCATTTGTCTAAATTTCATGTTAATGTGATGTCACAAATATATGTTTGTAGGTTTGTACGTCTGTCCAGTGTGACATCACAAATAACAAAGCGCTTATGAAAATATATACATATACACACACACACTCACAGACACACACACACACACACATATATATATATATATATATATATATATATATATATATATATATGGATCCAAATAACTTTAATTCATTTAAGTTTAAGAGTATTCAATTTGAGTAAATAATTTAATAAGTGAAGGTTCCTTCAATTTTGATTTATAGGTGTCCCAGTTATTTCTCTTTAGTGAAGAATATGACTAGTGCTGTATAACCTGATATTTTGGTGTTTTGACATAGGAATGTTTATTTGTAATTAACTTTATTTGTTTTATAGCTGAGTATTTTGAGTTATTTCAACAGATAATTTCATGGAAGGTTACAGAGTCTCGAGTGTCCAGCTAACAAATTATTTTTCCAAAGTGCCTTTAGCTTTTCTTTAATCTATCTTTAATGCAATAAATACCCTCAGTATTTCTTTGTTTTGTTCTGAATATGATATTTAGCCAGCTTAGGTTTGTGGGAGCTCAAGCAGCAATGTGAGTGAGCAGAAATCAACTTTAATTGTCTAATCTAATAATTCTATTTTTTAGTTTGACAACTCACCTCTTGACTCAGTGCTGGAATAGCACTGCCTTTCCTTTAATAATTGATGCTTGAGTTTCTAGGTAGCCGGCCCTGAAGAGTTGCCTGTGGCATTGTCTAGACATAAAAAAAGATGGCTGCTGCTACAGCTGCAGCGATCATGGTCGCTTCAAACATCCCTGCTGCTCAGGCATCAAACAACCTCACCAGCAGTGTGGCCTCTGCTCTGCATGCATGGGGCCTCCTACATCAACGTGCTATAACAAGTTGACATTTTAATCTTTCATTGTTTGGGACTTTACAGGACAATACCTTGTGGGTATTTGTCTAGAGAACTCAGTGTGTTACTTGATAGAACTCAGGGCAGCTGATTTGTTTAAAGAATTTGACATGCTATGCAACTTGGCTCGTCAGCAGAAGGGTTATCGCCTTAAAGCCGCAGCATCTCCTCACAATTAGAGGCCTGTTAGTCATCATACACAGTCGATCCTGAAGGGCTCGATTAGTTGGATGGTAGCCAATGACGGGTAAGATCCCCAGAGGGGGACAACCTAAGACAGGCACAGTCACACGGGACAGTCGCATGTGGCCGACATATCAACCTAAGACAGGAGTCAAGGGCACAGCCTTGATTATCTGATGACGGGTAAGAATGTTGGTTGCACATTGTTGCTGCCTGAAGTGGAAGCCGCTTGGAGCAATGAACGCCACAGGAAAATTCGGAGGCATGATGAAAATGAAAAAAGGTCTTTTATTCTTCTTCTCTCTCCAGCTCCAGCAATCACTCCAAACGCTCTAACTCCAAGCACCACCTTCTTCTTCTTCCCTCACACTGTAACCAACCTCACCCAGTTATATACATATAGCTTTAACAAGGACAAGTGCTTACAGCTCAAGCTTACAGGTGATTCACAGAGTGTTCACGGGCATACAAAGATTTTTTGGATAATGCATTAATATCAGGTGGAAACTAGAACATATTTTATGGCTCTCAGCTAACCGCAATCTTTAGATATCTCCTTGATTATAGGCTCCTACAGCACACGGACATCCTAGAGCATCCCCTCTTTTAAAACAAAAGAGGGGAAATGCAGGAGCCCTTATTGGGGAGATGGCTGATATTGCGGTTGCCTGCGGGCCATGGAGATGGAGATGTTCGGTCATTGCTGCCTTCTGTGGTCTCGCGGGACTTGGCCCGGGATCTCGTGGGACTTGGCCCGAGATCTTGCGAGACTTGAGCTGGGACTTGGCGGATCGGGTCGGCGCCATGGGTTGTTGGTTCGTTGGAGGAGTGTGGTTTTGGTATGCGGGAGTTGTTGTTGGAGCTGGAGAGAGAAGAATCGAGAATAAAGAGCCTGTTCGTTTCCAGTCTGCCTTTGAACTTATTCCCTCAGCTTCGTTGCTCCAAGCAGCAATCGCTTCAGGCAGCAACAATATAAAACACAATAGTTTTAAATTGATGGCAAATAATGCAAGAATGATTCAATAATACATAGGTCAAACATGTATGTGGCAATATGCAGTTCATAAGGAAGTCATTTTCAACTTTAGATAAAATGGATAGGCAGGTACGCCAGGTTGATCCTTGGCAGCTTTTGTCTTTTCCTGGCATTGGAACACAATATGAAACTCAGCATCTCCTTCAAGTTGTCAGGGATAAAAGAAAGAGTACTAGAATGGGATGAGATGGCCCAATCTTAAATACTACATCTATTTCTAACTCATTTTATGACTGGTTCTTTTAGAGCCTTAGTTCCAATTTCTAAAAAATTAGATTACTGGCTTAAATGCTTTCAAAGCTTTAAAACCCCAATTCTCAAATTCTTGCATATAAAGTGTATCTCTACAGATTTTCCTCTATAAGAGGACTTATTATTGCTTTGGAATAGATTCCTCTGATAAATTCATTACTGTGATAGCTACCCAATCAAACAACATACTGCTTTTATGTAATTAAAAAATATGATTCCCTCAGATTGGGTTGTTTTATTGAAAATGTCTAACAATCATAAGTTAGTCCAGAGGTGTTTCTTGTTAAAATATTCTTACAAGTGCTTATTACCATAAACTAATGTTTTCCTTTCTTTCAAGAAATCTCAGTTTTACAAGGGAAAAATCAGATACCTGATAAATGAGATTTTATTAATCATCAAAAATCATGAATATTTGGTGATCAGATCCTATGACTGTCAATTTGATTTCTCAGATTTCATATATCAAGCTCTCAATAAACACTTATTGAACAGATTTCCCATTTACCAGTTCTAGATTAGATCATACAAATTAGCAAGATGTCTATTCAGTTATCAAATATTTATTGCTTGCCTACTATGTGGTGTTTATGACATACTGCAACTATAGCTATCATATTTGGAAGACAGTCAATAATAATCTATTGATTAATTTCATCTTTGTTTTTCCCTTGCAGCAAAGAAGTATAGTTTACTTTCACTCTAATATGAACTAAGCTTAACTTTAATATTCTTTACATTTGTGTGTGTGTTCTTTAGAGCACACCATTTTCAAAATCAGATGAATTAGCTTTTCTCCAACTACTTTCTCCTCACTTATTGTAAGTCTAATAATTGCATACATAATTATATGTAGTTCAAAACATCTATGAGTCCTTATATTCTTTGATAAGTTTAAGAAACTGAGGAAAATGTATGAACTTATACCATTGGGCCCTTTCTGAAAACTAAAGTAAGTCACAGCCTGGATTTTCAGGAATACTGAAATGAACTCTCTTACCAGAATTTCCAAAGCTTTCTATCACTCTAGTTATGCATCTTATTTAACATCCTAAATCCCAGGAAATTTGTGAGGAATCTTGACTGACTCACAGCAGAGCCTTTTATTGCCCTGGGTGTTCCATAATCACAGCTCTTCCCAAAATAATGATCAGAGTACAAAACATTTGGAGCAACTCCTTTCTCTAGGAATTGATTAACCCCAAGCCTCTAGCAAATATTCTTTTTTTTTTCCTTTGTGAGATTTCAAAACCACAGTCAATATTTCTTTGGACATTTCTAAAAGAAAAGGGCAAATTATCAAGTGACAATTAAAATCACACAAAATTCTTGAAAACCAGAGAGTGATAGAGTAGAAAGTTCAGAGGGAAGGAAGCTAAGAACTCTTTTCAACCATACCAGTAATCCATTGGTTTAGTTATTAATGGAGTACATGTTCTAGTAAGAAAAAAAAGTTGTGATTATCATTGATTTTGTGTACATGTGTTATATTAGAATTTTATATATTTTGTGCCTGCATAATTTATATATAAGCACCTTGTTTTGGTATTATTATTGAACTGACATTTATGGAACATTTTTTGAGTGTAAGACCTTGTTCTATCTACATTAATCTTAACATCTACACTTTGAATTAGCTAATATTATTCCCATTTTACAGAGGAATATATTGATCCTTGGATGAGGTAAATAACATGTTTATTTTACACCAGTTAGAGTTAAATCCAAAATATAAATTTATTTACATTTGACTTAAGGAAGACCTATACTTTTTACCAATGCATAACACTGCCTCACTGTGATGAAGTTAAGTATAACTCAATCATAGCAAACAAACTTGCCAAACTTTCTGTTTAATGATGACTTCCCCTGAATCTACCATTTTGCTATATAAATCAACACTCTAAATGTTTAATATGTTAAAATTAAACATATGAAATTTTTTCTGGAGAAATACTGATATACTAACCTTAAAAACTAAGATCCAAACATCATTTGGATATGCAAAATTATTGAAATCTTTTTGGAGATGCTCCATTGTATTTGATTCAATTCAGAGTGAGAGAATAAAGAAAAGTTGAAAAAAATGGTAGAATAAATACTAATAAAAAAGATTAGTTGATGACAGATATATTACTATCAGATATGACCAGTTTAGAAGTAAATATCTGATAAACAAAAAATAAGATCCACATCTTTTTTGTGGATGATATTTTGTTTCATATTTGTTTTGGGGAAAGACATCTGTGGCAATTTTGTGACGATTTGCAGTGAAGCACCATGAGTCCAAAGGCTGGGCAAAGGAGAAAGGGACATATCATGGTATTCTTATTTTGAAGGGACAATATTTAAAAAATAATGTCTTCTTGTCTATTTTTCAAAGTGCCTAAAAAATGCCAGTCTATTTGCCATAATTTCAAGATCAAGTTAATCTGAGTCACCTATCTACAAATTACTTGAGACACACGTTCCAGTTTCCATGATATCCTGCCTCAGCAAAGGCCCAAAGTTGACTGGACCAACCATGTACTAAAACTTCTGAAAATATGAGCCAAATAATTCTTTCCTTCTTTTCAGTTATACTCAAGCATTTTGTCAGAGCAATGGAAAACTAACACAAATAGAGATATGAAATGGTGGTCGTGAAAAGTTCCAAAACCATTTATACACAAGTGTCAAAGGAACGTATGAGTCTCTTAAAACACAACATTACTGATTTTTAGAATAATTCTCCCATACTAACAATGAACTGCCAAATATTACTTTTAAGTGTTACATAGAAATGTGCAAGGCATTTCTCCATCCTAATTTTTTTATAACAGCCATCATGCCAAA